>LNAC01000625.1:237362-599879 GCA_002007465.1 Ailurus styani
AGGGAACAGGCGGGAGGGGGGGGAGTGCTCAGAAGCAGGGACATCAACAGCATCAGGAGTAGGCCTCCTCTTGTCAAAAGCAGGATACTGCAGGCTCCGGAAAGGCAAGATTCTCTGATGTTTGCCCATCTCCCCAGTGGAGAATGGCTACTGTCAAAATGTGGCCAAGAAACTCTTCTGATCCAGATAGTCACCACTGTGTGCTAGTACTAGTTCTCTCAGGAAAATAAATTCTACTCTCAGTAGATCTCTGGTCAGTAGACAACGTCCCTGAAGAAGATCTCAAATTATCTGGAAAAGGGGGAAAAAACCAAAAAACAAACAAACAAAAAACCAGGGAAAACAAAGTTTTGGCATGCTGGCAGGACCCGGTGGTGTTTTTTTAGAAACTCCCTAGGAGGCAGAAGCTAAGTGTCGATGTGCCCATGCCTCTTACCTGGGAATGCAAGGTGGGAAGCAATGGACAGTGGCTCTGATGAGACAAGAAGGCACAGTGCAGCTCGGTGAAGCCACACGCTGACTGCGTTCTGTACCGCTCTTCATGCAGTGCTGTGGGCTGGTGCATCGGCGGCGAGTACGGGTGGGTGTCCTATGTAAGTTTCTATGCTTGTAGACTTGCAGCGAGGGGCTGAAAATACGATTCGTGTCTGTCTGGTGCATGTTGCCTCTTTCAGACGTTTGTCGTCCCTGTGCTGAAGATCAGCCAGAGAAGCAATCATTTGTCCTATGAGTTTTCAAGGCACCTGAGGTATATGAGATTCTGAGATTTTTCCGGAGATTCTTTTTTTTTTTTTAATAGATCTCTAGTGCCGTGTTACTTTGATAAGATTGGAAATAACTTGCACGGGGATTGTTTGGCAAGTCCGTTGTCTCGGAGATCTGTATCAGTTCAGACCAGTTGATATTCTCTTTTACCTAAAGGAGTCCTGTTTTCCTATTTGATTGTGGCAGGAAAAGAATCTCTTTCAGAGAGAAATACCACAGAGTTGATGATATTAAAGCTAGCCACCGGCTACGGCTAAATCCTATTTCGAACAGCTCCAGAGAAAGAGTAGATGATAATCGCTTGATGGATGACACAGCTGTTGCAGTCACAACAGCATTGACAACAGCTTTATTGTCCTGTGATTATTTCACTGAAATAACCCTTATTTCACGAACCTGCTGTGTTTTGCAAAATGGCTGTCTGAGTATTAAATTCTGCAAGGCAGGCTTCCACAAACACTGAAGTATCATATCACTACTTCAAACGATCGGATGCTAATTGACATCTGCTGGGCTGCATGCTAGCTAGCTGACAAGCTCCGAGGAAGCGCTGGCTTTATTTTCCTACTCCTTTTGCAATCGGCTGCTTCATTTTCAGGGGCTGATGCGAAAGAGAAGGAGAGGTTTACGCAGGCTGGCCAAACTGCAGTGCTGAAGCCAGTTTGAGATTCCTGGCTGCAAAACACCCGGAAATTCTACAAAGAGAGCTAATCAGTGCTTAAGGGTATAATGTAAAGAAACCCATGACCTTGGAAAATTGGCCCCTAGGAAAGATATATGGGCTGCTTCCAGGACAAACAAGGTCAAAATCTGATATGATCTAAATAATAAAGTTGAGGACCGGGAGTTGGAGGGAGGGGAAGGGAGAGCTACATCCCCATCAGATCTTAAAGGTGATGTTCAATGTTTTTAAATAGGTAAGAGCATAAGAAGCCCCTGTAATTTGAAGAGTTTTGTGATTATTTTGTATTCGGTGCCATTTGTCTTTTGAATGCAACAGTTGACACGTAAGGAGGAGATGTAGTAGTGAGGTAGCCAGTGAAGATTTTTAAAGACGACATCTGCAGAAAGAGATGTGGCTTTTTTTTTCCCCCAATAGAAAAATTAATTGCTTCTTAAGAGGAATTGGGGGGAAAGTGTTAGAAAGTTTTTAAGGTGTAAAATTATCCACATAGAGAAAATCTTAAACTAAAAGTAATTTGAAATTAAAAACCCATACGTTTGTAGAGTAATGAAGGCTGACAGTTCCATAGCTGTATTTCAGTCTGCTCATATAATGAATTAGAAGAAGTCTGTGGTTATGTGGTTTGCAATAGAAGAATTCTGAAATAAGGCCTCAAGGTAATAATCTTTACCCTACTTGTTTTTGCCCTTTTCCTGACATTGAGTGTGTAAATAAATGGAAGAGACAGCACCATGTGTATTTTTTGGAGTTTTAACTTTAAGTTTAGGAGATTTGACTCATTTGGTCATTCTCAAATGCCCCCCCCCATGCATTTTGATTAAGGGCCCACAAAACATACAGCAGTATATTTTAAAGGTAAAAGAAATTTACACCTTGGTCGCTAGAAATAAATTTTCCTTTATTTTAGAACATTTATCTCTTGGGAACTCTAGCCTGTCACCCACCTGCTGCTGTTTCAGCCTCTTAGCTTTGGCGGTTTCATGTATGTATTGCAATTTGCTTCAAAGATAGCCAGACCAATACTATAGGCATGTAAAAATCTGAACATATTTCATTTCCGTGGAGGAAAAGAACCCGCTGTGGATATATCTGCCTGTGAGATCTCTAATGTGCCTATAAAGCAGATGTCATGTGGAGTCTCGAAGCTGCTCACTGAATAATCGGGGGGACAGCAGGGCAAAGGGCAGCCCAAACCTGCGTACAGTACCAGTGATCGAAGCCTTGCCCATTCAGTGTCCATTATGTCCTGGTGTCCTTTCTCCAGTCATTGTCCATTTCAGAGAATGATGACTTAGACCATGCCAGTACCAAATTCCAACTGAAACTTGGGAATTTTAAGTGTGTATAAGTAAAAAGTATATATGTTAGCTATAACATACAAATCAGTTGATACGTGTGTGTGTGTGTGTGTGTGTGTGAGAGAGAGAGAGAGTCCTCCACTAGTTCTTCTAATCTATTTTTTAATATGACAGCTTTCTTAAGGATTCCTCCTACTCTAACATTGTCTCTGAAAGAGTATGAAAGTTATGTGGGTTTTTGAATAAAGTTATGTACATATGCCATAAGTCCTCATTTCTAGGTTTTTATCTTGCTCAGCTGTCCCCTTTATTAGAGTCCTCCCCCTAATTTGCATAATGCTGCCTCCATATTCAAAAATACCTGTGAGTGGCACCGCCCCTGTAGGCTGTGGCCCCTTTCTTTTTTTGTAAGGCTCAGTGCATGAGCCTCTCTCTTTGGCATTCTTCTTTGAATGCAAGATCTAGTCTCCATTATTTGGTTTATACCTAATGATCATTCTTTTTGAACCCCGCTTCATTTGTCAGAAGAAATTTCCATTTTTATCTAAACTGTCTTGCTATTTTTACCATATTGAATGACATGAAAACCTGTCAGCTGAATAAATACTCTTAAGCTTAGAAGGCTGTATAAGTGTAGTAAGCCCTTGGGGGCACCCCTGTAAAGCGCTTCCAGAACACTGACATTTGCATGCCTTGGGGAGTTGAGATTGATACTAACTCTTTTCAGTAAACTTGCTATTGAAGTATAGCTTCCCCGCAGAGAAGTGCAAAAATCATGGGTCCATCTTGTTGTTGCTTTTTTTTAAGATTTATTTATCTATTTTGAGAGAAAGAGCAATAGAACACAGGGGAAGTGGCAGAGGGAGAGAATCTCAAGTAGATTCCCTGCTGAGCCCTACCTGTGACTCGATCTCACGACCCTGCGGTCACAACCTGAGCTGACATCAAGAGTCAGACGCTTAACCATCCGACTGAGGCATCCAGGCGCCCCATAAGTGTCGACAGCGACGAAAGTTCACAGGGTAAACAAGCCCATGTAACCGACGCTGAAACCAAGAAATCAAACAATGTCAGGACCCTCATCCTCTCTTCCACT
This sequence comes from Ailurus styani, assembly GCA_002007465.1. NCBI lineage: Eukaryota > Metazoa > Chordata > Mammalia > Carnivora > Ailuridae > Ailurus > Ailurus styani. Next base: position 241,207 of record LNAC01000625.1, read on the forward strand.
CACTGATCGCCTCCCCTGCATCCAGGGTACCCATGAATCTGGCTTCTAACATCACGGGTTCATTGTTCCTGTTTCTGAGTTGTATACAAAGGGACTTATACAATCTATGCTTTTTTTGTTCGGCTTGCGTACTGCCTCCAGAATCATTTGTGACATGTCATTTTGTGGATATTTACATATGCCTTTCTGTGGAATAGGAAACTAGTGATGAAATTGCCAAGTTGTGGGGTATATCTGTATTCCACTTGACGTGATACTGGAAAACCACTTCCCAGAGTGGTTCAGTCAATGCACACTCCCAGTAGAAGTGTTTCACCAAAGTTTGGTGTCATTTCTTGCATGTTAGCCAGCCTGAATGTGTCCAAGTACTGCCATGATGATGTTAGTTGGCATTTCTCTGATGACTAAGGAAATCAAGCACCTTCTCAGATATTTATTGCCCATTTGAACAGTCTCTTTCGTGAGGTATTTGTTTAAGTCCTTGTCTCTTTTTCTATGAGGGCCTTTGTTTTTTGTGACTTTTTTTGTTCAGGAAAGAACAATCAGTGTGCACCTGGCTGGCTCAGTCAGTGAAGCATGAGACTCTTGATCTTGGAGTTGTGGGTTTGAGCTCCATGCTGGGTGTAGAGATTACTTTTTAAAAAAAAATCATTAAAAAAAAAAAGAACCAGGAAGAAGAAAAACAACGGATAATTAGCATAATAAAGTGATTGGAGACAAAAGGTTATTATATAGACATCATTAGACTGTGGGCTCAGGCTAGTCTGGCTGTAATTCTTAATGGTCTCACCTATTTACTTTGAGATGGTGTGGGGTTCTTTTCTCTCTGACCCCCTCTCTGATCTATATAATTGGGAAAATAGGAAAAGCTTGCAGGCCTATCTTGAGAGTTGAAATGTTCATCAGCATCTAGTATATTGCCTGATCAACAGTTGTTTTTCTAAAACTGGAGCTACTGTGAAGTGAGATCACGAGACAGAGTGACTACAGTGAGAGAGTAGTAGGGGCCGGTAGGGAGGCCATGGTGGGTAACTGCTCTCAACTGGCTTCTTACGCCTGTGTTAGTTACTCAAAGTCTCGAAAAGCTTTGACAAATGGGTTAGATGGTGGAGAATGACCTAGTCTGTTACCGATCTCTTCTAAGAGCACTCTGTCTTTGGTATATGATCAGTTCTGAATTTTGGAGCATGTAAATGAAGTGAGATCGCCAAATGGTGTTACTTTTGTATAAATAGTTGACCCCTGAACAGCACAGGTTTGAACTGAGTGGGTCCACTTTCGATAAGTACAGGGTTTTTTTTTTCAGTGAATAGAGTACTATAAATATATTTTCCTTATGACTTTCTCAATAACATTTTCTTTTCTCTAGCTTACTTTATTGTTAGTATGCAGTGTATAAAACCTCTAGCATACAAAATATGTGTTAATCAGAAGGCTATTAGTTGTTAAGTTTTGGGGGATCAAAAGTTATACATGGATTTTCAACTATGTTGCCCTGGGGGGGTGGTCAGCATCCCAAACCCCATGTTATTCAGGAGTCAACAGTACTACGTAACTTACGAGCAATTCAGGACTCTAGGTAAATTCTTATTGTTATGGTTATTCAATGCACAATCATATGCTCTTTTATAGAGTTTACCAAATACTTTTATGCCCATTATTTCATCTGATGTTAAAGCAAACTTTAAGGCCAAGCAAGCAATAATCTCATCATTCTCTAGATCAAGAAACTTCAAATGAGGAATAACTATGGCCACAGGCCACAGAATCCAGTTGGAGCCAACCTGAGATTTAAAGTAAAATGTATTCTTACCCATACACAATGTTTTGTACGTCTTGTTTGGGATGTATTTCTAAGTTTCAATAATGGAATTAAAATTAAATTTAATTAATGCTAAAATTTTGTGGCACTTCTGAGTATGAAAATCAATTATCACTGAACCTAAGAAATGCTTAAGTACCTGTTAATGAGATTTCTTGGTAGTAGCATTGTAGATAATACCGTTTTGACTTAGAGTTTTCTCTCACAATTTATAAACTTTATCCAATTATCAGAATTGTCTTAACTAGTTGAAATAAGTTAACTATTAACTTAATAAAGTTAATAAGTTAATAACTTAATAAAGTAAATAATGCATATAAGCATTGGAAAAATATATTTACTATAGTCTATATATATGCGTTGGAAAAATATATTTTTCATGAAAAATGACTTTTTAAAGAGTTTTTGGTGGTATCAATTCTATCCCTTCACAGATTAAAGAATAATATTCATAAGCATAGTAATGTCTGTGTGTGTGTGTGTGTGTGTGTGTGTGTGTGTGTGTGTGTGTGTGTGTATACTTTAAATCACTTGGAGCTTTTCCATCTATGTCTGGTCTGAAGATATATTTTTTTAAGATTTGTTTATTAATTTTAGAGAGAGAAAGAGAAGGTGGTGGGGAAAGGGGCAGAGGGAGAGGGAATCTTAAACAGACTTGGCACTTAGCAGGGAGTCTGACTTGGGCATCAGTGTCACAACCTGATGTCATGACCTGAGCTGAAATCAAGAGTCAGATGCTTAACTGACTGCGTCACCCTGGTATCCCTGTCTTATTTAAGATGTTCTTGAAGAATAGTATTTGGTGTTAAAACCTGTGTCTTTTAAAGTCAAATTTATCTATCTATCTATATCTATATCTATCTATCTATCTATCTATCTATCTATAAACGTGTGTGTGTATATATATGTATATATATGTGTATATATATGTATATATATGTATATATATATATACACACACACACATATATATATGGCTTACTTTTTTTTTTTAAAGATTTTATTTATTTATTTGACAGAGAGAGAGAGAGATTACAAGTAGGCAGACAGGCAGGCAGAGAGAGAGAAGGAAGCAGGCTCCCTGCTGAGCAGAGAGCCCGATGCGGGCCTCGATCCCAGGACCCTGAGATCATGACCTGAGCGGAAGGCAGAGGCTTTAACCCACTGAGCCACCCAGGCGCCTTATATGGCTTACTTTTAAAGGGATTTTCTCAAGAGGTTGCTGAATTTTCAGGCTTGGCACTGCATGTTTTTAATAGCTTTTAATTTTGGCCATATTAAAATCGTTAATTTGACCCTTCAAATTTTTAAGGTGCCATTAATCCTAAAACAAAATTTTTTTTAACTAATCCTCATCTATCTGGGATGTGAAAACATCCTTCAGAAGACATATGTTTGCATCCAAGGAGTAGACCCTAGCTTCAGAAATGGCAACCACAAATGTTTAAAGTATTTCACAATAAAAATAATACTTGATGATTTAATTTTTTAGAGCTTTAAGTATTGCTTTAATTATAAGCTTCAGTGCATGAGGACTTTTTAAAATATTATTTATTTTAGAGAGAGTGGGAGCAGGGGGAGGGTCAGAAATAGAGGGAGAGAATCTCAAGCAGAGTCTGTGCTGAGCTGGTAACCTGGTTTGATCTCACAACTCTGAGATCATGACCTGTGCCGGAACCAAGAGTCGGGTGCTTAACTGACTGAGCCACCCAGGCGCCTGAGGACATCTTATTAAGAGAAAACGAGATGGAAGGACATGCCTATAAATGTTCAGGAGCACAGGGAGGAAGATGAAATTAAATTAGCAGTTTGCACCCTCCGAGTGTGGAATGAGCTTGTTGATGAATTGTCAGAGGCATGGGATCACCAGAGGCTTTAAAGCCTTCTTAGCACATTTCTGGTTGTCACTCACTGCTTTCCCTTCCCCTTGGACAGGAAGTTTGGTTTTGTTTGTTTAATTTTAAGAGGATCACATTTTTTTCAGCTCTACTGAGGTATAAATGACAAAACTGTAAGATATTTAAAGTATGTATCATGATGATTTGATATACATATACATTGTGAAAAGGTTTCTTCCATCTAGTTAATTAACATGTCCATCACCTCACATATATATCTTGTGTGTGTGTGTGTGAGAGAGAGAGAGAGAGAGAAAGAGCATTTAATTTCCACCGAGCCCATTTGTGAAATGTGAAATTTTTGAAATGTGTCTTATCACATTTTGGTTACACAGTACAGGGTTATCAACTACAAGTTACCATGTTATACATTAGATTCTCAGACCTTATTTATCTTATGGCTAAAAGTTTGTATCTTATTACCAGCCTCTTTCTATTTTCCCCACTCCCAGCTCCTACCAACCACTTTTCTACTTTCTATCTGAATGACTTAGATTTTCTTTTTCTTAGATTTTCTTTCTTTCTTTCTTTCTTTCTTTCTTTCTTTCTTTCTTTCTTTCTTTCTTTCTTTTTTGTTTGTTTGTAGTTTCCACATATAAGTGATACAATGTAATATGTCTTTGTCTGGCTTCTATCACTTTCCATAGGGTTCTTCAGCTCCATCCGTGTTCTCACAAATGGCAGGGCTTCCTTCTTTCTCATGGCTGAATGATGTTCCACTGTGTATGTGTATCTTGCCTCTTCTTTATTCCATTCTGTAAGTGTGTGTGTGTGTGTGTGTGTGTGTGTGTGTGTGTGTGTGTGTGTGTGTAAGAGAGAGAGACATCTTCTTTATCCAGTCCTCTGATGATGGCAACTTATATAGTTTCGATATCCTGGCCACTGCAGATAATGCCACAATGAACGTGGGAGTGTGGAAAGGCAAATTATTTTTATTATAACCTTTTTTTTCAAGAGGGGGAGAGAGAAGAATGGGGGAAGGGGGTGAGAGAGAATCTTAAGCAGACTCCATTCCCAGTGCAGAGCCTGACATGGACCTCCAGCTCACAATCCCAAGATCGTGACCTGAGCTGAAATCAAGAGTCAGACACTTAACCGACTGAGCCACCCAGGCACCCCAAGAGACAATTTCATATGTGAATGACAAACTTCAGCAGCGGCCCAAAATTTGTACTTTGTAGATGCTTGGGCAAGTCAATGAGCCATCACTCTGTGCCTCAATTTCCCTTTCTGCTAAATGAAGACTAACAATAGAATCTTACTTGTAGTCTTGCTGTGAATATTACATGTGTGAAACTATGCAAAGACTTGGCACATAGAAAGTACTCAATTAAGTCTGAACTGTTTTGGTTATTGTAATTCCTGCCTCCCTCTGCATCTGAGCACCACTTCTGTGGTAAGAAAGTTGCTAAAAAAGAGCCATCACTTTCGGAAGGATGAAGTCATTGTTTTATTTTATTTTTAAGATTTTATTTATTTATTTGACACAGAGAGAGAGATCACAAGTAGGCAGAGAGGCAGGCAGAGAGAGAGAGGAGGAAGCAGACTCCTCACTGAGCAGGGAGCCTGATGCGGGGCTCGATCCCAGGACCCTGAGATCATGACCTGAGCCGAAGGCAGAGGCTTAACCCACTGAGCCATCCAGGCACCCCAAAGGCATTGTTTTAAAGAAAGCTTTTGGGGGTACCTGGGTGGCTTAATTGTTAAGCAGCTGCCTTCAGCTCGGGTCATAATCTCAAGGTCCTGGGATCGAGCCCTCCATCAGGCTCCCTGCTCAGCAGAGTCTGCTTTTCCCTCTCCCTCTGCCCCTTCAAAAGAAGAAAAGAAAAAGAAAAAGAAAAGAAAGAAAGCTTTTATAAAGTTGAGTTGGTTGTAGCTAACATCATCCACCTGTTCATTCATGAAGGGATTACTGAGCACTTGCTCCTTGCCCACAGCTATCCTGAGAGTTCAAAGTACGGAGAGGAGCTGAACCCCTTAATCCCTGCCTTCAGAAAGGCCTGGCCTACTGGCAGAGATACTCAAATTTATGGAACATTAAAATGTTTGAGCTAACTGGAATATCCAACGAGAGGACACAACAAATGGTCTACCACCTATAGCAGAGAATAGCAAACAGACATTAAAGAGAAAAAACTAGGTCTGTACAGACTGACATGGAAGGAGGGCCATTTCTGAAAATATGTTACACAAAAATTCAGTTGCAGAGCAATGTATATGGTACAATCACATTTAATCTCCATGCATTTGTATCTATATTGGTGTCTTCAGAAGAAGAGGTCTACAAGGCTATACCAACATGTGCCGAGCTTACAGAAGTGGGATTATAGAGGGACAGGTGGAATTTAACTTTTTATGACATTTGACAATGAGCATACTTCATTTTTATAGTAGATATTTAATAAGATAGATACCTTTAAATTAATTGATCCCTCACCTTCTTCCAGAAAGGCTTATAAAATATAAATTAATATATATAAGACACATTTTAGCTCATCAGAAAACACTCCACTTGAAATGCATTGAGTGGAAACAATCCACAAATGGAGGATTCTGTTAACTGAGAAATTGGCATAGGTACTCACAGAACTATTTTGAAATTAGAAGGGCAAGGTCTAGTTTGTTGTTATGTGTAGATGTGCTCAGCAGTGGGCCAGGGTCGAGTCCTTCCTGTTGCATGCTAAGAACCTGTTTCATGAAGGGTGGTCAGATCTTATTAAATTTGTTTGCACTCTGGCATGCCTTTATTGCTGGCACATTTCCTAAGCAAATGAATATCAGAAGGAATAACTTTATGAGATCTAAGCAGAGGAACGTAGATCACCTTAAAGGATACCAACATTAGCTGATGCTGGCCTACTGTGTCTTTCTCACCAAGGACACACACCAGTCGGGATGGTCAGATGGTCAGAGTTGGCCACAGTCCCGTCCCACTGTCCTGAAACAGCTTCCCCTTCACGTCTGTGATACCCTCATGCACCTGCTTCCGTAGTTCTCTCCCTGTGCCTTTTCACATGCATGCTATATCTTTCTTTTCTCATTTATATTGGTATTCCTTCAGGCAGTCATACATCTGTATCCAATCCTTAGAGAAACTGATGAAGACCAAAATACATTTGGAAAATGCTTAAAAGAAGGAAAACCTAAAAAAAAAATTAAAAGTAGACTGAAAAAGAAACGGCCAAAATAACTGCAGGAAAACTATTCTTTGTATATGCTGAGGGTGACTAAATCTCTAGGCCCAGCTCAGATCTTTCCCCCAAGCTTCATGCCCACATAAACATCGAACAACCTCCTAGCATCTGTATTTGGGAACTCCTCAGGCACTACAAACACAGCCTGGGCAAAATGGACCCCATCAGCTCCATCCTGGTCCTGCTCATCTCCTTACCTCCTTCCTCTCTCCCACCAACATGTACATCTCCAGCCATCTCATCGGTCACCTTGGAAGGCACTGGGATCCTCCGGGTTGTCCAAGGCAGAAATGAATCCTTTTCCCTTCCCTTCATTCTCCGACCCAATCAGTCATCACATTCAGTCACTTCTACCTCAGGAGTTCCAAAATCTTCTTTCCTCCGTTCCATCTGTCTCAATCCTAGTGAAGGCCCCAGTCAAGTCCCTCCCAAATTACTGCAGCAACCTGCTCACTGGTCTCCCTGTCTTAGCTGTAATTCTTGAACAATCCTTCCACCACCTTGTACCGTCCATTTTGATGATTCTCTAATGCAATCATGTTATTTCCTTGCTCCAACCTCCCAGTGGATTCCCATTCTCTGGGAATGTAAGTGTAGTCTGATCAGTGTGGACAAGGCCCTTCCTGATCAAGCGCTGGTTGCCTCCTGAGCCTTAGCCCTTAGCTCTGTCCCACACAGGTCCCAGCGGCAGGGCAGGAAATGCCATTCGTTATCCCCAGTGCCCAGTGTTCCCTTTTGCTCCTGCTCCTCAGTAGAGTCTATTCCCAAGTCTGGGGTAGATGTCCTTGCTCTTACTGTACCTTATCATAATTACTCCTCCAGTTGTGCCTCTTTGAACTGTAAGTTCCCTTTTCCTGACTGTATCCAGATTGTCCAGCAAGTCTGTCTCACCTGTGGCAGATGGTCAAGACATATTTGTTGAATGAATAATTAAAGAGTGCTGGACAAATATGGCTAAATTGCTATTTTTTTGTGTTTATAAAATACAATCTTCATTTTATATTTATGTAAATTCATTATGTACATGAGTATCTGTGTGTGCAAACACATACGCACACACAAAGCTTGGTGATGACACAAAGTTAAATTCCTTGATCTCTTCAGTATTTATAAAGTAGAAGATGAATTTTGTTGTTAGACTTTGAAACTATGTAATTATTTACACTTTAGGCCTCTTTTCATTGTTTAGATTATTTTCTATCCATTTCTTTTAGGGATCTGGAAACAAGAACCAGCAGCTATTTACCATGGCAAGGACCTGCTCTGAGTGCAGAGAAGATCCTAGCTTGAGTTAAATGATGAGATTCACCAAAATCCATAAACTAACTTCATTTAAAAACAGTGGTGACAAAATAGGTAAATTTTTTTTTAAATACCTGTTTTCAAGGATCTTTCAGTATAGCCATTTAAAAATAAAAACACCACCGGATTAGTTTGTTGAGACCTTGAATTAAAAGCTTTACCGGCCCTTCTGTATTAAAAGCTGCCCCATCTTTCCGATATTAAACCAGCGGCCCCGATTTCAGATGTATCTTTCCTCCCGTCTTCCCCCCATCAGGGCTCAGGCAGGTAGCACTGCTCTGACGCAGCCTTTTGTGCTGTTAGCTTAGAGGCCTTCTATTGCCAGATGACCTTTCTGCTGAATAGATCTGCTTCCCATTGAGCCAGACTCCTCTGTTTGTTCTCTTTCTTGGTATTACATTGAGATAACAGCCAATTCTCTTCTGTTTGAATCATCCAAAGTGGCTCCATTTATTGTTTACTGGGCTGTTTTTTTTTTCCCCTTGCACTTTTGTGATGGGCATATCACTGTTCTCCTCCCCATCGCCAAAGGAATAAATAATTTATATAATCCACTCTGATTTCCAAACAGCAGCACAGAATAAAGCGAGTAAGGGGCGGGAGCCTGGGTGGCTCAGTGGGTTAAAGCCTCTGCTTTCGGCTCAGGTCATGATCTCAGGGTCCTGGGATCAAGGCCCGCATCGGGCTCCCTGCTCAGCGGGGAGCCTGCTTCCCCCTCTCTCTCTGCCTGCCTCTGCCTCCTTGTGATCTCTCTCCCGCTGTGAAATAAACAAATAAAATTAAAAAAAAAAAAGGAGTAAGGGGCAAAGTGGCTTCTCTGAGTGCTGTGACCAAGGCACTGGGTGTATTGGAGTTTCTGTCCTTCTTGTTTCTTACCATTTTGAGGGGGAGGGGTTGGGGGGAGGGTGATGGTATCAGTGAGTCTGTGAAGCTTCCCGGCACAGGTCATTGACTTCTTTCTGGTCATTTCATTATTGGGAAAATCAGGTTTCTCCTCTGGGTGGATATTAGACTATGAAACAAAGTGGTAATCATTCAAAGGGGTGGATTGCAACCTTTTTTTCTACACAGATTGTTCGGACACGCTCATAGTTTCCGAGGGATGTAGTTGAAGGAAAACGGAACAGGGTGGAGAAGAAGGGGAAGTTAAAAAAATCTCCTTGAAAGATCTGGAATCTCTCTTCTCCTCTCTCCCCAAGGCACATACCTCTTTATCAATCATCACTTTGCAAAACTTTATAAAGGGTGGATAAGATAAGGTAATTTGATGGTAGACAATAGAAATCACCTCTTTCTAATTTAGTATATGGAATTCATTGGTTGTTTACAGTGATGTTTCTCAATGTATTCTTTGGGTCACTAGCATGAGAATTTTTAGGAGTGCTTGTGAAAAGAAATGCACAGCCCTGGGAACGATCCCAGACCCATAGAATCTGCATCTCATAGATGGATCTTCATCATTTTAATTTCTAGTAACCTCTCAGTGTGATTTTTGTGCACACTGTTGCTTGAGGAGATTTCAGAGAATCAAGGGAATTTGAAAGTCAGGGTCGGGTGTCAGGAATTGTGAGAATCTGGATGTCAGGAACTGTGGCTAGGCTCTTCATTGTCCTTCCTCTAAGGCGAGTCTGCTCACCTCGAGTCAACTTGTGTCAGGTTACTCAAGGTTCAAATTCCTCAGAGAGAGGATCCTAGTGGTCCAGCTTGGTCTTCTTCAGGCCCGGAGAGGGGAGGACTACTTGACTGACAGTGGAGGAGAAGAATTTCCCAAAGGAAAAGCCAAGTGTTTTTCTAGAAGAAAAAAAGAGGGGAGGGGGTCTAGATCCTGCACAGGAGAAACCACAGATGATCTTTGCACTGACATAGACCATAAAAAATGATAGGAATTTTTAAATGAACTATGCTCTCCCATGGTTAAAGCTTAGGAAGTGAAGCATTAACATCTTTAAGTTTACCAGTGCTGGTGTTCCCTGGTTATGTAAATGGAGATTATGGAAGATGGAGTTTGTAGGAAAAACCCAGAATTGCCTTTCCAGTAGAATTAGTGCCTGCTAAAAATACTTGATGAGAGTAAAAGCTTAATATTTGAGTTGATTTAAGTAACTAATAATGACAGTAAAGATATTATTCAGATATTCTGTAAATATTGGCAACCTATTGAATGATAATATTGAATTATTATAGAATCAGCTAAGGAACACTGTGAAGAGTCTATCAGCAAAAGGGCTAAAATAAAATGCAATATATTCTTTCACTCCTTGCAAGGTACAACTTGTTGCTAGATCTGACTCATACCTGGTATTTCTCCTTGAGCTATACTGACCTTCTTGGAACCATAGGTCTGAGCAGACACATTTCTGATAAAAGTCTAGCATGAAGGAAATGGATTTCATATTTCTAGAAAGTTCTACTCCTTGGCAGTCTTAACTAACCTCTCTAACTTTTTAATCATTGTGGATGCCACAGAAAGAAATAGGATATCCCATGTGTGATGGTGTGTGGATAGGCCACACCCATTAAATTCTTTTTTTAAGATTTTATTTTATTTATTTGACATAGAGAGACACAGCAAGAGAGGGAACACAACCAGGGGGAGTGGGAGAGGGAGAAGCAGGCTTCCCGCCGAGCAGAGAGCCTGACGCGGGGCTCAATCCCAGGACCCTGGGGTCATGACCTGAGCTGAAGGCAGACACTTAATGACTGAGCCACCCAGATGCCCCAACACACCCATTAAATTTATTGGCAGCTTTCCTTACAGCAAGGTTAATTTGGTTGAAATAAAGGGACTTGTCTCCTTATTTTAATGAACTCAGTTTCTATTCCAGAAAAGAAAAGGAGGGAAAGAAAGCACCTGAAGTACAAAAGGATAAGAAAGAGATTTTACAAACTTGTTTCAAAGTATCAGCACCTCGGTACCTTTTTTTTCCCCTGAAGGTGCACTGAAAATGCCTTTTAAAGTGATTTAATTACATGCAAGAAGTTTCCTGAACCAGTTTCCAAATGTGTACCCCTGAAATTTGAGTAAAGCAATACAGACAGGCCCTAGAATTTGTAATCTTATATTTAAGCGCTCTCAGCAAGGTTTGCCTGTCCATTTTTGTCTGATAGGGAGGGAGGAGAGATCAGAGCTGCTGCCGGTTCCATCTTCTCTTTCTTTGGGACCACAGATATTTTAAAAGTGAAATCTATGCATTTTTTTCATACAGTGCAGACCTCTACTTTAGTTAAATTCTTCTGGTTTTAAAATTTATTCTTTTTAAAAACTCTTGCTCAATCCCTCTTAAACAACCAATTTCATAGATTTTCATTTCTGAACCATAATTATAGTGTGCCCATTACTATTTAAAATAATAGAATTCTTATTTCTACAGACCAAAGAGCACTTTAAATTTTGAAATGAATCTCTACTTCAAAAGGAAAAGCCATCACTGCTGGAAAGTACTATTCTGATTTTTCATTTTCCCCCTATATGATTCCTTATTGCACTGTTTCTTTCATTGAACTTGACTGTTGAAGTGTGATTGACAGTTAAAGAATACTCTTAAAAGACACTGATTTGGGTTCTTTTCGCCCTACGGCTCCATGGAAAATGAGATGACAGTCTGACTTTTTTTCTGAGTTGATTGGATGTTCTGTGTTTACCTTTTTAAACCCTTGATGACACATGCACTTCTCCGTGGCATTTTTTAAAGTTGTTAAGGCAGTGAGGATTTCTCTCTGACAACTCTGCTCCATTACCCTCGAGAAAATGGCAATCATTTGGAGTTTTACAGTTTCGTCTATGATCAGATTTCAGGCTATAGGCTTGTTAACTGCTAGACCTCCAGTGGGTCTGATATAAGAACTGATGTGCTATCTGAGTACTAGCTATCAGAATTCACTTCCCCAACATTATCTTGTTAATGCTAGTACTTCTTCATACGGGGGAAAGTTTAGCCTCCTCATAAAGAAATAGATCCAAGAGACTGCAGAGGCATTTTTCTTTTAAAAATTTATACATTTCAGAGGGAAAGAGAGAGAGAGAACAGGGAAATGGGGAGGGAAAGAGGCAGAGGGAGAAGCAGACTCCCCCGCTGAGCCTAGAGCTGACCTGGGGGTCAATCTTGCAACCCTGAGATCACGACCTGAGCCGAAATCCAGAGTTGGACGCTTAACTGACTGAGCCACCCAGGCACCCCTAGACCACATGTATTTTTGAAGATCAGCTTCTTGGATCTGATGGAAGGGTATCCACAGAGAATTATTCTCATTGTAAATGAATTGGCGCATGAAGAAAATGAAGTCCATTTCCATTCTCCCATGCAAGAATGGCTTTTAAAGTTTATTTTAAATAATGGCTCTGCTTTTTGTAAAGTGCACACTAACACAATAAATGTTCTTACTAATGGCTTCTAAATTACCATGTAGTCTAACTATGCTCAAGATTTTAAATTTCAGAGTAAATCTTCACCCTCAGTTTTTATTAGTAATGTGAACCTATTTCTCTGGTTTCAAATGATGCGATTTAATTGCAACCAGAATGCTGAAACTTTGTTTAGATTAAATAAGGAACTCATGATTCAACTTTTCTTCATTCTCTGCCAATCCTTCCTAAGTTTCCATGAAAGTATGAAAATATATTTTATAGCAATTTTAAATAGTAACTAATCAATCAACTCAGAACATCAGTGTACCCTGCGTTGTTTTCAGCTTCACATAATACAAAGGATTAGAACTGTCACAAACTTCAGGTGAAAAGCAATGATCTCAGTTTCAAAATAAATTACATTTAGAAACAAAGAGTGAAATCTATAGAAGCAATAACATAAAGAAGTGAATAATTATGCAGCCTTATTAGAAATGCCAATCACGTACGTGCCAGCCTGCAGCCTTGTGTTATGTGCAATTGCCGCACGCACAGTTACTGCCAAAGGGGAGCGGTGTGTGAATGACGGAGACCGCCCTGCCCCGCCACCCCACAGGCCGCGAAGACGGGTTTCTTGCGGGGCGGGGGAGGAGCACTTTGACTCGGGAATATAAACGAGGGATTCACAGAATCCTTTAGCTCCAAGAAGCAGGAGCTGAGGGTGCCTGGGTGGCTCAGTGGGTTAAAGCCTCTGCCTTCGGCTCAGGTCATGGTCCCAGGGTCCTGCGATCGAGGCCCGCATCGGGCTCCCTGCTCAGCAGAGAGCCTGCTTCCTCCTCTCTCTCTACCTGCCTCTCTGCCTACTTGTGACCTCTCTGTCTGGGTCAAGTAAATAAATAAAATCTTAAAAAAAAAAAAAAAAGGAAGCAGGAGCTGAAAACTTGTCATGGAGGAGAGGTGGAGTCTCACAGGGAGTCCCAGCAAGCCCAAATTTTGAGTAAAAATAGGCGAGGAAGCGGAAGCTATGTGGTAAAGAGTATACGTTGGAAAAGGAGGGACTCCTCCAAGTGGCTGAGCGGGCAGGAAGGAGCTTTCAGGAAGCATGACCTCTGAAGAGGACACTCCGGTTCCGCGTTCTGTTAATGGCAGAACATGAAAGTGAAGATCTTAAAATGGTTCCTGGCCTTTCTGAAGTCCGATTGTCACTTTTTCTGACTTACTGAAAATGAGTGTCCTTTAAATACGGTCCTGCTGCTTGTGGGAACTTTAGTGATCTCTGTCCTTTGAACCAAGTGGTCCAAACTCTGATAAAATAAGGGGGGAAAAATGTGTTCACGGAGGAGACAAGAGTGAATACCAAATGTTAGCATAAACTCAAATGTTATACATGACACAGCAGTATAAGGTAGTGAATAAAAGAATATGCAGAGGTTCATAAAACAAGAATGATAATTAGAACATGACTTCTCATGCTCTGTAAAGTGAAACATATTTCGTTTTTAGCTTAATGATGGCTAGGTTTATTCATTTATTTAATATGTATTTAGTGCCTGGCACATTTTAGATGCTCTTATTCTAGAGGGACGTGAAGATGAACCAATAGTCCCTTCCCTCCAGGAACTTATGGTATGTGCCTAGAATAAAACAATATCTTTCATTTTTAAAACAGCATACTGCTTTTGAATTTTAAAACTGTTATCCTCACTTAGGCAGATCATCTATGGGAATTTGTCTTGGAACCAGTTTCCTGTAACCAGTTATAATGAGGCTATTTGCCTGTAAATTTCAGCTCAAATCTTGGATTTAATGAGTAGCTCTCAAACTGTCCAGAAATGGATCTTTTCTCAATAACATAGAAAAATTTGTGTACCAATACATCTGATTAGAAGGAAATGACTACTCCTTTTTTTTAAAAGATTTATTTATTTATTTGAGAAAGACGGAGAGAGCACAGGCACATGGGAGCTGGGGGAGGGGCAGAGGGAGAGGGAGAGAGGCAGACTCCACATGGAGCACAGAGGCCCAGGAGTCCCACTCGATCTCATGACCCTGAGGTCATGACCTGAGCTGAAATCAAGAGTCAGACATTTAACTGACTGAGCCACCAGGTGTCCCAGGAAATGACTGCTCCTAATATTACTGTTACTACGTAGCTGAAATTTAGGCCTAATCATACAAGGGCTACTATACATGCATCACAAATAAAGGGGTGCAGGATTTGTATTGAGATATGATGTGTTGAGAAATAAGACACCATATTTGTGATCATAAATCTACATGAAGACTCTTGGCAGCTTAGGCAGTTGGACTCCAATGAGGAAGCTCAGGAAGACCACACTCTCCTGTATTCTCCAGATGAGGTGATAAAAAGATGAGAACCTCAGTGATGGGGACTGTCGAGAGATGGAAAAGACAATGGAATATAAATATGGTGATTCTAATTTTTCCTATTTTTGACTCACAAAACATTATTTATTTAGACCAAAATTGTATTTGTCCCAAGGGAAATAGAGCTAGAAAATGATAGTCAAAAGATAGTCATTCTGCTTTTCCCAACATATTTTTAGTTAATCATCCCCCCAAAATAGTTGTTTGTTTCTTAATCTCAGGTAAGTTTTGGTTAAAATTGAGGATACTTGCAAATCTCATGAATCCTTACCACATCCATTCCTTCACCCTTTTTTTATCAAGGACATTTTAATTTAGCTGGTTGGCC
Organism: Ailurus styani; assembly: GCA_002007465.1. Taxonomy (NCBI): domain Eukaryota; kingdom Metazoa; phylum Chordata; class Mammalia; order Carnivora; family Ailuridae; genus Ailurus; species Ailurus styani. The sequence continues at coordinate 256,484 of LNAC01000625.1, forward strand.
AAATTAATGAAATCTGAATGGCTTTGGCTGTGTTTTTGAAAGCTGTCCCAGAACTGGTAAAAAAAACAAATGGTTCTGTTCTTTCTGGATGAAGTTCAGATAGGCCCTCCCCTCCCTCCATGACCTCCCTCATTTCCCTCTCTCCCCTCCTCCCCCATGTTCAGTAAGAAAGAGCCAGAAAATGGCTTTGTGACTATTATTCAGTGACAAGTCATTGTCAATGACTCCCTCCAAGGGACAGGATGCTGTGGTTAGACCCTTGCTTAAGAAGTCATTGTTTTATGACTTTTTCCATGTCCTTGTCCTCTCTGGGTTAGATTACTGCAGTGTGCTCTACTGGGATGTGCCTTTGAAGTTCACTTGGCAAACACTTATATTATCATTTCAGCCAACATTTTTTTGTGTATAATGTGTCATAGTAGTATATATTAAAATGATGAATGTGGTTCTTGCCCTTGAAGAATTGTTAATCCAAAAAGGATCAGCATTTAGTTGATAGCCCATCCTAAGATGATAAATTGTCATAGGAAGTATCGTGACTTATTGACAGAATTTTAGGCAATCTATTAGAAATATTTGTATTGGAAAGACATAGTCCCTGACATTAAAATATGCTCAATATTTTCTGGGTAGATGAATACATAATTCTAGGTAGATTTTATTTCCTTCCCAAATGCTATTGTCCCTGATATCCAGAATATGGAGGCAACTCTTGTGTAATAGTTGAGTGTTTATTTCTAAGTGACAAAACCTCAATTTAAGGGAACAAGTAAAATTTGAAAGAAAAAAAAAAGAAATATTCAGATTGATCTAAACTAAGCACAGATCCAAACTAAACTCTTCAAAGTCACAGCTTCTAATAGCCCTGCCTTGAGCTAAACAATTTCCTGTGCAAGAGAATAAATTCTGACAACCATTTCAAATCATCAGAGTTAACTTTTTATTAACCTAGTAGTCCATCAATTTATCCATTATATTCATCAAAAATTAAGAAAAACAAATTTATACATTGCTAATTGGCCTCATTCCAAAACATGTATACATAGGGTTTGGTTTTGAATAGACCTAAATTTCTATTTTGAATGATTAATACTGTGTGTCATTTCTTCACAACTGGCACAGCTTCATTTAGATTGTAATGTGAGTTACATTTAGAGAATGAGAATAATAATTAACAATGAGCATTTATTGAGTGCATACTATGTGCTAGGCATGCTTCTAACTGCTGTGTACACATTCATTTTAATCCTCATAATCTGTGAGTCCTATAAAATCCTTTTCTTTTTATATGAACACATTAAGACACAGAAGGACTGTAGCCAAGGTTGTACAACTAGTAAATGCTAGAACCAGGATTTGAATCTAAGGAGTCTACTCTTTTTCATCACAGGCATTCTGTGGCCTTAGAGAAAGGACTGTCTTTGAGTGGACAAATTAGAAAAATGCCACACCGATTGGGCAGATGCAGCCTCTGTTGATTTCACCCCCAACTTACCCTTTTGGCCAGGGCATTTGTGCAGTGTGCAGAACGTATTTCATGGCAGCCTCATCCTCACTTCCTCCACTACCTACCAGTACTTTTGCAAATCTCAAGTAACTTTCACATGTGTGATTTTATTTGATTTTGGCTTTGGCCATATTAAGTAAACATAAAAGTTAATTATCCTTCCTTTACAAAAGAGAAAGCTAAGACTCAAACAGGCTTATACATTGATCACACAGTAAGTACCTCATGAAGACCAAGCAGGAAACCAGGAGCAGGGCGATGCCAGGTACTTAGCCACTGCTTGCTTTACCATCTACATGCTGTGCACACGGTTTCATACAGTGCTCTCAGAGCTCTGTAAGCTAGTTGTCACTAGAGTCTTTATGTGGATGAGGAATCCAACAAAGCTAATTACCTTGCCCTAGTTTCCATATTCTGTAAATGGAGGAGTCCGAATTCAATGTTGGTCTATTTGACTCCAAATCTGTGCTCTTCCTGCCATGCTTACTCCATCTCTACTTGATTATATCTGATCATTAGGTGTAGATATGTCCATACAAAATAACATTCACTACTGTTGGGTAGTTGGAGGTTAGGATAAAGCACTGCTTAGATGAAATAGCCTACAGGGGATATACTAGGGAAGATACTGCTCGAGATTTTAATGGGTTAGAACATAAGGAGATAATACTTTCAAGAGGGAGAACCACTTAATCAGGATGCACTAATTGAGTACCTGTTAAATACCAGGCAGCTATTTAGTTGTAATGTGAGCTATAACACTGAAGGTAGAAAAACTTATCCTCCAGGGGATTACAGTCTAGTTAGTGAGATAATTAAAGGGCCTGGATGTGAAAACTTGAGCTACTCAGTCATCCCCAAGGACCTCTCTCAGTAGGGGTTCCCTTAGTGGATTCACAGAAAAAACAGTCACAGATTTTGGCACCTCACAGACTTGGAACTCCAGTTTCTCTACTGAATAGAGTGGATGCATCTACTAATAATAGATCTTGTGCCCCAAACGCAGAGCCTGAGACAAGGACTCAGTGCAGGCACTTTATTGGGTCGGTGGTGTCTGGGAGACAAGGAAAGAGAAAAACCAGAAAACAGAAAAACAGAAAAACAAAACAAAACAAAAGAATATTATCAAGGTTGTGGGCAACGGGGCTAGAGTGCACCAGGTTCCCCTGAGAAGTGTACCAAAACCTCCCAGAATTCTCCACTCTGAGGATAGCAGTCAGGAGTGTTTGTGTCCTATTCTGTCTCCTATTCATTGAAAGTTGACTCTAGGGACAGGACTCCCCCATGCTTCTGGGTTTGCTGGCTAAGTGGATGTTTGCAGGATCTAAGACTCTGGGGCTGAGAGTGGAAAGTTCCATGGCCTGGCTGAAAGTAAGACCCAGAGTAAACTGCAGCTGTGGCTGAAATCAAAGGTGGGTTGAGAGAATGGGAAGCTGTTTTGGTCCCTTCCATGAGTGGCAGCACTGGTCAGCTGTTCTTGTTATAACTGAAAGATAGACCAACCAAGTGGGCAAGTATGGGCATCAGACCCTAGAGAGTCAAAGTTATGTGTTGCTCTGGTCTCTTAAACTCTCTGGGTCTCCACAGATGCCCCTTACCTATTACCATGAGCCACATGCCCTGTGTTCATGCCCTTATATAGTATTCATTCCCTCTGAGTCTGGGAAGGTTCTCTGGTGCTCTTCCTCACTTTTGACAAGTAGAACACGGTGGAAGTAATGCTGCATGATTTTCAAGGTTACGGAAGAATCCTTGCAGCTTCCCGCAGGATTTCTTGGAACGCTTGCTCTTGGGATACCGTCTCTTGGAATCGAGGTGGCACACCGAGAGAGGCTCCTGCCACATGGAGAGCTCACGTGTTTTGCTGTGGTCCCCAGCCCCAGCTGAGCTCCCAAATGACAGCGTATATCAACTGCTAGCCCTGTGGACAGCATCTTGGGTGTCCAACATAGTCAAGCCTCCAGATGACTCAGTCCCAACATCTGTGTGCCCGTAACCACATCACAGTCCCCAAATGGAAACTACCCAGCTGAGCCCAGGGAACCCACAGAACCATGGATGTAGTAAATTATTGTTTTAAGCAATTAAGTTTTGGGACAGTTTGTTACGCATCAGTCGTTAAGTGGCACAGGATATGAATCAATTATTTCTTAGATATCAGCAAGGTTTTACTTTGGTACACAGTTGCTACCTGACATTTTAAAGACTCAATTTTTTACTCCTTACTTACCATAAAGTCACTCCTTTGAAATAGGTTTGTGGAGTAATATTGCTGCTTATCAGTTTTCTCCTGGTAACTTTATAGATGAAATTCTTAGATTTATTGTGCCATGAATCCTTTTGTAGTCTGGTAAAGCCCAAAGGAGTCTTTCTTAGAACAATATTTTTGAGTACATAGTATGAAATTTATAGAGCTACAAAGGAAACTGATCATACGATGACATAGTTTTCAAAGTATTTTAGAAACCAAATCTGTGATATATGCACTTTTTATTAGTGTGGGGTTTTTTTTATAAAAACGAGAGAGTGAGAGTGCACAAGCAGGGGGAATGAGAAGGAGAGGGAGAAGCAGGCTTTCCCAGGGAACCTGATGCGGGGCTCGATCCCAGGACCCTGGGATTATGATCAGAGCTGAAGAAAGATACTTAACTGACTGAGCCAACCAGGCACCCCTTGTTAGTGTGTTAAATGCAACACTAACAATCCTGAAAGGGTCTTACAGAGAACACCCATATACTTAGTCCCTAGTTTCTCCCTTTAACATTTGATAGACTTTCTTTTTTTAATATACTTTATCACATCTGTCTATCTAAACATCTATCCATCCGTCTAGGCATCATCAAACCATTGTAATGTTTTTATGCAAGTCAATGTAAATTGCAAAGCAAATTGCAAGTTTCCTCTAAATAATTCAGCATGTATATTGTAAACTAGATGGATATATTTCAAGATACCTGAAACAATTATAATCTGATATGAACATATGTGTGATTTCTCTTGCTGACATCACAGGTACCACCAATACTACTAAGGTTTGTTGCTAACTTCCATAACTGAGAGGAATGCTAAATTTCAGTCTGAAATTACCGAAAAGAAGATGCAGTGTTTTTCCATTCAAGCTCATGAACTCCCTAGATTTTATTCATAGATTCCTTGGGTTCCAAGATCCCCACATTAAGGGACTTGAGATGTGAGGTGTGCAGATGGTCCATGACTTAATTTAAAGTTTATGTCAAGTGTATACAATAATGTAGGTACATCTTAAAACTCAAGTTTTAAAAATAAATTCTGACATTTTTACCTTTAAGGTTTTATAGCGAAAGTAAGGAAAGAAGCTGAGAATACGGGCGCCTGGGTGGCTCAGTGGGTTAAAGCCTCTGCTTTCGGCTCAGGTCATGATCTCAGGGTCCTGGGATCGAGGCCCACATCAGGCTCCCTGCTCGGCGGGGAGCCTGCTTCCTCCTCTCTCTCTGCCTGCCTCTCTGCCTACTTGTGATCTGATCTCTCTCTGTGTGTGTCAAATAAATAAATAAAATCTTTAAAAAAAAAAAAAAGAAGCTGAGAATACTCCAAAGAGTCATTGAAAAGAAAAAGAAAGGAAGAATTATTGAACAGACATCTGTATTAGTTTGGTAGGCCTGCTCTAAGTTCCAAAACCCGGGGGGCTTAAAACAGGAATATATTATCTTATAATCTAGAAGCTAGAAGTCCAAAATCGACATATCAGCAGGGCCATGCTCGCTGTGATATCTCTAGAAGAGAATCCTTCTTTGCCTCTTCTCATTTCCGGTGTTTGCTGGCAATTCCAGTTCCTTGGTATTTCCAGTCATGTGGCTGTCTTCTCCTGTATGCCTGCATGTCTTCTCTCCTCTGTGCATGTCTGTCTCTATGTTCACTTTTCCCTTTCTTGGAAGGACACCTGTCATATTAGATCAAGGACTAACCTAATTCCCTTATTTTAACTCAATTACCTCTGTAAAGACTTTATTTCCAAATAAAGTCATGTTGTGAGATACTACTAGGGGTTAGAACTTAAACATACCTTTTAGGGAGGACATAATTCAACTGATAACAACAGCAAACCATTATAACTCAAAGGAACAAAGGTTTAGTTGTGGTTTGAAACCAAATATTTCTAGAAGGATCTGAGATTAAATATGACTAGACTTACATGGTCTGGTCTTACTTTTATACAACTCCCTTCTAGAACAGTAAATTTATGCTTCATGATTTAAATTTAAAATATAAAAACATAAATCTAAGTAACCCCTAACATCAGGTTCCAAATTGCTTTATCTATTTTTCAACAGTATTTTTTTAAAGATTTTATTTATTTATTTGACACAGAGAGAGAGAGATTACAAGTAGGCAGAGAGGCAGGCAGAGAGAGAGGAGAGAGGAGGAAGCAGGCTCCCCACCAAGCAGAGACCCCGATGTGGGTCTCGATCCCAGGACCCTGGGATCATGACCTGAGCCGAAGGCAGAGGCTTTAACCCACTGAGCCACCCAGGCACCCAACAGTGTTTTTTTTATACATTTTTATTTATTTATTTGACAGAGAGAGATTACAAGTAGGCAGAGGGGCTGACGGAGGGAGAGGGGGAAGCAGGCTCCCTGCTGAGCAGAGAGCCCGATGTGGGGCTCAATCCCAGGACCCTGAGATCATGACCTGAGCTGAAGGCAGAGGCTTAACCCACTGAGCCACCCAGGCACCCCTATTTTTCAACAGTATTAATCTGCAGACAATTTTAGCCAAAAATTATGTTCAAAGAACTGTTTTAAAATTCATAGTGGAACTGTACCTGATTAGTCAACAATGGTTATTGAGCAATGGTGAGTACTCCATTCCCTGAAGAGAAAAAAAAATACGTAGTAGACATGAGCCATGTCCTTAAGGGGTTTATAGGATAATGAGGCAGATGAGATTTACTCACACACACGATCTCACAGGATACTCAAAATAAAGGATTTTTTTAAATTTTAAAAATCCTTTTTTATCTCCACTTTCATTGTTGATTTAAAATTTTTTTCTGATTTTGAATTGGTTGAAAATTCAGTTCATATTTGTAATTTTAATTGTAGTATTGGGTTTTTCTTTTCTTTTAAATTCAATATTGATTAATACTGCCTCTACAGGGCGCCTGGGTGGCTCAGTGGGTTAAAGCCTCTGCTTTCGGCTCAGGTCATGATCTCAGGGTCCTGGGATCGAGGCCCATATCGGGCTCTCTGCTCGGCAGGGAGCCTGCTTCCTCCTCTCTCTCTGCCTCTCTGCCTACTTGTGATCTCTCTCTCTCTGTGTCAAATAAAGAAATAAAATCTTTAAAAAAAAAAAAAAAAATTAAAATACTGCCTCTACAAAAATCATCCAAAATCATTAGAAATCAACTTCATGAGGTTGTTGTTGCTTTGGGTAAGTAAGATGAAAATGGCAAAAAGACTTACCCACATAGAACATTTTAGTAAATGCTGGCTATTATTATTAACTATATCTGTAGAATGTATAACCCAAAATCATCAGTCACTTATGCCCTTTGCCTATAGCTCTGATATTTATGTGGCTAACTGAGCCCCATTATAGTTGCTTCATACTTTACAAAAATGCAATCCAAAATACATTTGACTTTTTTTTATTGTGTTATGTTAGTCACCGTACAGTACATCATTAGTTTTTGATGTAGTGTTCCATGATTCATTGTTTGCATATAACACCTAGTGCTCCATGCAATCCGTGCCCTCCTTACTACCCATCACCAGGCTTATCCATCCCCCCACCTCCGTCCCTTCTAAAACTCTCCATTTGTTTCCCAGAGTCCATAGTCTCTCACGGTTCATCTCCCACTCCGATTTCTCCCCTTTCATTTTTCCCTTCTCCTGATGTCCTCCATGCTATTCCTTATGTTCCACAAATAAGTGAAATTATATGATAATTGACTTTCTCTGTTTGACTTACTTCAGTCAGCATAATCTCCTCCAGTCCCATCCATGTTGATGCAGAAGTTGGGTATTCAACCTTTCTGTTGGCTGAGTAATATTCCACTGTGTATATAGACTACATCTTCTTTATCCACTCCTCCATTGAAGGGCATCTTGGCACTTTCCACATTTTGGCCATTGTGGACATTGTTGCTCTGAACATTGGGGTACATATGGCCCTTCTTTTCACTACATCCAAAATATAGTTAACTTTTGAACAAAATGGGGGCTAGGGGTGCCGACCATCCACACATTGAAAATCCACATGTAACTTTTGACACCAACAGAATTTAATTGCTAATCATGTACTGTTGACAGAAGGCCTTCTAGATAACATAGTCAACTAGCATATATTTTGTATGTTCTAATATTATAGACTGTATTCTTATAATAAAGCAAACTAGAGAAAAGGAAATATCATTAAGAAAATCATAAGAAGAGGGCGCCTGGGTGGCTCAGTGGGTTAGAGCCGCTGCCTTCGGCTCAGGTCATGATCCCAGGGTCCTGGGATCGAGGCCCGCATCGGGCTCTCTGCTCGACAGGGAGCCTGCTTCCTCCTCTCTCCTCTCTCTCTGCCTGCCTCTCTGCCTACTTGTAATCTCTCTCTCTGTGTGTCAAATGAATAAATAAATTCTTTAAAAAAAAAAAAAAGAAAATCATAAGAAGAGAAATGACATTTATAGTACTATACTGTGTTTATTGAAAAAAAAATCCATGTATAAGTGGACCTGATCAGTTCAAAGCCATGTTCTTCAAGGGACAACGCTTGGAACATTATTATTTTCAAAATAAATAAGAACCACAATTCCACATAATTCTTAGACACTTAAGAGAAACATATGGTCTTTAGGAAAATATATGTGTGTGTATATATATATGTATGTATGTGTATATATATATATATATACACATACATACATATATATATTCTTTGGGATTGGAAACGACCCAAGGAAAAAAATCCAGATGCCTGTTGATTTCAGAGTCTAGAAAGCATTGCTTTGGCTCAGTAGGTCTTCACTGAGAGGTACTGAATATCTCTAAATCTTAATTCCTCATCTTTAAGGTACTGATATTAATACCAGGATTGCTTGGACCTGAGTATATGTAAATTTCCTTATGGCATGTTGGGCATATAGTAAATGCTCAGGAAAAGTGGCTTCCAGTTCCCAGCCCCTTCTGTAGTCTCCCATGACCTCAAACTCTTGGTCAATGTGGTCACCCTGCTAGGAAAAAAATTTTTGATGCAATGGAAAAATGCTATGCATTTCTTTTATAGTGATTGAACTTTCAACCTGAGAGAACATTAGAATATGGAAGAAAAAACAAGTAAAAAGTGAAATAGATGGTTTGCTCCCCCTCTATTTGTATCTGTGCAGCTTCAGGGCACCAGGATTTCCCTTGCTAGCAGATTCCCTCCTGCAGAACCTTCCAGAATGCTTCCATCTGATGAAGAGAAGGCCAACAGCATGGTGTTGTTCCAATCGCATGGTGTTGCTTGCTGAGGGGGAAGGCAGAGGTCTGCCTGTATAATCCGATTTCATCAACTCACACTAATCACTACTGATAGTAGCAAAATTTAGCCCGGATCTGCTTAGTTAATCTAGATTGACAGGAGGTAAAAGAAAAGGGACACAAGGACACAGAAACAAAGGGAGGAGAGCCAGCACTGATTTCCAGCCTTGCTCTTCCATCTGGGGCTTCTAAATTGCTCCCCTCTGGGGCTTCTATTTTTCTTACCTTATAAACAAATGTTACTGGTTGTTAGGAGACCAGGCTTTTCACGGAGCAGTTTCATCAACAACAGGTGCGCTGTGAGTCTCGGGGACTGCGGAGACAGCAATACCTATGTGAGGCTGCGCAGAAGGTACTTACAGGTACACATTGTACCTGAGACTATGTATTATTTATTGAAACTGAGCTCTGCATTCTCTTTATCCTCTGGGCAGCCCGGGAGTCAGGCGCCTCCTAAAATGGATGCCACCAGCAGCTAACCTGCAAAGTCTCCTAAGTGCTTTGCTTTCAACGATTTCTCTTACTAAGTGATTGTAAGCTATCGCCAGCGAGCTTTTCATTAAAGCTTGGGGAGTAATCGGGACTTGCACTTAAGCAGCCGAGGGAGGAATTCCTCTGTGATTTTGGACATTTGCACCTGGATCCGAGTTCTCTTTTCTAAGGGACACTCCACTCTGGATTTTGCAGATAGAGCGAAGATACACATGTTGCAGCTTCTGCATCCATATACGGAGTGATTAAAGTAGAGATCTGTTATGTGTGTCTTCACATGCTTGGTACTGAGAAGAAAAATGGGTTATCTGAAGGTTATCTTCATTGTTACGTATGACTTCTGTGTCTGGCAAACCAGGGAACTTTTTGCATTTGGGTAACAAAAACATTTGGAATATACTCCATTGGATTTTCCATGTTGGTGAAACTTTTCTTGGTCACCTCACTATTGCAGGTTGCCATGCTAAAGACACCTAAGGGTAAAAATGTCTCTTGGGTAAGTAGATCGTGATTTTATATCTCTTAAAAATATATTTTTTTAAGCAGAAACACATAATTTGAGGACTTCAAGACATCTAGTGGTTTCATGATAGTAGGAGTATTTGGGAGACTTTCAGAAAGGATTTGCCTTAGAAAAGCATAGAAATGTCCTTATTAGTGTTAGAAATCCTAGGGCAAAAGCCCGGTGGAGTGCTTGCTAAAATATGAACCATAATACATGTGAACTCTAGGTTTGTTTCGCCACTTTGAAGTTGCTTCGGATTTGCATGCACACACAGAATTTAAAGTGCATCAATATGACGTCAAGGTTATGAATTTAGGGTGTTTTTAACTGTTTGTGTTCAGTAAAAATAGTATAGATTTCTTTGGGGAGTATTAAGTGAAATTTTATGGGGAAGGATGTGCTGAGTTTTCATTATTTGGGTATTTTGTCCCCCTCCCCCCTTTTCTTTCCTTAGGAGCAAGATAGCAATAGGTACTTTTCAGTTTTACAAGTCTAATTAAATTCTGTCAATCCATAATAGACACGTACGGTGGAGACTTAACATTCCAGGAATAACAAGGACATATTAATCCTAATTGAGTTTGGCTCTTTAATTTTGTTTCAAGTTAGTTTCCTACCAAAAATACAAAATATAGTAGATGGAGCTCAAAATAACACCAATCTGTAAACTCTTAAAGGAACAAGTGGCTTTAGTTCCCTGCTATCATGTTTAGTGAGCTTAGTACATTAAAATTAATAGGCAAATGGATTCCCTTCTACCCTCCTTATAAAGTTGGGTCTCAACACCAATGTGTTCAGCCAGCACCAGCACATGCAACCCAGCCTTACTCCATGCAGAATTTATTAGATTTATGATTGTGGTCTTCTTCAAATAACTTAGGAAAAAGAAAGGATTCTGTTTTTCCTACCTTAATTTGAAATTTACTAATTAAGTTATTCTTACTTTCTGTGAAATAGCATGATATATATTTGAAAACGGTGACTGATCCTTTTCTGTTATTGATGGTTGTTCTTTAGAGTACTTAGTAGAAAGAGATGTATCTTTGTTTAAAACACAATTCCCAAAATTATTTCAAACAACTCACAATGTTTTTTTTCAAGTTATTCGTTGTCAAAAATTATATTGATTTCTTTTTGTCTTGATATTTTTGCTGCCATTGATTTTTTGTCTTGTCCCAGTAGCACAAAGGCGTAGGCTCCACAGACCCATGACCTATCCCATGAGTTTTATTTCCTGTCTGTACGGATAGCTCCAGCAGCTAATTCTGTTTCCCATTCGGGTCTCTTCCACTTTCTCCCAGTACATAAACACGCAAGAAAGGAGTAGTTCCAAAAATATATCCCCTCCTTCGTCCGATTAATCCCTTCTAAAAGATTAATTCTCCCAGAGCTGTGTCTGCCTAATGGAGTGTTTCAGCCATGAGGGCAAGAAACTTGAAACATTTTATAAGCTTAGACCACCATTGGGTTTGGTTTACTTCAGACTCAATGATGCTGATATTTTGGTAAAAATTCAAGTTGTTGGCCAAAAATTTAGGAAGTGTTCTCTTAATTAAGTCAGAATACTTGTATTTTCTTAGGTTATAATTTTCACTGTATATTCTGTATAAATGTCTGTTTACCAGGGCTTGTCAAAAGCAAAGTTTATGAGTTTAATTACTGTTACAGCACAGAAAATACAGTAATTCGGTTGGTATGTGCTGAGCTTGCCATGAAATAATGACTGTTCATTAGTCTTATAAAATATTATAAAATATTAAAAAGTCCCTTTTAAATATAGTGTGCGGGCAAACACTTTCAGATGTGACCATTGCTTCGAATTTAATCAGTTGTGGTGGTTTTAGGCATTGAATGACATTTCTCTGAGTTTTTTGGCTCTGTGGAGTGAATTGTATCTGATAGTCCTTTGCCATTGGCCAGTTTCCACTTGAGCATTTATTTAGACTTGAATTCAAGAGGAGAACAAAATGATTCATCTCATCTCAAACCACAGAGCTAACCTCTCAGTGGAGAGAGTGGGTCTTCTATCTCTCTGTCCCTGGTTTGTGTTGAGTATTCCTTAGATATACCAAGTGATAAACACGGACACATTGCTGAATATCACAATCCAGGGTGAAACACCACTTTCTTTTTGTGGTGCAGACTCTATGGCAGCGTGGTATCTGGACACCTGCGTATATTGTGCCTGAGAGTCTCCCTGGCTTTAAAATGAATGAGAGTAGCAACCACCTGCTTCTCTGAGATGTGGTGAGGATTAGCAAGTCATCTTGCTATAAGGGTTAACAGTCATTCAACAAATGTTTATTGAATGCCTCTTCTGTGATATTCTCAGCACTGAGGAAACAGCAGTGCATAAGACACTCGAAAATCCCCATCTGGAACGAGCTCACATTTTAGTGAAAGTAGACAAAAAACAAACACATAAGTAGTATGTAACATGGTGAATAAAATAAAGCAGGGAATGGGTTAGAAGTCCCAGAATTTGGGAGGGGGTGTTGCAAATTGGTTAGTCCAACTATTTGAGCAAATACTTCAAGAAGGTCACAGAACCAGCTATGTGGAAATGTAGAAATCAAGCATTCCCAGGAAAGGAATGTTGAGGTGCAAAGGTCCTGAGGCAGGAGCATGCCTGAAGTATGTGAGATGAGCATGGCTCAACTTAAGGGACATTCTTAAAATGTCTTTATGTCTCCTGAATGCATATGCCTATCTTTGGCAATGGTTTCATTGGAGATTCCAAGGAGGATCTAAATGTCTGTATTCAAATCTCTGAGACCGGTGGTGTGTAGAGTCTTCCTCAAACAGCACATACCACGCTTGCCAGATAAAGGTTACAGATGGCACAAAGGAAGGGGAGAGGACTGATCATCATGACACATTCATGCTTTATAGAAAGTGTTATGGCCTTTGAGTGTTGAGAAGTTTGTTTATTTTTTAATGTTGTTGAGACAGTTTTACAAATAAGCATAATGATTTTTTGGAGTAACCAAAATTAGAATAAATTTTAAAGTAATATTAAAGATAGTATTGAGAAAGAATGCAGATAAGCATCCAGATCCGTGAAGCACAGCTTCCCCAATAACAAATTTTACTTTTTGATGGGATATAGCTAAGTACATAATACAAAACTTTATTGTGGCATCTCCACAGATTCTTGGACTATAAAAATCTCGTCCAGAAGTCTCTGTTTTGAGACACGGACTTGTGGACATTTGTTCATTAAAGCTGTATGGATCCCTTAACACTGTAGGTCTGACTTGATGCCAGACTGACCTACTTTGTGGAAAAGTCGCTCTGCCCTGAAAATACAGAAATAAGAGATCCCACTTAGGATCCTGTCACTGAGCAAACTGCCTTGCTGTTCTTTTAATTCTCAAGAGCTGATATCAATCACACTGCAGTTTCTGATATTCCAAATATGCAGTCCTCTTTAAAATTATTATTTCTGTATCGTATACAGTATATTTCATTAGCTGTTTTTCTATTTTTTTACCCTGAGCCATAAAAAGCTATTAAAATTTATGTAAGAAAATGAAGGCAGGCTGTAAAGGACATAAATGAATTGCATTCTCCTTACAGGGTGCTAGAGATTAAGTAAGAACTCAGAACTTTTGTACTACCTTCTATTTCTTGATAGGGATGCTCCTGGCAGAAGCATTAAGTATGCACATGTTATACTATAAAATACATGTTACTGGAAATTAGCTAAAAGACTAGCATGAAAATAAAACACACTCCTTCTAGGATGGGGGCACTAATAGGTTTCTGAAGTAGAAAACCCATACCCCTGCCAAAGAATCTTTCCCTTCTCCTTGGTCACTGTCTGTGTCATCATATTTCCATATAAATGTCTTACTCAAATTGTCAGAGATTCACTAATCTTCTGAGGTGGCTTTTTTTTTTCTTTTACTTTCTTTTCCTTTTTCTTTCGTTTTTTTTTTTTAAACTTCTCTGATAGCTATTTGTGTCTGTCTTAATGAACTTAAAGCTAAATGGCTTTAAGTTGTTACTTTGTCAGAGATTTACCTCTTGTTGGTTTTGCTTCATTAGGTATGTAAGTTTCACAAGCATATGGAGATTACTGGTCTTTCAGTCAATAGCAGTTTCTGAAAATATCCAATTTTATATTTCTCTTTTTTATGCTCTGAACATATGCCACTGTCATCAGAAATATTTCTCTATTGGCACCTGGCTGGCCCAGTCGCTTAAGCATGGGCTCTTGATTTCAGCTCAGGTCATGATCTTAGGGTCATAGGATTGAGCCCTGCTTCGGGCTCCATGCTGTGCACAGACTCTGCTTGGGATTCTCTCTCTCTCCTTCTGCCTCTCCCTACCCTCCTAGACACACACACACACACACACACACACACACACACACACACACACACTAATTATATATATATATTTCCCTATTGTTTTTTTTCTCCCCTCTCCTTGCTTGTTGGATTACATTAGGTTTATTATACTTTTTTCAAACACCTATGCAGGTTTTCATTTTTTTCAACTTCACTCACAACGGATAGGAAATCAGAGTGATACAGATAAATTATTTACTTTTGCTCATAGCTGCCAAGATTCTTTCAGAAACTCACACACGGAGGCAGTTTTTACCTTCTCTGTATATATATAAAACTTTTTTGTTTACTAAATAGAGAGGCTCAATATCTAGGCTTGGAAACCTGAGAGATTTTACCAGGTGGCTTTAGTAAATATTCACTTATATAGCTCTCTATATGCCAGCCATAAAGCATTAAGAAATGTGTACGTGTATGAAGACTGCTATTATTATTAATATTAAATATTAAATATTTTAAAATATTAAAACGTGAACCTTTTTAAAAAATCATAGTTCTAACTTATCAGGTACTTACACATTTAAAATGGAGCAAATATCATCTCCTGTCTCCAAACTAATGATTTTACCCTGACTTCCTATTTTCCATTGCTCTTCCTGGTGACATTATTCTCTCATATACCCAAACTCAAAGCACTGTTGACAGTGCTTTGAAAGCGGGAATGTGTGGACTACAAGGGAGGAACAAATGGACTTCAAAAGCAAATTCTGAGTTTAAAGCTTGAATCCTCCAACTGGTGTAGGACCTTGACATCATTAACCTCTGAGGTTCAGTTTATTCATCTGTCAAATGGGAATAATGAAACTTTTCCTGTAGGAATATTTTTTAAATGGTATATATGAATTGCTTATCATATATATAGCCAAAAATGAGCACTCTCAAGTAATTTGTTAAATTCCAGTTTGCTCCCTTTGTCCTTTCCTTTCCAATCTCATGGCTATAGTGTGGATTCAGGGATCTCTTGTCTTGTATCTAGTGGACTGTGTAGCAGTCTCTGCTCTGAGGCTTCCAAACTTTCTCCTTTCCAACTCATTACAGATAGTTCTGCTCTTTAGTAAGTTCCCTTAAACCCAGATTTTCATCAGTTCCCCAGCAGACCAAATCCTTTACAGATTCTTCATCATCCATAGATAAAGTTAAATGTCTTGAACCCAACTGATGCCATTCACAGAGAAAACAACCGAGGGGTCTAGAATCGGACGCAGGCTGGGAGCCAAAGGCCCTCTGTTCACCCCTCTGGCTTCTTTCTCTTGACTTTGAGCCATGGTCTTAGACAGCTGAGCATCCAGCTAGTGGGACTTATGTAGGGGGTCTTACTGAGCACAAGTCTGACAGAGAGGGAGAGATTCAACTCAACTGCATGCAGATGCTTTCCAGGGTTTCCCCTTGGGGCTGGCTTTCTGCCTGGATGTTCGCTGGGACTGAAGCTCATGAACTGCAGGCCGATGGCATGTGGGTAAGGAAGGGGGAGGGAAAACCTCATAATTATCCCCAGATCACTTAGTGGTCTACTGAACTCTTTCTCTTTTTCTATTTGGTGAAGGTTTAAAAAAAAGAGCTCAAGCAGGTGCATGAGAGATATCATTTAAAATCTAAAGCACCAAATCCAGACTAAATTAGAAGTGTGACATTTCTGAGAGATGTTGATCTATGTCAGAGTTCATCTTAAATCCCACATCTGAGGCATGTGGAGCCCAGGAATGGGAAGACCAATTATGATTTGTTCCCTAAAATCAAATGGGGATACCATTTGCTATGGGTTACCAAATCACAGTGTGTTCAAAGGAATCTGAGTCTGTGCCCAGTTGGGGATTTTGTTCCTTCTGCTGTTCGTGACAGCCCTAGCGGGCATTAGCTGCCTTGATCAGCAGGGTCAACAAACTTTTCAGGGAAAACACAACACAGCCCTACAATTCCACTGCTTGGGGAACAGGTATGGATGGCAGCCCTCCTTACAGAGAGACAGAAGGTAAAGCAGAAGTAAAATGAGGACGGGTTGGTTACTTCCAACTTGTGAAAACTGTGGCCTGTATGGGGTGGGGGTGGAGTTTCTCCTTTCAGTAATTAGATGGTGACATATTCAGGGATGCTACCTTTGGCAAAAAGGTTGGAGAGATTCCACTGTAAACAATTTCAAATTAAGTTATGAATATTAACCCTGTTTCAGGGAGTCAGCCAAGCTAGGGTGACCAGAAGTCCCAAATATCATGCCTGTTGCCTTGCAATAATTATTAATAGTGATTTTCACTCTTGAAAGTGTTCTGGTTTGGACAATAAATTATGTGGTGGCCATCAATGTACAACAGAGTATGAATGGATGATGAAAGTGGAGACCAGTGGGGAGAAGGGCTGGGAAGATCTGAGCTATCCCCAGAAAAGGCTCTGTGTGCTCTGAGTACTCTGACACTCAAGGAGAAGGGGAGAGTGATATGTCTGTGGCATCAGACAGGGAGGCATCAGCTTTGTGACTTTGGGAAAGTTAACTGATCTCTTCAAGGATCCCTTTCTTTACCTGCAAAATGGGGAAGATCATTACCCACCTTGTACGGTGGTTGTAAGAATAAAGCATAAGTATCCAAGGAACATAGGTACTAGAGACAAGAGATGTCCTAAGAATAGTGAGACAAGCTGGGCTGCTTAAAATGACCTCTGCTGCCAATCTAGATTTCTCAGCCCAACCTGGAAGAGTGTCAACATCAGCCCCAGTCTAAGGTTCTGGCCCGGTTCCCAACCATTTCTACAGTGAGAACCTCTACCTCTCTAGGGACACCTGGGTGGCTCAGTCAGTTAAGTGTCTGCCTTCAGCTCAGGTCATGATCCCGGGGTTCTGGGATTGAGCCCCTGCACTGGGCTCCCTGCTCCGTGGGGAGTCTGTTCTCCCTGCTCCTGCTCTCTCTCATGTGCTCACTCTCTCTCCCTCTCAAATAAATAAATAAAGTCTTAAAAAAAATAATCTCTACCTCTCTGAACACATATGCTTCTCTACCCCTGTGCTTCCCACTCCGTGGCTAACAAGTTGACACCCACACCACTGTAATTTAATTGCTGCTACTTCTGAACCAAGTTCAAAACTAAGTCTTATTAGCAAACATCATGTGAAAGAAAAGAGATCATTAGAGTTACCCTCACCACTCATATTTGTAGCCCTCGTGTATAAGTAAGTTTGCATTTTTGTCATTAAAACTAACAGCATATACTGTAATAAATGTCAAAACTCTAGGTGTTTATTATGTCTTTGATAATGAAAATATTTAAAATGCAGTCAAAATATGTTAGATTTTATTATCAACAATGATACAATGACTTCTGGGAGAAAAAAAACAGTATATTCAGAATACTCAGTGGAGGAAAGAAAGACAGGGTTTCTCCTAAGGACTTAAGCTAATCCAAGCAAATAAGACAATATAAATCAGGAAAGAGCACTATTTTAAGTCTTATTCTACCAAAAAATGAAGATGAGAGGGAAACTATCAAAACAGGGAGGAAACCCCCTATGCATTCAAAAACAGAAACTCATGGGGCGCCTGGGTGGCTCAGTCGATTAAGTGTCTGCCTTTGGCTCACATCATGATCCCAAGGTCCTGGGATCGAGTCCCGTGTCTCAGGCAAGGAGCCTGAGGTATGGTGGCCTAAGCAGGGAGCCTTCTTCTTCCTCTGCCTGCTGCTCACCCTGCTTGTGCACGCGCTCTTTCTCGCTCTCTGACAAATCAATAAATACAAAATCTTAAAAAAACAAAAAACAAAACAAACAAACAAAAAACCAAAGTCATATGCTAGAGTGCAAGCATATCAGTATTCGTCTCACCATGGAAGTTTGGTATTTTTATCTTGGCACAGTTTGCTGGCTCTTAGGTCTTAAAATTATGGTCTTATTAACTTCCCAAGTCAAACCAAGAGAGTGAAAGGAGCTGACTTAGCTTTCTTTGGTAGCATGAAGGAAAGCACCTGAAGGTAGATGACAGGGTTCTTCCATCTATCCCTCCGAGCTGAACCAACATCCCAAGTTAAATTCACTGCACCTTGTCCTAACATATAGGAAGGATATAAATATCTCCCACTTCCTGGAGCCCCCACCCTCAAAAATAACCCAAGGGATTGCATTCTATTTAAATTAGCTTAGCCTTAAGAAAGGCTAGGAGTGGAAATGTGACCTACCTATCAAAACAGAAAGAACTAGCTTTGCCATAGTCTTCTCGAAATTGCCATCATCAGGCACCCCAGTCTGACACAGAGAGAGCAAACTGGAATCACTCGTCTAGAGTACGGACTCTGAGGTCCCGTCACGGTGGCCCGCAGAAGGCACACGGCAGCAGTCTGAGCAGCTCGGTGGGGCAACGGCCATCTTGGCTGCGGACACCTGGGCACAGCAGCTGCCGTGACAGCACGTATTTAAAAATGTGAGTGACAGTCAGGTAGGGGGCAGACTCTTCTAGACTTGCAGCAGATTGCAGCCTTGTGCAGTCTGGGCTCAGCATATCCAGCCTGCTTTCTTCATGGAGCTCTCTTCAGGTTCCTACCTATAAGCAGGTGTCCTTTAAACTCAGAAGCTTTGTGGGGTCTCTTTGGGGTCATTAGTCCCGACGGGGAATTCACCGTGAAGGGCTTCGGGTTAGAGCCCTGTTGGGGCCACTTGTGTCATCTCTGGAGACAGAGGATCGGAGAGAGTTTATTTTCGTTTGTGTTGTGTCGGAAAGTCTACGCGGGAGCACAGGCAGAAAAGCAGGGATGTGAGAAATGTTGGGGAGAGGCAGAAGAGAAAGAAGCAGCCCATCTCCATGCCACGTGTCTCCGATGACACGCTTGCTTTTTTGCATAAGTCAGTCCTGAAGTCTTGGACGCTGTGACAGCCCTCAGGAGTGTCTTTGCTTTCTGCTACTTTTTCAGTCATCTTGTAGAAATACTGTAATTCGGGCTACCGGCTCTGAGGCCGTCTGTCCACGGAGGTGCACATCCCAGCTCTGTCCTTGCCCCGTGGCGGCACCAGGACCTTACCTTCGTGAAGACAGTGTTCACATCTGATCAATGGCGAGAGTTCGATCTGCCTTACTCCACTCGAGCGGTAAAGAGCAAACAGATCTCGTGAGACAGGCTGCCGCTGTCACACATTATCAACGTGGGATTTCATTAAAATGAGCTTGAGGTTCATACGATTTCTAGAAAAGCTACCTGTGTTCTAGGACCAGAACTGCAAATCACAGTGGCAGTGGACACATGTATTTCTTAATACACAAGGGGCAAGTGCATTACTCCCAAGGAGGAAATGAACTCCCCCTTCGGTCTAAGAGGGTGGAGTGTAACAAAAGGTGTTAGATACATTTGTTTCAAAGACGGAGTTGAAAAGAGTGCTTGTTTCCCCAAATTTCCAGGTGAGGGATAAATCTGTGCTCATTTTCACTCCACTTTCTTTTCCCATGTAACCTAAACCTGTTAATATCTATATTCAGCAAAGCTGACATGGTTGCCTGGCAACCTGGCTTGGTGGACTCGCGAGGCACCAAAGCAAGAAATGAAATGCAGCTCACAAAACCGTGATTTATGCTGCCGTTGGACAGAAATTCATTCCCCATGTGTTGTGTATGGGTTTTTATTTTCAAAATATAAATAAGCCTTTCCAAATGTTAGCTCAAGGCTATGAGGAGTTTTAAAATGATGGTATATTAGGTAACATTTTAAGGTGGTTAAATAAGTAGGGAGGAGAAATCTCTCTCTGCTCTTTAATTAAGACAGGGTAGGGTCGCTCTCCCCACCCCCGCAGGTCATCTTATACTCTTCCGTCTCACTTTTTATTTCCTCTGCGGGAGGATGTCTACATTATTCTTGGAATAAGATGTCATGGAAATTGAAGTGTCAACACTGGGAAATAGAAGTTTAGGGTTAATTACTGCCAAACATATATTTTTGTGCCATATACAAGGGAGTACAAAGAAGAATGAATTAAAATTACTTTTCTGCTGCAGATTTTTCTAACTTTCCACCTTTATATGTTTTCTTTTCTTGTATTCTTCCCCGTGGAAACTTGGTCACCTCTAAAATTAAGAACAAGGAAAGCCTTTGGATTAAGGAAAATAAATATCATCTACTTCATGGACAGTGTAGACAGTGTGACTGCAGGTGGAATTTGAAATCGACAGTCGACATTGTCTATTGTTTTATTATCTCACTTGTTTCAGAGTTCAGGTTTTATTAGGTAAGTTCACTATTCAGAGGAAAGTGAACTAAAGGACTCGGAAGCAAATCCTTTTTGAAATAAGATTGGGGAATAATGTAAGACAGAACAAATAACTGGGACTGTGAAGTGAAGATGTGGGTAAGTCTGACAAGGGTGAGAACAGAAGAATGATAGACTGAGCTCAGTAATATCTGTGGTTATCAGCATGAATCCTCAAAATCTGCCCGAAAATATCCCCTGATACTTCCTACATGGTGGAGGAAAGCTGTCTTTCATTATTACTTTGCTATCAAACAGTCATTTATATCCATTTGATGTCCCTTCTTTCTTTTATCCTTATTCTGTAGTTGGTATGAATTATGGCTTTCAAGACACACCAGCAGTCCACATTGTATATAAAAAATCCCCATTTTTAACTGTTGACTTCCATAAAAACAAACAGCCTCAATCCTCTGTAGGTCAGACGGAATATACTGGAAACCAGAATACGTTCATGGTTGCCATTCATGACTCCTGCTGCAGGGGGAGAGGAGAAGGGGGTTGATGGGGGAATCCTAAGGAATTCTCACTTATGCAGAGGCTGCAAATAAAGGTGAGAAGTTATCAGGGAGGTAGGACAAGAGACAGCATCCTGCTTGACAGCACAGTAACTAGGGATACAGAGGACTTCAGGAGGAAGAGAAGAGGTATCCACTCGGTCAAAAGCAACTTTAGGGAAAAGGCATCTGAGATCTTAGAAGAGGAATTTCAAGGGGTTGGTGACAGTCAAGCACAAATGCCATGAGTTACAAGAAGTGTGTGGGCGATGAAAGTAAAAACCGGCAGAATGTAGCCTACACTGTCCAGAAGGTGGAAGTAAGTTGAGAGAAGATGTGAACATATTTGTAGACAGAGCACAAATTTCTGGAACAAGTGGCAGAAGAGAAGACCAAATACAGAGGTCTAGAGTTAACTTTTGAGAGAATTGAGAATTTAAAAGGAAGCAGAACACGAAGATGAATCTGTGAAAGTTTTGTGTGAGTGGATAACGACATCAATTTTGAATTGGCATTTTAGTTGATATGTCGTATTTAGTTGACAGTAGTGGTAAGGTGCTTGGAAAATGAGAAGGGCAGGGTGAGATAGGAGGAAGAAGGGGAAAGGTCTATTATAAAATCATTGTGAGCATCGTTGCGAGTTATGGTGACATCAAGTGATATGTGTTGAGAACCTCCAGCAATACGTGGTAACCCTGGAGAAAATGACTAAGATTTTCTCTAACATGAAGAGGTAGAAATGGAAGGTAGTTAGGAAGTGGGGACTTGTGGGTTGCTGAAGACTGTACTGTTGCAGTCCCCAAAACTGATGCTGGACCGTGGGGAAGCCGGTCAGGAAAAAAGCATGTGATTCCAGGAGGAGATTAGTAGCCAGAAGATACAGCAGAGGTATTCAAGGGCTCAAGGTCATGGGAAAGGCTAATTGCAGGTTTACTATAAGAGAAGGAGCAAATGAGGTAAAAATAATATTGTGACCAGAGAAAAATTTCAAGATTTGAAGCCTCTTAGTTAAAACAATTCGGGGGCACCTGACTGGCTTAGTCGCTAGAGCATGCGACTCTTGATCTCAGGGTCGTGAATTCGAGCCCCACATTGGGTGTAGAGATTACTTAATTAAAAACACGCACACACAATTTGAGATAGAGACCAGAAGAAGTAAGAGTTACGCCTGCGGGTCCCTAGTGAGGAAGCGAGAGCCCTTCTAGTCAGCGAGAGCCAGGGACCAGAGGGCAGGGCATAATTTTGCATGTGATGTGCCGGATGACGGCAAAGGCTCTAGTAGAGAGTAAAACCAAGCCAGATGAAACAGTGTTTGAAATACCTGGGGGAATATCTCAAAAGTTGGTAAATAGACACTCTTACATCGCAGCACTTATCATAATTTACAATTAGGTACCAGTTTGTTTGTTCTTAATACCTGTTCTTCCCTCCCTACTAAGTTGAAGACAAAGGTCACATTTTATCTATTTTGTTCACCACTGAATTTAATACTGTGGCATAATCGATAAATATGTTACATAAGTTAAAAGACAGCAGCAGGAGTGGTCAGGGTCCTACAATTTTTGTAAAGATTTTATTTATTAATTTGACAGAGGGAGACACAGCGAGAGCAGGAACACAAGAGGGGGGAGGGGGAGAGGGAGAAGCAGGCTTCCGGCAGAGCAGGGAGACTGATGCAGGGCTTGATCCCAGGACCCTGGGATCATGACCTGAGCCGAAGGCAGATGCTTATCAACTGAGCCACCCAGGTGCCCCAAGGGGTCCTGCAATTTAACATCATGGATTTAAAAAGCTGTGAGACCACTGACTGAAATGAAGGGGAAATATATCTTAAGTGGCAGTAAGAAGCTTATCTCTCCATCTCTTTTGTTTAAAGATTTTATTTATTTATTTGAGAGAGAGCCCCTCAAGCGGAGCGAGGGGCAGAGGGAGAAGCAGACTCCCCACTGAACAGGGAGACCGTTGTGGGGCTCGATCCCGGGACTCCAGGATCATGACCTGAGCCGAAGGCAGACGCTTAACCAACCGAGCCACCCAGGCACCCCATGAAGCTTCTCCCTTGATAATAATATAAAAGGTAGCAATCTCCAAATTGTAACAAAAGAAAATTAATTCAAACATTTATTAACCTGTAGGAGACAAAGAAGAAGGTGGATTACTTTTTTAGTAAGCACAGTCACCTAAAACCAAAAACGTGATAGGCTTACTAAAAGCTACACCAAACTTTTATACTTTCGAAACTCTTGGAAAGATCGTTATAAAGTGGCAAAAGTATTTTTAAAATGTAATCCTATAGCAGCGTTCACAGTGATTTCTTGGGCTACCATTCAGTTTTCCCACAAGGTCACTTTCAGTAGTTCATGGGCTCTGGATTTTGGGGTCATGATGAAGAGTAAGTTGGATATACCTCTGCCTGCCAAAAACAACCCGAAGAGTGCCAAGTATAGGAGCCAGCGAAGTTACGGAAGGCAAGGAAGGTACGCCTGACACCTTTGGCTCCTGGCAAAATGAGTCAAGTGTATGACTTGACAACATTTTTGGGTGAACAAGTTGTCCCTTTTGTATAAAATGTCATCAACTTACTGATGTGTATTCACTGATGTCAGCCAGAAAAGGAAGCAGTTTCAAAAATGTAATTTTTTTTTAAAGATTTTATTTATTTACATGACAGAGAGAGAGAGAGAGAGAGAGAGAGAAGGAAGACAAGCAGGGGGAGTGGGAGAGGGAGAAGCAGGCTTCCGGCCAGCAGGGAGCCTGATGCGGGGCTCGATCCCAGGACCCTGGGATCACAACCTGAGCCAAAGTCAGACACCCACAATGACTGAGCCACCCAGGCGCTCCTGAAAAATGTAATTTTAAAACAGAGTAATATTTGAGTATAAACTTATTCTGGTTTTCATTTTTGTTTGGAAGCATTGCAGGATTGTGTTTATTTATTTTTTTTAATTTTGCCCATGGGGGCGCCTGGATGGCTCACTGGGTTAAGTGTCAGACTCCTGATTTCAGCTCAGGTCTTGATCTCAGGGTTTTCAGTTCAAGCCTCGCATTGGGCTCCATGCTGGGTATGGAGCCTACATTTAAAAAAAAAAAAATTATGCCCTCTAAGTGATAGGATTGTATTTTTTTTCCCTCATTGTCACTACTTTTTTTTTTTTTCTTTGCTAAAACTAATGTTTTCAGTATTGAAGGAAAGGTAAAACTGTTGTGGGACATGTTCCCCAAATTAAAAAAAAAATCAGATGGTAACTTTCTGGACTAAATCTGTGATTTATGTGTCAAAGGGAGAAATAAGATATACTCTTGGATTTTGTGAAAAGGGGACAAATAGGGGAATATCCAGAACGAGAGAAGACAGAGTCAGAACATCTCCAGCAGTCACATTAATATCAAGCTGTGAAGAATCTCTATATGGAAATCTTACTTCCTAATGACTAGGAAGTAAGTGTTCTCCCCCAAGGATGGGAAGACAGGGCTTCTGGCTCGGACTCCCATGGTGCTACCTTCATCCATCCGTCCATCCCGAGGCCTTGTATGTAGTAGATGCTTAAGAAAACGTTGATTTTATTTGATCCATGAATTGCTATTTGTTTCAGACCAGATGTCCTGATAAGTATTTCAGTGAGAAGGAGGCAGGCATATGTTTTTATTTTTTTATTTTTTTTTTTTAAAGATTTTATTTATTTATTTCACAGAGGGAGAGAGATCACAAGGAGGCAGAGAGGCAGACAGAGAGAGGGGGAAGCAGGCTCCCTGCTGAGCAGAGAGCCCGATGCGGGCCTCGATCCCAGGACCCTGAGATCATGACCTGAGCCGAAAGCAGAGGCTTTAACCTACTGAGCCACCCAGGCGCCCAGGCATATGTTTTTAAACATGAATATAATAAAGGGCTTACTGATTAGCCCATTAGAATCAAGATAGGAGAGAAATCTAACAAGCAACATCAGATTTGCCAGTCTGAAAAAATTAAAACATAAAGATATCTTTGAGACCAGTTGTTACCTGAGGAAACATTATGGGAACACTTATCTTATCCATCCAGCTAACAGCTGTTGAGTACCTGCTCCCCTGATGGAGGAATCCACACCGAACAAAGTGCTGGCCCTCCAGGAGCTTCCCTTCTACCCAGGAGGCGGGGAAGGCACAAGATCAACTGACAAACATACGGTGTGGCAGGTGTTGAAAACAAAATGAAGCCGGAAAAGAAGAAAAATGACAGGTCAGGGCATGGGATGCATTTCTCTGAAGGGGAGTCTAGGAGGCCATTCCCGTTGAGGTAATGTTCGTTCCAGGAAACTAGGATTTGACGCAGTGTCTGGTACCATTCCAAAATGATGGCAGTGCTACTAATTCCAAGCCTATTTGTAGATATTTGGTTATGCAGTTTCTCATATTTGCTTCATTTTCAAATAGTTTATTCCCAATTTTGAGTAGTTCGGCTTTTCTTTCTTTTTTTTCTGTTGTCTTTTCAGAAATGTGTTTTAAATCTCCGTCTTTGAAATTCTAGAATTTGCCAATTATGTTTGGATTTTGTAGTTCTTGAAGAATGTTTTTTTATCCTCTCTAAAGTCTACTTTGATGGCAATAATTAGGTTTACTGTAATTGTAAACCAAGAAAAGCATGCAATAGAAAAAATAATTTTTAAAAAGACTTTATATATTTACTTATTTTAGGGAGAGAGAGAGTGTGTGAGTGGGAAGAGGGGCAGAAGGAGGGAGAGAGAGAATCCCAAACAGACCTCATGCCAATCTCAGAGCCTGACCTGGGGCTTGATCCCATAGCTCTGAGATCATGACCTGAGCTGAAACTAAGAGTCAGTTGCCTAACCAACTGAGCCACCCAGGTGCTCCTATACTGTGATTTTTAAAGTTGAAAATAAGCATCACTTGTAATATCATGATTATGAAAACATCATCTGCATATTGGATCCACATAGAAGGAAATGGGTTTTAATGCCATTAAAAGTTGCTGGTCAAGGATGACTCTTCATTCCCTCCCAGCCAATGGACTCTTGTATTTTCTTTAAAATTTCCATCTGCATTTTCTCAGTTCTGTTGAACTGTTAGTGTGGATGATACCCCATGAAGTTCTTATTCTTGGGTTATTTTTTGTTTTGTTAGAAAATCTTTAGTAATCAAGTGTGTGTGTGTGTGTGTGTGTGTGTGTGTGTGTGTGTGTTACACACATTTAAAAGTCTCTTCGGGCACCTGGCTGGCTCAGTCGGTTAAACACGTCTACCTTCAGCTCAGGTCATCATCCCAGGGTCCTGGGATCAAGCCCCATGTGGGACTCACCGCTCAGGGGGAGTCTGCTTCTCCCTCTGTCCCGCCCCCTGCTTATGCTCTCACTCTCTTTCTCTCTCTCTCTCTATCTCATTGTCTCTCCCTCAAATAAATAAATAATTTTTTTAAAGGTTTTATTTGTTTATTTGACAAAGAGAGAGATCACAAGTAGGCAGAGAGGCAGGCAGAGAGAGAGGGGGAAGCAGGCTCCTTGCTGAGCAGGGAGCCCGATGGGGGACTTGATCCCAGGACCCTGAGATCATGACCTGAGCTGAAGGCAGAGGCTTAACCCACTGAGCCACTCAGGTGCCCTAAATAAATAAATTCTTAAAAAAAAAATTAAAATCTCTTCATTGTGTTTCTTCAGTCATTCAGGGTTGCTGATAAGAAACCAACTATTTAATCTGATTCTTTTATAATAATAATTTGCAATAATAATTTACAATAATAATTTGCCTGTTTTTTCTCTCTAGAACTTTTCATATTTTCTCTTTATCCCTGAATTTCAAATTTTCATCAGGACACATCTAGGTGTGAGTCTTTTTCTCCATCATTCTGTTTAGCTTTGGGCCAAACTGTCACCCTGCATACATCTGTGTTTCTTACATTTTCTCCATTCTCATAAATGTTGAAACACTAGGCTCTATTCAAATTTCTTAAGCTCCTATTTTTTCCATCATTTTTTCCCTTTGGTGTTATAGACCTCCAATTTGGTCTTCAAATGTATCCATTTTATTAATCATTCTGGCTGTTGAATTTTTTTAGGCTGGCAAGTATATTTTAATTTCCAAGAACATTCTCATTGCCCCATTGGTCATAGCTTCTTGCAATAATCTCTTGACTCTCTGAAGATACTAATTTGGACTTTTTTAAAATTTGCTTTTGGTCCTTACTTTATTTCTGTTTCCATGGGGGAATGTTGGATCTTCTCATTTATACTGCTCTCTCTCTTTGTTTTTCAAATGTATGGTTTTCCTTATTTATTCATTCATACTTGTGCATGTGTGCCTACATTAGTTCCTATAGGCTGGTGGCATGGGTCCTTAATTTCTAAGGACCCATCACACTTGAGTGGGAGGGTGAGCTGCGGATCCATGTAGGTGAAGAGGATAGGTGGTAGTTAGCCTGCCCTGTTGGGTGTATCACCAGGAAACCCCCAGGCAGGAACTGCACCATCACCTGAGTGAGGGAGACTTTAATCCTTAGGGGTGGAGTCCTTTAGTTCAATGCTGGGAAAACCTACTTTTTCTTCTCCCATGAGAATCCGTTCCATCCCTTTGAGGATGTCAGTATTTTTACCTCAAAGCTTTCTTCCTTTCAGTCCCAACAGCTTTTAAACTGCATTTATATATTGAATACTCCTTGTCTTTTTTTAAAGTTATCTGACAAAAACTCTGCAAGTAAATAAACCTTATGAAATAAATTAAAATTATAAACATGGTGAAATTTAAGGTCTCCTAAATATTCAGTATAGTACATAGACCTAGTAAGTTTTCAACTGAAAATCCCAAGTCTAAACCAATTACTCAGTTATATATTTTAAGTCGGAATTAAGAAGCTCATCTGTTTCTACTGGGCCAAATTCTCTTAAATGTTAAAAATACATAAAATACAAAGTATGCAAGGGGCACCTGGGTGGCTCAGTAGATTAAAGCCTCTGCCCTCTGCTCAGGTCATGATCTTAGGGTCCTGGGACCGAGCCCCACATCGGGCTCTCTGCTCAGCGGGGAGCCTACTTCCTCCTCTCCCTGTCTCTCTGCCTGACTCTCTGCCTACTTGTAATCTCTCTCTCTGTGTCAAATAAATAAATAAAATCTTTAAAAAAATACAAAGTATGCAAGGCTCCTTTGCATAAAAATCCAAATTGATTATATTTGTTTAGTCATCGAAACGTTGCTGTTTTAATTCTAATTTTTTCTAGGCTTACCTTCCAAGGAAATAATTTATGTTATCCGACCTCGGCCAGTTAAGATTATGTAATGACCAGAAATGTGAGCGACTCTGAATGAATCCTGGTCAACACCACGAGACATGCCTAGCTCTTCAAGGTCACTTTATCAATGTCCTTTAAACGTATTTATTTAGGGAGAGGAGGGTGTGGGATGGGGGCAGGGTCATCCAGAGCCCTCCTCTGCTCTTTGGACTACTTCTGCCTGGATCGTACTTTGCCTTTCTTCAGTTTTTAAGTTTTGTATATGCCTTTTCCACCTAACTCTAATTGAGAAACCCAGCCTCCTTTTTACATATTTTTGAACACTTTAGACTGTACAGCTCTCTTGGAGGGTATTCAGAGGATATCCAACTGAGTTCTAGAGAGCTCTCGTGACTGACTTTTTTTGTCACAGTGTTCAAGGTCACGCCACTGACAGTTATTGACTGAGAGACAGAGCAAGTGACTGCTGACCTCTAGAGGATGCTTGATGCTATAAGTGATCATTTTTCCATACTCATAACAGCACTCCCATCAGATGGTTGCAATCAATTTGGATTGGGATAATTCAAGTAAAGTTCATAGCCCAGGGACCATCCCATAGTAAGTGCTCAGTAGCTGTTATCTTTCATTATGGCTACATCCAGTAAATAACTATCCATAAAAAAATACTCATATTTAAATGAGCGAGAAACTTTTAAGCATGTATTTAGCTGAGTGGTATTAGGCATCCCCCCATCTTCCCTTTGTTTTGAGCAGTATTTTATTGACCTAGTATTACACTTGATCTTAGCCAAAAGGCCGAGAAGCGATGACCTAGTATTACAATAATAAGTTGGCTTTATAGCAGTTTCTCCACCTTTGCACAGTTGACATTTTAGGCTGGATGATTCTTTGTTGTGGAGGAGGTTTAACAGCATCCCTGATCCCAACCTCTCTGCCATTGTGACAACCGGAAATGTCTCCAGACTTCAGCACATGTCTTCTACGGAAGGCAAAAATCACCCCTGGTGGGAACCACTGTTTTATAGTGATACCAATTTGCCTATTTTTTTTTTTTAATTCTTTTTGTCTGTGCTTCTCTGAACTCTGTTGCTATCTTTGGAGCTTTCTATCTTTTGTCCTACCAACAGCATAGAGTATGTCCTCACCTCCTTTTTCCTTCCAAGCTCAGGGTCTAAAGATGGGAATGTAATTGAGATTAAATTCAAAGCTTTATTGAAATTAATAATCAACCTATTAGGGGAGGGAATGTTTCCCATAACCCACAAGATAGCACTTCTTGTGAGCCTGCCTTTTGCTGGTTAAGAGAATTGCAGATGTATCCCGTTGAGAAAAGTGGTATGTTCCCACAGTCCTGTACAACATTGTATTCTTCTAGTTAGTAACTTTCAAAGAGCTGTTTCTATTTGTGGTTACCACAAAAATAACGGCTTGCAGGTCATCTATTTATGATAAGGTTAATTCCTCTCCATTAAAATATTACAGGCTTTTGATGAAAGGAAACCATTTACTAGTGGCTTCTAGACAATCAATAAATATTTTAACTTGACGTGTAAAATACCAAATGATTATATGGTGACCTCATAGTGTTATTAGCTAAATATTGAATATTGAGTGAATGGATGATTGAGCATAACGTACACTGAATTTTATCACATGGAATCATACTACCAATATTGTAGTTAATAGCTTTCCAGAAGAGACAGTTGTTATAAAACCATTATGTACCACTGTTAAAAGTTGGAATTTGGAGGAAAGAAAAAAATTTTAATCTACCAGCCAATCAAAAAGTAATCCTAAGGAGGGGTATCTGGGTGGCTCAGTCAGTTAAGTGTCTGATTCCTGGTTTTGGCTCAGGTTGTGATGTCGGGATTGTGGGATCGAGCTCCGTGTCGGGCTCCATGCCCAGCGCAGAGTCCGCTTCAGATTCTTTCTCCCTCTCCCTCTGCCCCTCCCCCACTCGTGTGCCTTCGCACTCTCTCTCTCTCTCCCTAAAATGAATAACTACAATCTTAAAAACAATTATAATCCTAAGGAATATTTCTCTTATTAGTGAATTTTAATATTAATTACATTGTTCATTTTGGACAAAAAGGCTACCAAGATGCTCTACTATGTTGTTATTTAGTAAATTGTTATATTGATAAAAATCAAAGGGTCTTTTTTCCCTCTGTTTTTCCTTTTTGGGTAAGTCTGTAAAACAACTTATAGAGAGGTAAAAACACATTGAGTCAATTGAATTTCCACAGTTCATCTTCTCACATTTGTGGGGTGAAAAAAAATTTAGCCTCTCTAAACATTCAGCCATAATAACTGAACCATTCTGCACCGTTGCCCTCAGTGACCTCTCAAGGAGAACAAAACATTTCTCAGTGTACATCAGCCCCACAGTGACATGCTACCACAAACACAACAGAAAACTACTATGTAGTAGAAAGCTTTCCAAGTTCTGATGGAAAATAGATTTGTTTAATACAGTAGCAATTCTAGTGCAACAGAAGAAGTTGACTTCATCTTAGAAACTTCTTAAAATTTGCACCAAGAGATTAAAAAATCTAAAGTAAAACCTTAGTAACTCAGAACGACTCATGGGAAAAGACTATTAAAATTCTAGTGATTTTGGAGTCTCCTCCAAGTGTTCGTACCTTCCACGAGTTCATTCCCTTTGGTCATCCTTCTCTTTATACTCTCCCACCTCCAAGAATCTATTAGTTTCTCCATGAATCGTTTACTCCTCAGCTAGAATTAATTTCTTCCTCTTTGATTCTCCTACAAAACTCTCTTGCCCCTTTTATACCCAGTCCTTATATACTCCTCAATTTTTCTATCGGCAGAAGCTTCTTAGCATAGGGAGCTTATGATATTTATCTTTAGCCTGGGCAGAGGCTTTCTTACTCATTTTGTTTGGTTTGGTTTAGGTTTGGTTCTTTGACATATACGTACAAAATAAACAGGTTTTTTGTTTGTTTATTTAATTGAGTACATGAGTGCATAGTGTTTCAAACATAGCTTTTAAAATTAAGTACTTGAATAAAGAAAGACATGATCATCAGAGGTGGTAGTATGGAATGTTTGAGAACAAAAAGTCTGAATCTAGACTTCTGGAACAGAATCCCAGCCTGGCTGTGTACTAACTGTGACTTTGCGTAAGTTAATTATCACGACTTTGTTTTCTCATCTGTAAAATGGGGAGTTGTATGTATCCCACAGGGTTATTTTTTAGGTTGAATGAATGAAGGCATGTAAATCACTAGAAAAGCTCAGTCAGAACTCCATAACTATTGACTATCCTTTATTGACTGATGGCCTGAAAAACTTTGTAGTGCATATTCTAGTTGATTTTCACTTAGGTGTCAAACAACTCTTATTTGATTTTTAGCAAACTGTGGAATAGCCCCAAAAGCTGTTTCATTACACGTAGACTAACTGTAGCCAAGAAACCAAGGATTTGACTTAAAGAATGATTGCCTCACTGAATTGCTTTGTGGCTAGAATTACTGTTGATGGCACTGAAAGGGAACAGAGAGCCCGTATTTTTCCTTCTCAGGAGGCTGTTAGTATACGCTTCATTCCACATATCACAAATGGCAGTATTCCTAAAGAGCAGGGGAGGAAGGAACTGTATCTCTTTGACACAGGGAATTGGGAAAGCAAGAACAGTCCTTCAGAGGTAAAGCTGAGGAGCTCTGATGCATTCTCAAGCTCTGGGACTTTTTTTCAGCTGAGTGAGAAGTTGCTTTTGAGCCCTACACATTCTGAAAACCCTCCCTACCCCAACATAACCAATCACAGCCACTGATTAGATCAAGTGGGAATATAAATCTGACAATATAACTAGCATGCATTTGAGTTCCTTGCATGCATTCAGGAATACCACAGTACCTTGAGGATTTAATCAATGTCCCCAAGATACTGGGAGTACAACAAATCAGTGACTCAGAAGGCAGTTGTGGATTTTTCGTTTGTTGGTTTGGTTTGGTTTAGTTTGGTTTGTTTTTTTGGTGTGTTTTAATAGCCTCAATAGTCCAGATAGTCAACAACCACAGGAGCCATGACTTCATATGAGTGGTGGCCTGTGGAATGAAACCCTCTTTTGTTCTCTGCCCCATCTTTGCAAATTCTGGGGTGGAGAGGTGGGGAGCTGGGGTTGTCAATAGTGAGAAACCTCCTAGGATGCTTCAGTCCCTTGGGTGCACTAAACTCTGATTTCCAAGAGAGCAGAGCTAATGGCAGGAATCATTAACATGAGCTAAATGACACCCAGGAAGAATGTGACTCATCTTTCAGGGATGAAGCCTCATGACTCAGAAGAAGCAGGCACTGAGCAGATATTTTGTGGTATTTGTTGAATATCAAAGATCTTTGCTGTTCACTGACTCAAATCAGTATCTTATTGTTTGTTTTATTTGTAAATATATATAACAATTTCTTTGTCCAATGTAAACATCCTGCATTTCTACAATTTTACAAAATGACCTTGGATGAGATGAAATAACCAGATTAGAAGTATGATTTGAGGGTTATGAAATATCTCCAACTACATGATTTCATTTCTTCTAAAGAAATTGGAGTGGAGAGCCTGGGTGGCTCAGTAGGTTAAGCATCTGACTTTTGATTTTGGCTCAGGTCATGATCTCAGGGTCATGAGATTGAGCCCTGCTTCGGCCCTGCGCTGGGCCTGGACCCTGCTTAAAATTCCCCCTTCCCCCCCCATTCCCTCTGTCCCTCCCCCTCCCCATTTGTATACATGAGCACTTTCTCACTCTCTAAAAAAAAGGAAAAGGAAAAAGAAAATGGAGTCATATTTTTATGTTAGTTATAATTTCTGACTTCAAAACGAATGAATGTGAAAGAAACAATAACTGTATTTGTGAGCCCAAAGTAGATGACAAATTGTCAAAATAACATTAAAGGAATAAATTCTAAAATGTCTTCTTTTTGCTTTAGAGATCAGAGCTTGCTAAGTCATTTTGGATTAATAGACTTTTAATGTTTTTATATGCATATCAGTCATAAATGCATTAAATATAAAATTATACTTTCTGCCCGAAACTGCGTGAAAGCCTAAAAAGTTTGAGAAACCAAATGCATATAAAAATTGCAACCATAGCCACCACCTTATCTATAAGCAAATGACAGCAAGCAAACTCCCATACAACCCCTCCAAAAAAACGTCTACAAAACAGAACATTTCCCAACAGCTCCCAGAACATCCCTCTGCCTCCTTCCCCTTTCTACTCACCACCCCTGCCAAAAGGTAGCCACTATCCTGCCTTCCTGATTTTTATGGTGATAAACCCCTTGGTTTTCTTTATCATTTTATCTTTTCTCACTCCCGCATGCCTCCCTAAGCTCTATGAGTAGTTTTGGCTAATTTGGCATTATGAAACCCTATTACTCTTTGTATATATGCTTTGGATTCTTGCTTTTTTCCCCCGCTCAGTATTATATTTCTAAGATTGTTCCATGATATTTGTTTGTAGAATCCATTAGAGACTATATCATAATTTATGTGTCTACTGTTGATGAACATTTGGGCTGTTTCTAGTTTTTGAAGAGTAATAGAATTTTAGTGCAGTGATTATGAACCTGAATCATCAAGAAAAGGTGTGTTTGGATTCCATATATTCAGTGAAAGAATACATGGAATTAGAGATTATTTATATCAGAATGCACCTAAATGTGTTATTTTGCACACTTAAGGGAATGAGTTTTACTACCAGAAAACTCTCTGGGGCCCCTGGGTGGCTCAGGGGGTTAAAGCCTCTGCCTTCGGCTCAGGTCATGATCTCAGGGTCCTGGGATCGAGCCTCGCATTGGACTCCCTGTTCAGAGGGGAGCTTGCTTCTTCCTCTCTCTCTGCCTGCCTCTCTGCCTACTTGTGATCTCTCTCTCTGTCAAATAAATAAATAAAATCTTTGAAGAAAAAAAGAAAAAGAAAACTCTCTTACGTGGAATGTCCTAATGAAAAGATAGAATCACATCCAGTAACTAACTACACCGAACCAAGAAGCAGAAAGCTAGGAAGCTACATGTTGCTAATGGATTTTCCTACCCTTTTATTTTCCTATCCAGAAAAAACAGTAGTGAGTTTCTGGAGTTACAATATGAGTACAGGTCTTTGAACGTGTAAAAAGGAAACAATATAAACCTAGTTATCTCAATCTTAAAGTCATTTGTAGCCATTAATAGCCTGGTTGCCATACAACAGATAGAATATTATGTACAATGGTACAGTGTAAGGAATATACAATGTCCCATATATAAAGATAGGGAAAAAGCCTATTTTAAACATCTCACTGAGCATATGAGTGAAGGTAATGACGAGGGAGCCAAGTGAATCTTGGCTAATCCTTTAGCTTATGGAGAGTTAATAGGTCATTCATTTATTCATGCACCAAGTATTTATTAGGCACCATCTGTGTGTTAGAAACAAGGGCACACCATTTTTGCTCATGAGGTGCTACAGACTTAGGGGAAGAGAAGGAAATTAGGTAATGATTTGTACATACAGAGCGATTGGTGTTGTGACAAAGGAATATGCAATGAATGGACAATGAAGGGAACCTCTCCCCATGAGAAGATCAGGGAAGGCTTCTGAAAGGAAGAGAAGTTTGAATTGGGTCTTAAAATGTGGGTGGAAGTCAGCCCAGGGAGCCCGAGGCTATGGCGGGGAGGGGATCCCACAACAGAAGTTTGGCTATCATTGCCATCACAGACAATGAATGGATGGAGGTGATACAGAAATATTCAAGGAGAAATAAATAAACCAATCAGGAAGTGAATAATGTAGAATTCAGAGCAATGGAAATAATACTTTAAAAATAGTTTATGTTTATTGAAAACTTATGTGTGCCCGATACTGGGCTTAGAATTTTATGTATGTTGTCTCACGTGTTCCTCACACTACCCTCGTGGAAAATGTACAGTCTTTCCAGACATGATGACCTGTGACAGAGTCACAGTGATACAGTGATCTGTGCTTCGAAGGCCTTAACTTCGATGCCAGTGCCATCTTGAATTTCTTAATAATTGAGGGCAAAGGGCACCACATTTCCATCTTGTGCTGAACCTTACAAATTATGAGGCTAGTCTAGAATGTCTGCACTGTTAGTTGCAAAAACTGGGGCTTATGGAGGAAAGTCACTTGCCTTAGATCACACAGCTATTAAGCCCAAGAATTAAGATCCCAGTCAAGTTCTTTGGGATGCTGATTCCTAATTCCTGTCCTAACTCCTGTGCTAGTCTCTTCTGCCTTCTATTTTCTAAATAAATGAATAACAGAAGATAGGAGCAACTACAAGTAACCTGAGCTAGTACACTGAAATGGAAAGGAAAAAAAAAATCTGTAGAGGAAAAGAAAATATGGATCGGATGGTTAGTTTAGGAAGGAATGAAACATGATCTTCTCATCATACCCACCTTGAGTTAAATGTGGAAATCCAAAATGTGGAAATCCAAGTCATGTAAAGCCCTTCCCTAGAGAAAACAGAGCTTTGAATTCAAAATCATGTTCCAAGGTAACTGTATTGTGTCTTGGTTATCCAAAGTGCAATTTGATGTTGACCCAACCCTGCTCTTTCTGGGTAGTTTATGCAAGAAAGGCCAAGAGCAGAAGATTCAGTCCAGGCAAAAGGAGCAGATGGAGAAAGACATGCCCCTCCTCCTTTGTCAGACTCCCATCAGTACTGCTGTGCCCTCTGACTGCATTAGATTAAAAATTGAAAATAAACAAGATCCCATTTGATCATAATAAACACAGCTCACTTGGAAGAAGTTCTACTTTAAGATATCCTCATTTTTCTTTGGAATATGGCAGCTTATGCCTCTAACTATGGGATATGCTTCAAATTTTTACTAATGCTCCACATTAATTCAGCAAGCAGAAAGTAATGCTTTTTAACAGCATTTGCTTGGACAACACTTCCTTGAAGACTAACAAATCCAACTTCCATGATACTAAAAAACGATATTCTAGAACATTCGTGATTTGTTCATTTTGTTTCAGATAAAGTCTTAAAATATGTTCTTATGTTATTCCAAAGCACCTGTGGAGTTCAGGGTCCAAGACAACTGACCACAAAAGAACATGCTTATTATATGAAGAACATATTTTTTGTAAGTGTATTCATTACACGTTCATAATAAAAACAACATAATTCTCTTTTGATTCATTTCTTCAGCCTCCAAAAATATCAGATGTACTTAAATACTATCTTGTGGAAATATGCACATCTGGAAATACTAAATTGCACCAGCAGTGTTTTGAATGAGTACATTCATGCCTGTGCTCTGCTAAGGGCAGAAGTTTAAGACTTTATCTGACTTCCTCTCATGAATGGGCAGAGTTCAGCACGCTAGGGCTTCTGGAGCTGGGACTGAGTGGGGACCAACAGGGCTGGTTTTATAAAGTGCCAAATGGTGGAAACAGATAGAAAGTTAGGACTGGATTCGCAAAAGAGCTGCCTGTGGAGGAATTAGACTCTGCGGCCAGTTCTCTGGAAGGATCCAAGACACCGGGAGACAGGATGTATCATGGCAACTCAAGGGCTAGGTTCAGGGTATGAATTCGAGAGCTATAAGAATTCAAGCCTCAAAGACTGGGAGAGAACCCTGATGAAACCTGCAGACAGAAGAGGAGAATTTACACGGCCCTAACGCAATGGTTTTCTATCTTGGCTGCACATTAGAATCACCAGGGGAGCTTTTAAAACTTCTCATGCCCAAGCTGCATCCCAGACCAATTAAGTCAAAATCTCAGAACCTCAGGGGGGTAGGATTCAGGCATGGGTAGATCTTAAAGCTCCCCAGAGGTTCCACTTTGCAGCAAGGCTGAGAACCATTGTTTTCAAGCAAGTGGTGGTGCTTACCCGATTTAACCACATATTCATCATAATTCACAGATTAACCACATTATACTTAAGTATCTTTATACTTAAGGTGCACTTACTTTTTTTAAAGATTTTTTTTTTAATTTTTTCATTTGAGAGAGAGCAAGAGAGTGCATGAGTGAGATCACCAGCAGGGGGAAGGGCAGAGGGAGAAGCAGGGAGCCTGACGCAGGGCTCGATCCCAGGACCCTGAGATCGTGACCTGAGCCGAAGTCAGATGCTTAACCGATTGAACCACCCAGGTGCCCCTTATGTAGTCGATCTACACATACACTTAAGGAATTCTGCTTATCAGATCATAGTGCTCCTCATCAAAGACAGGGGCCTCTGGAACAGACAGCACATTCTATCACCGTCAGAGACCAGTGCAAAATAGCGAGACATTTATCCTGAAGAGACTACTTAACATTGACATACATTTGGGGCTCAGTGGAACGAATCACTCACTGTCGGGGCTGAAACGAGCTGCAGGGCTCACTTGGAGATCTGTAGTGATATCATCGGATAGTTAGAGAATAAGGAGACAATTTTAAAACTTCACATTTATTTTTGAGTTATCTCCAGTTTTTCTTCTGATACTCAGAGAATCGTTTTGACCTCGAAGATCTTCTGAAATGTTCTCTGGTCCTCAGACCACAGTTTGGGAACCACCAACCTGAGGAATGTATGCAGTGAAAGTAGTTAGGATTGTGGATCCACGGATGTATTTTCCACTTTTCGCCTTCCCTTGTGAGAATTTTATTTTTATGCCTGTTTCCCTTTTCCTGTCTTCACTCAGCTGTGGTACACGATGAATTCAGATTGAAAGTGTGTATTCTGGGCCGGGTAGGAATAAAACGCTATTGATGCACAACCATATGACAAAAAAGAATCATCAACGCTCACGAGAAAGGTTCCCCCAAATAAAGTGCTAAGCAGTTGTTAATCTCAACTTAAAACATGAATAAGTGTCCCACTCATGATATATTCCAAAATTCCTCAAAAAATAAGAGCAAGAGTCTCAAGTTTTATTCTCATAAAAGCAAATGAAGAAACCTGCCACCATTGTTTTAAAAATGGGGCTGGGAATATATTGTTTTCTTAGATTTGGTACTCCTAAATCATCCCATAATAAAAATAGTGGTGTGGGGGAGACATAAACTTTAAAAATGGGTCCATGTTTGTAGAAGAATTAGGGAAGCAAAGGTTCATGTTTTTGTGATTTACACTAAATTTACATCTAGAGAAATCGACTCATTTCACTACTTTATCAGAGGAATTAGTAAAATGAAATAACGTGGTAACAGCCATTCCGTTTGAGCTCATGATCTTATATTTAGGAGTTCTGTATGCTTTTATGTATCCCTAATTCGTTGTTTCCCCTAGATCTATTTTTTAATCTATTTTCTTTATTTAATTTTGTTCTGTTGTACTGAATTTATAAATCCATGTTTTGAAAACTTAGACGTTCATTGTAGATTAGCAAAATGGATGCTGGGGCTAGGTGGTGGGGAGAAATACGGAGAAGACGATCAAAGGGTCCAGACTTTTAGCTCCAGGATGCGTACGCTCTGGGGATCTAAGGCATAGCATAATGACTACAACTGACAACACGATGTGTTCCCACACTCACTACAAAAAGATACCACATGAGATGATGAGCGTGTTAATTAACTGGACGGGAGGGATCCTTTCACAATGTACATGTCTGTGTCAAACCAGTACGATGCATGCTTTAAATATCTAACAATTTTCTGTGTCAGTTACACCTGACTAAAGCTGGAATTATAAAGATAAAACAAATAAGTCTTGAAAAGCATATTCACTATTTAATACTTCCAATGTTTGGCATACTTTATTTAGGTCTAAATTATATGATCAACTTGTAAATGCAGGAAGGTATCAGATACATTCCTTCTAGGACTCACTATGTCAGCAAGTTTTAGTTTAAAGAAGAATTATGTGGAAAATTTGATTAACCAAGCAAGAGCCAATTATTTTGGCCATTTTTTTTTTACCTAAATTAGTTGTGAATCTCTTAGAGATATAATGGGAAGCACTAACTAATTGAGACTATTGTATAAAGTCTCTTTCCTCCAGCATGTTTAATGGAAAAGAAATTTTAGAACTGTTAGTGGTAGGACTAGACTAAGTCATTAGCCTCTCTTTATTTATTTTACTTTATTTTTTTATTATTAATTGCTCCAGGGGTATAGGTCTGTGAATCATCAGGCTTACACCTTTCACAGCACTCACCATAGCACAAACCCTCCCCAATGTCCATAACCCATCCACCCTATCCCTACCCTCCCACCCCCCAGTAACCCTCAGTTTGTTTCATGAGATTAAGGGTCCCTTATGGATTGTCTCCTTCCCGAACCCATCTTGTTTCATTTTTCCCTCCCTCCCCCCCAAAACCCCCCATCCTGCCCCTCAAATTCCTCATATCAGAGAGATCATATGATAATTGTCTTTCTTTGATTGACTTATTTCACTTAGCATAATACCCTCTAGTTCCATCCATGTCGTTGCAAATGGCAAGGTTTCATTTCTTTTGATGGCTGCATAGTATTCCATTGTAAATATATACCACATCTTCTTTATCCATTCATCTGTTGATGGACAGCTAGGTTCTTTCCATAGTTTGACATTAGCCTGTCTTTAGAGTGACCAGTTGAACAACCTCTCTTTAAGTTGGAAGCTTCTGAGGCTTCAGGCATATCAAGTCACTTAACCAGTTGGTTAATGGCAGCAGAGTTGAACCTAACTACGTTCTACTATCTGTGAGTCTGGTGTCCTTTCCACTTTATTGGATGTATTTCCAGGTTTTACTAGATTGTGGACAAGACCGTACTCTTCCAAAAGCAACAAGAGAGCATGTTCATGGTGGCCACATTAAAGCTAGCCTGGTGGACAAGCCAGATGTTCTATACTCATTCTAATGGAAAGACAAATATGATCTAGAAATCAATACCCTGGCTATCTTCCACTATTACTATAAGCTGTAGAGAAAATCAAACAGGGTCCTGTGACAGAGAGTAGTTCCACCTTGGTCCCAGAGGTCAGGGCTTCTTTGAGGAGATGAGCTCAGCTGAATGATGTAAGAAGGAGGCAGCCATGTGTGTGTCCACGGGGAAAGGATTCCTCCTGGACAGAAGAGCAAATGCAGATCCCTGACAGCAGAATGTATGTGGTGCAGTCTGAGGACATCAGGAAGACAAGTGTGGCTTTCACTGTGGTGCCGACAGGCAGAGTGAGGGGAGATGAGGTCAGAAATGTGGCCAGGAGCCAGTTCTCACCAGCCCTGCACACTGTGCTTATTTCAGCTGCACTGAGAAACTATGAGAAGATTTTAAGCAGCGGAACGATCGAAATGAATTCATGCTTTAAAAAAGACAACTTCGGGGGCGCCTGGGTGGTTCAGTCGATAAGTGTCCAACTCTTGATTTGAGCTCAGGTCACGTTCTCAGGGTTGTGGGATGGAGCCCCGCATCAGGCTCCATGCTCAGCGAAGAGTCTGCTTGTCCCTCTCCCTCTGCTCCTGCCCCCCCCACCCCCAATCATGAGTTCTTGCTCTCTCGCGCTCTCACACAAATAAATGAATAAAATCTTTAAAAAGAAGAGACAACTTTGGCTATATGTGGCAGTGGGACAGCAGCCATGAAGTGAGTTAGGGGCTATTGCTAAGTGGGTTGTAAGAGAGGTGACAAAGGTTGGCTTGAGGGAACAGGACTTGCCAATGGGTTTTTGGTCTGGTCATAGGAGGACGGTGGTGCTATTCACTCCAATGTTCAGGACTGGGGTGGTGGGGGAGAAGAATAAATAATTCCTTTGGAGGCAAGTATGTTTGAGAATCCTATTGGAAGTTCATGGGGAGGTGTCTAGTTGGTGCTACATGCAAGAGCCTGGAACCCAAAGACCTTAAATATTTAGGACCGCCTCACAGATACTGGGAGTAGGGAATAATTCAGGGGAGTAGTGAAAATTTCAGGAGGAAAACCCTTAAGATGGCAGGATAGAGCAGGGCTGGGCAGATTAAGAAACGGGGTGTATGTGTGTGTTGGGGGCAGGGGTATCTCAAGAACACAGTACAAGCCCAGCACTTGATGTAACCCTCTTAAGCCCCAGCACACATCTCATATTGCATAATTCAGTGGCAGTTGTTTTAAAGGGAAATATTAAGACATTAAACATAATACATTGAATTACATAGGTTCATTCAATTACTATAGAAAATAATCAGCAGTTTTTCTTATAGATCACTCTGGAAAGACATTTAATGATAAGGAAAGAGAGTTTTATTATGCCAAATTCAGGGTGCAAGTACCAAAAAATTATAAACTAGGTTTTGGGGGTCAAATCTACAGTAGAACAGATTCATGGGGGAATAAAAAGGTCAAAGGAGGCCCCAAGGCACCCTCTCCCCCTTTTATTCTTCCTAGAATAGTCTGAAGTAGCAGTTTTGATGTAGATTAAAATTACTGCGGCTCTTTATTAATAACAGTACTCAAGGATATTTTCGAGGCTATCTTAGCCAATAGTGAGGGAGAGCAAACGGTAGAGAGAGAGTTCATGTCAGCTCTTGTAGTTAGTCAGTTGTGATGTGTTTGAAATTAGTACAGTGTCTCAGAAAGGAAGTTGTTTGGCCCATGTAAGTTCTTAACTAATGATAAAATACATAATATGTAAAAAAAAAAAAAGGTGGGGGGAGGAAGCTCTTTATCAAGGAGGGAAGAAGGACAAGAAGCTAGCTGAGTTCCATCCACTGCTAGATTTTTTATGAAATAAAAAAGGGGAACTTTCTTGATTTGAGTGACTCCAGTTTAAATGAAGATTCATTCTCCTTTCATCTGCCCCTAGATGAATTACGGCCAAGGTTGATAACAGACTATTTACAAGAATAAAACGTGAGGAAAGAAATTGAATAGCACAACCATTTGGGTCAAATGGTATGGATGTGGGGGGAAAATTGCTTTGTTCTTGCTCCTATTCTTCTGAATCAATAACCAGTAGAAATTTGTTGGAATTTGTTGTCACATGAAATGAAAATAAATAAATTTATTAGTAACAGCAATAAGTTAGGCGGAAAGAAAATTCAGTTATAAATATGACTTTTCATTTCGGGGGTTTTTTAATTTGTTTTTTCGATGGCATTTGGAATTGTTTCTTATTTTGATTTCTTGAGAAAAACAATGTGTTTGGCTGTTATTTACCAAAAACACATGCGAGGTTTAGAGTGTCCACACACGTTAGAGTTTTGTTTTGCTGTCATGATTCACTGTCTGACTAATGCATGCCATAATCATCCATATTTGTACACATGTCATGGCCTTTTGTAATCAAAGACGACACTACTGATGGCGCGAGCTCTAAATTGGGGTTTGATCAAGGGAGGTTTTTTTTTCACAATCCTTGCTGGTTAGATAAACAGTCTGGCCTTTGAAGTCTGGAGTGGCTGCTTGAAGTACGTGATTTCCAAAATTTTTGCCTTTTTTTTTTTTGGTCTCTTGGCAACATAACATATTTATACTTTGGCCACCCGCCCCCTGCCAATCCAGAAAGGTCTGCTGCTGTTTTAAAGTTTACAACAACAAATGGGACTGCTGTCTCAGATTGTGGATTCAGTACTATTGAAGCTATCCTCCCTGCCTTCTCTTTATGTGGACAGATAATAACAATTCTGAATACAAATATAGCAATAAAGAGAACCCTTCTCTTGGCAGATTGGTGAGCATGCTTCTTTAGTTATAAAAATAGTGCTCCCAGAGTTCTGTAGTTCTAATGTCAATTTCATGAAGCCTTTTTCACAGTTTAGCAAAGACAACTTGGGGGTGGTAAGGGTGTGGTAGAAGGGAACTGGAAACAAGCTAAAGCAAAAGATGAGTGGTGTGAATGCCAGTCGGGACTGCAGAAACCTCTGATCCTTCCATCTGAAATCTGACACCAAGCTAGCCCATGGTCTCTATGGGCTTCTCCAGTAGAAACTCATAGCTTAACTAGGCACTTGGCTGAGCTCCCAGGGGCTGCTCTGAGACATTCGCAATTCACAGTGGTCGACTTCCCCGGCCCTGCCCTTTGCCTCTCCAACCCTCTTTCCCACATTGAGATAACCCGGAGTAGATCTAGATATGGTTTGAATTTCATAGGCTGTCATCTTGGGTGATAATTTAAAGTGCTTCACATTGATAGCATTGATATAAAGGGCACCTTCAGATTTCTCAACCTCAGCACTATTGACGTGTTGAGCTGGAAAATTCTTTGTTGTTCTTTCCTGTGCCTTATAGGATGTTTAGCAGCCTCCTTGGCTTCTACCCACTAGATGCCAGTAAATTACCCACCCATCCCAGTGTGGCAATCAAAAATGTCCCTCGACATTGCTAAATGTCCCCTAGGGGCAAAATTATTCCCAGCTGAGAACCACCCAGTTATAGCAAAGAAAACTAATATTTATTTGTCATCTCTGATGTGCCAGATGTCTTTTAGATGTTTCATGCAATTCTGACAAATCTCTTTTGATGTCTTCTCCCCTTTTCATAGATTAGGGACCTGAGGGATGGCAAGGATAAGTGTTGCTATTTGTTTTCTTTTGTTCTGGATTGGTTTTTTGCCCCCCCCCACCCGGTACTTAACAATGAAAATGCTTCATAAAACCAGGGAAATTATTTTATACCTAGAAAAAAACAGAAAATGTCATTTTTAATATTTTTATCCTGTGCTGTGAGTGTGTATTTTAGACATTCTCTAAATTACAAGCACTTAGCTTGAAAATTTGCCAAATGTATGAAAAACCAAAAAAAAAAATCACTACAGGAGGGGCCCCTGGATGAT
This sequence comes from Ailurus styani, assembly GCA_002007465.1. Classification (NCBI taxonomy): domain Eukaryota; kingdom Metazoa; phylum Chordata; class Mammalia; order Carnivora; family Ailuridae; genus Ailurus; species Ailurus styani. The sequence continues at coordinate 300,447 of LNAC01000625.1, forward strand.
TCAGTCAGTTAAGCATCCCACTCTTGGTTTCAGTTCATGCAATGATCTCAGGTCATGGGATTGAGCCCCATGTAGGGATCCATGCTCAGCGAGGAGTCTGCTTGAAGATTCTCTCCCTCTGCCTCTCCCCACCGCCCCTTACATTCTCTCTCTCTCTCAAATAAATAAATCTTAAAAAAAATAATAATAATCACGGGGTACCTGGATGGGTCAGTCGGTTGAGCATCCAACTCTTCATTTTGGCTCAGGTCATGATCTCGGGGGTGTGGAATCAAGCCTTGCACTGGGCTCCACACTCAGCTCAGAATCTCCTTGAGATTCTCTCCCTCTCACTCTGCCCCTCCCCCTGACAAATAAATACATAAAATCTTTGAAAAAAAAATCACTACTGGATATTGACTTACCCACCTAAATTAAGGTCGCCTACCCTCTTAAAACTGGAAAGTGGCCAGATTGTCTCGGATTTGTCATGTCTTCTGGTTTCTGGCATGACAAACTGATCTAAAATTTTGCATGTACTTCTGTTATCACCTCCCTTGCTTATATTCTGGATAGTCTATTTGTCCCTGCATTTCTTGTATCATCTCTCTTTTCTCTGTTTCTCTTTGTTTTCCCAGATTCCTCAAGAAAATATCCCTCAGTCCCATTTGAAAGGAAGAGAAAATTCCTATTTAATGTGTGAAAAAAAATGCTACCCCTATAACAGGGACATACTGTTGTTTAGTATTAAAGAACCTACAGGAGCTTGGAAAGGCATTGAAATTGGATTCCAGAATTTTCATCTCCTCCTGCTTTTCAAACCCCAGTTGTTTTTTGCTTACCTGAAATCAACATTAGTGATTGACATTTTTCTATTCTAAGTATATCTTAGTGGCATTATATACTAATGTGGGCTAGACTTGGAAAGCTAGCAATCAAATATGTCATTGTCAGAAACATTGAAGGCCGATGTCCAAGTGTAATTTTCCAAAAATTTCAGAATGTTTATCACAAGTAAATGTACAGTGAATATGTGTCAAAGATTTTTTAATTTATTGAGGAAACTGGCAGGATGGTAAAAACAGTTTAAAAGATTATGGGAGACCTAAGTATTTATAGTCATTGAAAGAAAGATACAGGGCTAAGAATGTTAAATTAGATACAGAACTGTTTACTCCTGTACCAAGCAATAAAACAGTCATGGTGGGGGGAGGAGGTTACCTTTTATACAAGATGGAAATCATTAGCATTTTACTGGATGAATTTGTTTCTTCTGGTCAAATCCATTGGCATTTCTATCAGGTTCCTACAAGTTAATCTACCCTCACAAATATATAAAATATCTAAATCTAAAGTAAATAGTGAGTTAAACAAAGGTTTCTAATTTCCGTAGAAAATTGGATAATCCTTGGTTGCCAGTTAGAGATTTAAAACTTTTGGGGAATTGAAAAAATAATATAAACCTATCATGAAAAGTTTGAAAAATACTACTTTTTATTATTTACATATTTATTTATCTTTGAGAGAGAGAGAGAGGAGAGAGAGAGTGCACAAGCCAGGGCAGAGGCAGAGGGGAGAGAAAGAGAATCTTAAGCAAACTCCCCACTGAGTGCAGAGTTGGACGCAGGGCTTGATCTCAGGACCCTAAGATCATGATCCAAGCTGAAATTAGGATGTGGATGCTTAACCGACTGAGCCACCCAGGTACCCTGAAATACTAAATTTTTTAAAAGGAAACAAACAAACAAACAAAACCCCTCAACCCACTATCCAAATGCAACCACTATATATAGAATTCATGTTTCCTGACAAATTTTTCTCTAAATAATTTTAACGGTGGAGTCATTATTATGAAAAAAAAAATGGTAAGCTACTCTTTTTCTTTTACTTACTCTCATATATCATATGTATTTTGTTATATATGAAAGTGTCCTATAAACATTTTAACGTCTATATAATGATTTGGCACTTTTGTCTCATTCTTTCCACTGTTTTTCCTTATCCTAAAATTATTTCTTTATTATGAATAAAGAATGCATGTATTATGAATTTTTCAGAGTTACAAAAAATACATAGAAAATAATATAGTGGCCAATGGTGGTGAAGGTAAAACCTAGTTTAAGAAATAAAATACCACTAATAGAGTTGCCCCACCCTCCAGTAATTCTTCCAGATGGACTCCTTTCCAGATGTAACCCCTTTCCTGGATTTAGTACTTTTTCATATTTATTTCCATACTTTCACTACCTACAGAAAGCATATAGTACTTTTGCATATTTTCAAACATTATACAAATCACCTCATAGGTTCTTAAGGTATAAAGGTCCTACAACTTGCTTTTCTCTACGGACATGTTTAATCCACGTAGTTCCTTATAAACCGTTTACTCTCCTTGCTGTAGGGTCTCAAACCTTGTTTATCCACTTCCCTGTTGCTACACATTGAATTTGTTAGCAGGTTTTTACTAACATCCCCAGTGTTGCTAGGGACATTCTGTGCCTACGCCTCCCCATGTGCCTGTGTGAGGGACAGAAGGGCCTGCAAAAGGCATGGTCACTAACAACTTTGCTGCCTTCACCTTTCGCAAAATCCCGAATGTGACTCTGCCAATTTATATTCTCACCAACAACATCTGAGAATCTGGTTACTCTGCATCAGGGGTTGGCAAACCCTTTCGGTGAAGGACCGGACCAGAAATATTTAAACCTTGGTAAGCTACACGATCTCTCTTATAAACCCTCAGCTCTGCTCCTGTCATGCGAAAGAAGCCATCGGTCATCCTCTTGATGATTGCAGGCTACGGGTGACGCAGGTTACGCATAATGGGTAACTGGTTAGATATGGCCTTCAGCCTGGAGTGTGCCAACCCCTGCTTGACATCCTCACCAAGATCTGGTATTTCAGATACCTTAAATGTTTCTGCCCGAACGGGTGTGAAATGGTAAATTGCGATTTTCATCTGTATTCCCAACCACCAGTGAAGTCAAGCATTTTTCATGTTTCTTGGCCACTTAGGTTTTTCTCTTCTGTGGTTTATTTATTCATTTTTCTTTTCCTTATTCTCTTATTTTGTGGGTCTTTAATTTATTGGCTTTTGGGAGCTCTTTCTCTCTTCTGGATAGTAATCCTTTGTTACATGCTTTGCAAGCATGTTCTTAGAGTATAGTGGTTATTCCATTCTTTTAAAAAAGTCGTCTTTGGATGAAAAGACGTTTTCAGTTAAAATAAAATTAAACTTATCCAAGTGGTATTTATTTAGCTCTGTGAAAAAAAAATTGTGTTTTTCATGCACGCAGAGAATGTGAAAGGTGGCCACAAAAGAAAGATATCACTTTCTCATATGCGAAGGAGGAAATATTTTCTTCATCAGATGTGAGCACAGGAATGTTCTCACTTGTGTTCCAGACTATTTTCACAGTCTAGTAGTTTTCTTGAACACTGACAGCTCGTCCAGTTGTGCAATCTGTTGTTGTATAGTAAAGAAAGGATCCTGAAGCCCCGCTGTAGCCAGTGTTGTCCCGAAGGCAGGCATCTGACACTGATGGAACGTTAGTCTCTTTCACAAGTTCGTAGGCTTTGCTCTTGCAAGCCAGCTGACGTAACTGGAAGGAGAAAACGACCCTCCCACTTGCGTTTGTTAATTGACTTTGATGAGCTTGTCTGTGATGCCTAAATGGTTCCAGAACAGAGAGAACTGTTACAATCTGAAGAACTTTAGGAAGTCACACTGGCTGGCTAAGACCGCGCGCACCTCCAGCCAGCAAGGAAAAGGAAAGCAGTTGATATGCCGGTCAGCAAAGCCATTCTTGGCTGCCTTGAGCTTTTTAACTAAGTTCTTGCCCCTGTGAAGCACATTCTTGCTCTCTGGAGAGCTGGGTCCACTTGGAACGGGGCTGGCATGCTTGACAGACGCTTCATGTCTCCTCAGACTAAGTACATCATTCCTGGGGTAAGCAGGCGGGCAGGGAGGCAGGCCAGATGCACGGTGTGGTTTAAAGAAAACAGGAATGTCCTTTATTGTTAGCGAGCTCAAGCTCAATCACGTTCGTTGCTTAACTTCTTTAAAAGTTTTGCTTATCTTGCCAGAAATGTCATTTGCAGTGTGATTATGTAAATGGTCCGGGTGGTTTAAGCAAGGAGAGCTATAAGTCTGGTTTTCAACTGTATGTAATTGAGATCAGTTTTAGTAGCTTGTGGCGGGGAGAGAGAGAGACTGGGAGACACTGGAAAATGGAAATTCTTTCTCCAGCTGTGGGCAGTTGGTTCCCTGCACATCACACTGACAGCCTGGCCACTGAGCTGCTTTTTTTCTTTCTTTCTTTTTTTTCCAGAAGCCTTTCTTTGTAAATCAAGATGATTTGGCTTCCTGCACGGCTGTAAATTCAGATTTCATTGCTTGATTGTCACTTCAAAAATTTGTGAATTGAATGAAATATAGAAATGGTAGTCTAAGGTTTTTTTTAAAAACCTAAGCATAGAGCTTTACTGGGCAAAGATTGGATGTTTGGGTCTTTCGATTTGGAATGGATCTTTGAAAGATCACATCATTATGGGGGCCCTTCGAGGGAAGCCTTCAGAAAATAAAATAGTCATCGTGCTAGAACCCAGACGTAAACTAGAGCCTGTAAAAAGAAAAAATCCTGAGGTTACAAAGATCTGTGCTAGTAGGACACGAAATACCTTTTTAAAATCAATAAAATGCAGCTTGCCTAGAAATTCTTTCCAAGGTAGCTCTTCTGTTTCCAGCTCCAATCCACACTAAGTTCATTTAACAAAAAGGAAAAAAAAAAGAAATGAAAAGAAAAATACTTGCTGAGAAATACCTGTGTGTGATAATCACTTGTTCCGTGTTATATCAGATGAAGGTATTAGCACTCTCAGGCAACTTGAGATGAGTTGCTTAATCTAGGTATTTTTAATAATCTTTTGTTATATTTCATCTTAAATTTTCTAAGCACACCCTTTTCCTTGCTTGTGCTTGCCCCCCGTTAAATGTTGTATGCCACAGTTATATTTTTTAAGGCTCTGGCGTGGCTGGCAATGTGTACACTAATTCTAAAGCTACCGCTCACATTTAATTTAGAAATTATTCAATACCTGTTTGTTCTCAGGGGCCTCTAGAATCACCCTTTCCCGTAAACTTGCCTGCTTTCTAAGAATGTGATCGCACACAAGATAGCTGTTATGGTTATTTCTGCAGAGGAATTCTCTTATGAATTAGGAAAATGTATAATCCCGACCCCAAATTGCTAAGTATCCTGAATTGCCCAACACATTCCAGTGGTCATTTTGAATATTTTCAGCCGTGAAATAAGGCACAAAAATGTCAGTTATTTAATTGGGATGTCAATCTAGATAACTTCAAAAGAGTTGAGTGGTTTATCATGTAGTTAATTTCAGTTCTGTGAAGGATGATGGGGAATCCACACAGGGATGTTTTATCCTTTTAAACTACTTTCTCTCCCCTAGTCCTAGATCTTTGTTTCCTGTGACCTAATAACTTCTCATTTTAACTAATACCAGTGTTTGAATAGGCTGATAAATAACATGGATTTTTGCCATAGTGGTTAAAGTTTGAAATAAGTCCTTATAATGATAATTCTCTTTCCATTTTACACCTTCATCCAGTCATTCTCAAAACTCCCCAATAATGACAGAAGCTAGTCTTTCAATTTGGACAATAAGATAAAGGAAGATAATTTTTTAAATCCATATATGTCTACGTATACATTATGTGTGTATGTATATATGTTGTGGAATAACTTTTTAGGAGGCTGAATAAGCCAAATGGCCCTTGTTTTTGTTCTAATCAAGTATGATTTCAGCTTTTATATCAGTTGTCCTTCTTTAAAATCACTGCAAATCCCAAATGCACAAAAACACATCTAGAAACCATACATTTAATTCTTATCTTAGATTAAGGTGAAATTAATAAACCAGTAAAATTTGGTACTGATAATTACTTTTTCACTGTCAAGGGCAAAAAAAAAATGTGACTCTGACTAGTATTAAGTGTATTTGTTATCTTTTTATGAATTCTGGTGTTGTTGCATTGTTAAGTTTCTTGAACTTGAATATTCTTTATGACTGAAATTGTGTGCCGTAATTCTTAGATCAAGATGGGCACTCCCTCTATGTACTTGCCTCCTTTCCTTCCAACAAAAATGACCTGTCAGCATTGTGCAGGCTTTTTTGTTTAGTTAGCACATTACCCACAATTTCAGTTTTTTCTGACTGTGGTTAAGAGCAAGTGTTTGGATCTGGTCAGACTTGACTTTGACTATTAGGCCATTCCCTTAATAATAACTGTATGATTGGCAAATGTTGATCCTCTCTGAATTATAAAATTAAGAATACTAATATCTGCATTTCCAGTATTTGTGAGGATTTTTCTTAAAAATCACAATATATGTAATAGACTGCTTTTAGCAGAGTACCTAAGTTATTGAGGGAATGCTCTTGCCTATCTACATTTTCTATGATGGCTAGTAATGAAAGAACTTAGCTCGGAGATCTCAAACCGTGATCTCTAGAAGAGGCAGCAAGGGAAATTTGTGAGCTGTTTTTGATTTGCATATTGGAAGAAAGAGAGATTAAAACAAATAACAGTCCTGTGAAGTAGGACTCCTAAGTGGTTATCTGCGGACTCGGTATCAGAGGGCCCGGAGAAGGCAAGTGCAAATCCTCTGGAAACGATATGCAAATATTTGAGTCTATGTATACATTCTCCTTTTCTAGCTTCTGTAGATTCTTCACTGTGACCCTCAGCTTCCAAAGGGTAAAGCACCAGAACTCCTGAACGAAGACCAGCCCAAAAGAACAACAACAACAAAAAAAAAACAAACCAGTTGAAGGTTAAGCAGTCTAAAGACTCTAGTCATTTTTAAATTATTATTCTTTCTTTCTCTTTACCTTTCTATTGCTAAAGCAGTTGGGAAGGGAAGAAACAAGAGGACGTTGACGGAAGCCCGTGTATTCTGTAGGGGAGGAGAACTTTCCCTTTCTTCCCTTCTGGGTTCTTTGGCTGGTCTCATAATTAAATTGACATGAAACAGATGAACAGGAAAAAAACAAATTTAATTGTGTACATACGAGGACCCATAAAAATATGAGACTCAAAGAAATGACCAAAGCGGGCAACTTTTTGAGAAAAAGAAAACAATACATTTGTGAAGAATTGACCAAACAGGGGTTTGGGCTTGAAGAAGCAAATTAGTGGAGACGTAACAAAGTTTGTTCATACAACATTTTTGGCCTTGAATTCCCCCTCTCTGGTGGTAAGGACGTTTTCTACCCTCCTGGTACAGGGAGAATGTCTTCAAATGGGAGATTTATTTTCTGCTCTCAGGGGGACAAAGGAGGTTCAGAGAGTCCTTCTTGCACCAGCTGTTTCTTGAGTAACTTTAATTCAAAATAATGAATATGCCAAAGTGGCATATTTTGGGGTGGCATATTCTGCTCTCCAGGCCTGCCTTTGAAATCCCCAAGGAGTTTCACAATTCAGAAGTTGAGTTGGTAGATTGCTCCAATATTTTACTGAATTGGTCTTCTTAGTCTTGAAAATAAATCAGTTAAAAAAAATTTAATTGAGGTATAAAAGACATACAATATTATGTTAGTTTCAGGTATTCAGCGTAGTGCTTGACACTTATATACACTGTGAAATGCTCACCGTAATAAGTTTAGTTACCATCTGTCACCATGCAAAGTTGTGGCAGTATTATTGACTGTATTCCCTGTGCTATGCTTCACATCTCTGTGACTTACTTATTTTATAACTAGAAGTTTGTACTTCTTAATCCCCTTCGTCTATTTTGATCATTGCCGCCTCCCCCCCCCCCCCCCCCCCCGCCCACCANCTGTCTCTGGCTTTGTTTATCTATTTTGTTTTTTAGACTCCACATATAAGTGAAATCATATCGTATTTGTCTTTCTACATCAGACTTATTTCCCTTAGCATAATACTCCATGTTATTGCAAATGACAAGATTTCATTTTTATGACTTTTTCTAAACAAGTGTTCATACACACATGCACACACATGCACCATATCTTTAGCCATTCATCTACTTACTGATGGACACTTAGGTTACTTCCATATCTTGGTTATTGTAAATAAAACTATCGTGAACATAAGGGTGGATATATTTTTTTCAATTAGGGTTTTCATTTTGGGAGGGGTAAATACTACAAAAGTAGAATCAATGGATTGTATGGTATTTCTATTTTTAATTTTTTGAGGACCTTCCTACTGTTTTCCATAGTGGATGTACCAATTTACATTCCCACCAACAGTGCGTGAGAGTTTTCTTTTCCCTACATCCTTGACAGCACTTATTGTTTCTTGTCTTTTTACTACTAGCCATCTTGAGAGGTGTGAGGTGATATCTCATTGTGGTTTTAATTTGCATTTATCTGATGATTAGTGATGTTGAGCATCCTTCCATGTGTCTGTTGTCTGTCTGTATGTCTGCTCTGGAAAAATATCTACTCGGATCCTTTGCCCATTTTTAAATCAGATATTTTTATGATATTGAGTTGTATGATTTTTAAAAGGTATTTTGGTTACTAACACCTTATCAGATATATCATTTGCAAATATCTTCCTGTTCAGTAGGTTGCCCTTTCCTTTTTTTTTTTTTTGATGATTTCACAATTAGGTATTTAGAAAGAGGCATTTCTATGGAAACAAAATAAAAATAAGAGTTAACGATTAGAGCAAATTCTAAACCCAGTCTGAGTTCTGCAGGACATCAGTTAAGATTTCTAGATTGAACTCAAAGCTTTCTCAGATAAAATGAGGACAGGCAGTAGCAATCTGACAGATTTTCTAGTTTGCAGTTGGGATGTCTCTGGTGATCTTCATGAGTGGCCACACAGCAAAAGGCATGAAGATTGTTTATACATGAGCTGTTGTGGTGATTTCCCTGAAGTTCATATCAAGTTGTCCAACTTTAGTTTGCATGGCTTTAGAAAAAGAGCAGTTTCAGTTCTCAGTGATTCCAAGTCAGAGAGGGTGGGAGAAAATTAGAAATTTGGGGAGATTGGAAGTGGGTTATTATGGAATATTTCAGCCAGATATTGGAGAAAACTAGGAAAATTCAGATCCAGTTAGTTTACAGTAGAAAACATAACTCGAAAGCAATGAGCAGGACTGGAACCTGATATCCAAAAGAGTTTATTTATAGTTTTCCATTGAAACAAATTTTTTCTTGGTACAGTTACCCCTATTTCTATCAAAGATAATCAAAGTAAGACTGATGTTTTTGTAAAATAAGCCTAGTCCCATTAAACTTGGCCTGATTATTTATATTAAGTGCAGTAAGAATAGCAGTTGACCATATGGACTTCTCAGAGTTTGCTTTGCTGAAACATTTTTTTAAAAGATTTATTTATTTATTTGAGAGAGAGAGAGAGAGAGAGAGAGAGAGAGAGAGAGAGAGAGAATGAGCAGGGGGAGGGAGAGAGAATCCATGAGGAGGTCAGGTAGGGAGAAAGAGTAATTGTTTTGTTTCATCTTTGTTCATGGGTAGATTTTTATCAAATTGCTATAGGTCGTAGGTAGCTGAAGAGAGGTACAGGAGAGAAGAGAGGGGAAGAAAAAGTTTTTCTTAAATCTCAGGAAATAAAACTTCAAAGAACCAGCAGTATTTCAAACAAAAAGTCATGAAAATTATAATCATCTTCATCAGTTCATTTAGCCCCGTGTAATTAATTCTTGTTCTGCTTGAATTCAGTTTTTCCATTAGTTCTGGAAATTCTTACCCAGTTCAGTGATACGATCTTAAAGTTAATCAGAAACCTCTATTCTAGAGTACTTGTCAGAGTCCTTTGCATGAACCTCTCTGAAAATGAAACATATTTGCAAGAGCGTCAGAGTAAAGCAGTGACTTCTGTAAAAGACTTAAAAATGACCACGGTTAAAGATCTGATGAGAGTTCATTATAATGCAATTGACAAGGGAATTTGGTTGTCTCTGTAACATACACTTTAAAATAATAATTAGAATTATGACTGATAGCATTATACCAGGACACATCAGAGTTTTAGGAATTTCATACAATTTCTAGAATACTTAAATTAATAATTTCCATATATATTTTTTCTAAAGAATGTTTAGCATCACTTCTTATTTGATAGTGGTTCCTTCCCATCACTTCTTATTTGACAATTTAACATATGAAATAAGCTTAATTAGTGTAATATCTCTTTTTTTTAATAGGGGGTGGGGGAATAAATCTTTTGAGATATTCTAAGGATCCTCTAGAAAATTCCAAACTTATTTTGAGGTCAGAAAGACTTCATTTAGAATTTGATTTGGGGAAGCTTCTTAAAAAATATCAAAAGGTTTTGGACACTTGACCAAATAGGATTATGAAACATTACAAAATTTAAGACTTAATTAGCTATTTAACCAAAGTGACAATAAAAGATTATAAAAAATACAGAAGGTTATACAGTTGTGAGCAAAACTTAGCTCATTTGTTATTGAGAAGATTCAGTGTTCTTTTTTTTTAAGGTTTTATTTATTTGACAGAAAGAGAGAGAGAGAGAGAGTGAGAGAGGGAATACAAGCAGGGGTAATGGGAGAGGGAGAAGCAGGCTTCCCGCTGAGCAGGGAGCCTGATGCAGAACTCGATCCCAGGACCCTGGAATCATCCCCTGAGCCGAAGGCAGACGATTAATGACTGAGCCACCCAGGCGCTCCAGAAGATTCAGTGTTCTTAAGTAATCAAAGACCTGATTAAAACAAAATGAAGATCAGGAAATTATTTTGTTAAGACACAAAATCTTTGCTTTCTAGGCAGATTTACTGAAAGGTAAAAAAAATCTTTCACACTCTCTTATAATCAGCAGCAGACCAAGAGTCCAAAAAACTTTGACCCTTTAGCAGATGAAAGAAAATTAACATTTATGTTTACATAAGCACCGTATTAAAGCTTATTTTTAAAACCTTTACGTTAATAATTCAACTTTAGCCAACTTGATAACACATGATAAAATTCTCTCTTTCTATTTCTCTTCCCAACTGCCTATTTCTGTTTAGTTTGTCCTTTGTTTCCCTTTTTCTCATTCTGAAATAACCAGTTGTATTTTAGGACAAAATTATTGTCTTTTCTCTTAACAAAAATGCATGTCCACATCTGATACTTTTTCTTGCCTCAAAACATTTTTCACTTTTCTTGCATAAAGATTTGTTTCCTTTATTATTTCCACTTTATTTATTATATTTCTATTTTTTAATTTTTTTAAAGGTTTTATTTATTTGAGAGCAAGAGAGAGACAAAAATGTCAACAGAGAACATGAGTGTGGAGGAGAGGGAAAAGCAGTCTCCCCATTGAGCAGGGAGCCTGATGGGGGGGGGCTCGATCCTAGGACCCCGGGATCATGACCTGAACCAAAGGCAGACACTTAACTGACTAAGCCACCCAGGCACCCCTGTATTTCTATTTTAATCATATTTATTAATTAGAATTCATTCCTAACTCTTAGAAACTGTAATTTCTAATAAAAACTAAGAAGTAAGCAATTGTGAACTTTATATCAGCATACTTTAGATCGGCAGACTTATGAATACATTTTATAATGCATAGAAGCATAGGCTTCCTCATAGTTTAATTTTTAAGTGTGGTACACATTTACTAACAGACTCAAATATCTTTAGTTCCTCTGTAATAAGCCAAAATTAGGTAAAACTTATGCTTGGTAATTAATGTTTCAGTGTTCTGTCTTATTTAGAAATACTCTAGGTAATACAATAAGACAATTGTTCAGGATGCGAGCTCTCTAAAAACAATTATTTTCTTCAAATATAGACATTTTTCCTATTCAGAAGTCTTTCATGTGCCCATTGATCAGTAGGATCTTATATTAATCCCAGTAGCAACTCAAACCAGTAAGCCTTTTTATGGCTTCACCGTGGATACAAGAGGTGTCCCAAAAGAGAGTACAAAAGGAGCAGCCCTGACAAGACCTAGAAAATTCACTCCCAGAGTTAGCCTAGGAAAGCAAAGACCTTCGTTATCACAGGCAGTAACAATGGCATAGTGAAAACAGTGTCTCTGCTTTTCCCTGCCTCCGTGGAGACGTGCGAATCTGTGATCCCAGGCAGATGCTCCCGCAGTGGGACATTTCCAGCACTAACAAGACAGTGAACGTGGAGACCACAAAGGCCCTTTGAAGACTGGGACCCCTTCTGACAAATTCTCCCAAGAACTTTCATGGAAGATAAAGAGAATGGTGCTCATGACTTCAGGTCTTCAAATCCCATTCTATCTGACAGGCCCCCAAGATGCATGTTCGTACATGTACCTTCTAGCTGATGGGCACCAGAGAGAATATTTTCCCTGGTCATAACCCAAGCTCTCAGGACATAGAACGAGACCAAAGGAGAACCTCATCCTGTTTTTACCTAGGGGACGCAAAGCAAAGTTCGTCTCAACAGACGCTGGTCTGGTGAGAACCATGAGCGTACCGGCTGGTGAGGCCAGCTCAAACAGCGAGCTTAGATGACCCAGGCCTGCATTCTCCCCTCTGGTTTTCCTCCTTATTCCAGATGACACAAAAGACAGAGACAAAAGCAAACAATGCCCATTTCTAAGGGATCCATGGAAAACAAGGGTACTTGTAATAAACCTTTCCAGAGAGGAGCTAGGAATCTTTCATTTTCTCCTGCGAATCTAAATTCAGAAAAAGAAAAGGACTCTCGCTACTCTTGCTCCCAATAGAGGCTGCAGGCAGCGATCTGGGAGACTGATAGGGTAGGACTTCTTATCTTCTGCTGGCCCTTGTCAGGGAGTCCAGAATCCTGTAGCTGCAGAAGCCTTGGAACGAGCGATGTCCAGCACGGAGAGAACCCCACTTTGGGCGCCAAACCTGTGTTGGAGGAAAATTTCCCTTTTTCCTTTCTGGGTTCTTTGGCTGGTCTAATAATTCAGTGGAAAGAAGACAGATTAACAGGAGAAAAGCAAATTCAGTTTCATATATATGGGAGCCCATAAAAATAGGAAACTTAAAGTGAACAAAGCAGACAGGTGTTGATGCCTTTTAGGCCAAAAAACAATTAATTTGTAAAGAATTGGGAAAGCAAAGAGGTTTGGGCAAATCAGTGAAAAAGTGACAAGGCCCCTAATTCCCTATCTCTATCCATAAGGGCCCCTTCTCCCCTCCTGGTAAACTGAGGGTGTCTTCAGGTGGGGGACTTATTACCTGCTTTCTGGGGGGGACAGAAGGGGGCAGAGTATTCATCCTGCCCCAGCTGTTTCTTAAGTAACTTCAATACAAAATTATTATTATTCCACTTTGGAATTTTTTGGGGTGGACTACTCTGCTCTCCTTCAATTCCTGTATGTCATAAAACAAATAAATGGTCCAAGGCCAGAGGTTTCTGAATCATTTTTCAGGGATAACTTGTATTTAAATGGAAATATAATGCTAAAAAGCCATGGTGGTTTTTACTGTTAAAAAGCCCTGGGGCTGCTTTAAAGGATGATCATAGAGATGCTGGCTTTATCACCTGGAGATGTCAGAAAGTTTGATTTCACCTTGACCCACAAAACAATCGGTTCGTAGAAAGAGAAATTTTGCAAGATCCCAATAGAGAGTTGCCAAAGTATTTTTGTTAAAATTGAAAAAACTTGAAAGAGAGCTTTACACATCAAAGTAATTAATTAAAAGTGATTAGTGTTGGGGCGCCTGGGTGGCTCAGTCATTAAACATCTGCCTTTGGCTCGGGTCATGATCCCAGGGTCCTGGGATGCAGCCCTATGTCAGGCTCCCTGCTCAGCGGGAGGCCTGCTTCTCCCTCTCCCACTCCCTCTGCTTATGCTGTCTCTCTCTCTCCTTCAAATAAATAAATAAATAATATTTTTTTTAAAAAAGTGATTAGTATTAAAAATGTGACATATTCTGGAGCTCCTGGGTGGCTCAGTTGGTTGGGCATCCGACTCTTGATTTGGGCTCAGGTTGTGATCTTGGGGTCCTGAGATCCAGCCCCAAGGCTGGCTCCGAGCTCAGTGGGGAGTCTGCTGGAGAATCTCTTTCTCCTTCTGCTCCCGCCCCTCCACCCCCCACCCTAACTCATGCGCAAGCGTGCGCGCTCTCGCTCTCTCAAATAAAACTATAAGAAATATTAAAGGAAATGTGTGTGTGCCTAGGAATACCACTGTCTGATCTCTTCAGGTCAAATATTTTTGTTCTGGCAAACTATATCCTAGTCATTTTCCATGAGCTTACATATTCTTATGGTTGTAACTATAGTGTACTAACTATTCTGGATTCTGCCTTTTTCCTTCAGCTATATTTTGAGATCACTTTTAAACCATACCATGATATAGTATTGTGCGGATTTATCATAGTTTGTCTAATTAAGATGGTCATTTATTTGTTGGAATTTTCATGCATTTTATAATTTTGTTTTTATAGATAAGCCAGTCTGTAATAACAATTTTGAGCATATGGCTTTTGGCTCTGTTAAATAACTTCCCTGAGATAAAGTCTCAGATGTGGAATCATTTGCACAGTGAGTGGGTTTGAATGTTCTTATGTCCCTGGCTTTGCTTTCCATATCTCTTTTCAAAATGATTATGCCAGTTGCCCGTGCCAACATAATATGAATACTATACTAATTGCATAACAATACACCCCACATTAGGTATTAATAATTACTTTAAAACATAAAAAGTTACACAATTGCTTTTAATTTCTATTCGGTAGACTACTCACAAAAGTGAATATTTCACTGAATATCTGTATATTCTTTGGATCTCTGTGTAAATATTTTATTAGGTTTCCTGGGGTTTAGATTCTGATGTTATTTTTGTCATATATTGACAGAATTACAGAATAAACTATTAGACAATGTTTTCCCCTGTCCAGTCCCAGCCCTCAAAAAATTTCCTTTTGTAAAAACTGATCTTACATTTAGATTGCAATACCCCACTGGTACCACTAAAGGATACACTAGTATAAGACAATAGCATATTGGGTTTGATTAAAATTAACACTATACTAGTCAAAAGATCAAGCCTTGATTTTGGAAAGTGAAACGAAAAGCTTCAACTTTGTTTAGATATCTAACTTACTTTGTGCAGAGAGAGAATGAGTATCCGCAAAATAACACGAAGACCACATCTGACTCAAACTGTAGTTAATATGAGAAGTGTATTCGGCTTTAGGTTCCTAGATTTTGCACTGTCGAGGACCAAGTCATCAGGCTGTTGATTCAGGGCTGTCAGAGCTCAGAAATGGCTCTATACCCTTAGAATTTCCCATGGGGCTCCCTCTTATGTGGTCGTTCTGGGGCGTGCTGTCTCCCCAAATCTTCCCATAGAGTTGGAGAACTAGAACTTTCTATCTCTTTCTTGGCAAGGAACCTGCTGTCATTTGGACTTTCATGTTGTTTGTTAACTTTACAAACAGTACTTAGTTGTCTTTAAACCTTGGTCCAATTATATAAGCAATTGTTTTGGTTAGAGGCATTCTAGGTATTAGGAAAGAGAAAAATCTGACCCCTGATATACCTAAGATCCTTGTCTGTGTCACCAACACATAAAATAGATCTGCTACACCTGAAGGTTCCACACAGTCTGCTACAGATACCCTTTTCACAAAGTCTGGTTTGCACCATCCTGGGCCTCCTCATCTTCTTAATGACAGAAAATGGACAACAGAAAATGGCCTTGATTGGAGAACACAATAGGATTTGAGAACACAATTAGATGGACAGAGCTCACTGCACTGAAAAAAGAACAAGATTTTTTTTGGTTCTAGCTCTTGAGTCTTCATTTGGAAGCAAGTCCATTAATGTCTCTAGGTTTGTGTTATCACCTATAAAATGGAAGTAATAATTCTCATGTCTGCACTTGTCCATATGGAAGGTTGTAAAGGCCCATTGGGGGGGGGCTAGAGAAAGTACTTAAAGCATCTCAGAATAGCGGTTTCTAGTTTTGTCTTCCCTTTGAAGCCCTAGGGATTGCTTGAAGAATATACCTTTAATATCAGTACGTATAAAATCCAGTAATCTAACCTCACGTCATTCCCCCCCCAACACTATTTTTTCTTTTTCTCCTCTTCCTTTCTTTTCCTTTCTCTTCCTTTTCTTTTTTGGGCCTCTCTTGTCTTGGCATCAACACAGGTGTTCTTGTAGCATAAAACCTGATGAGCCTGAGATCCTGCCCGCTGGGTCCAGGTTTATGACCATTTTCATGACTTCATTTAATAAGATTTAATGTTCAATAAAAACACATGCTTGGAAATCTTTCAAGGCTAAGTGCCACATAGATGAGTTTTGTGAATCATTCACAGCTCTGCCTCCAAAGCTTTTACAGTGGGCTTTCATGGTAGATTGTGAATAATTAATGCTAATTGATGTTTGGGTATTTTTTAAAAAGCCTCTGTACACGAACTCAAATATAGCCATATGGAAAAGAAGTAACTTCACGGTGTTGCCAAAAATACTAATCACCTGCACATGGTATACATTGAGTGCCACCCAGGTGAAATTAAATAAGATCGCTGTCGCTGAGGATATTACCATTTATTCAGATAATGTTAACGAGATAAAAAAAGACGTACACGCCTATGCAGATACTGTGACATAAAGAACCACGAATCTCTCTACCACAGACAGAATAAATAGAGAATCCTCAAGGTAAAAGATCAGTTGAAAGTGCGGAAATTGTGGAATTCAGTTCAGTGTTAACAGCAGGGAAAGGAAAGTTCTGTGAACAGTCTCTTGAATATGATTGAGTTGCCTTACATATGTCTTTCTCTATGAAGATCCAAGATCGTTAATGAGGCTGAGTTCGCGCTCAGTAAAAGTTGGTATTTTGAAGAGCTCTCCAACCTGCTTCTCTTCTGTGTGTTTCCTCTGAAAGGTAGGAGGAGTTCAGAGGCCACTGGAGAAGTCGCGACAGGACTCGGGGTTCCCAACTGTCACGTGACTGCTTCTGGGGCACTGTTGAGAGAGATGTGATTTTGGAACCCCAACAGCTCACTGGTGGAGACGTTGAAAGTTGTTTAAAGAGATCCCAAAAGAACAGTTGTTCCTGAGCTCCTGGTTAATAAAACTACCTTAGCTAATAAGAGATCATTTGTGCGAATAATAAAGGGTCCCTGTTGCTGACGCGGTATCTGCTTTTGGGTTGAAAAAATGTATTTGTTTAATTTCTACAGCTGAATAAGACTGCCTGCCTTCTCTGGGAGTGTTTTTCATTCTCACAGCATAAACCTAGCACTCATAATGCCATTAAAATGGAAGGCATTATGCTGAGTGAAATAAGCCAGCCAGGAGATGGCAAATGTTATGTATGTTCCACTTAACATGAGATACCTGGAGCAGTCAGACTCACAGAGCCAGAGGACAGAATAGTGGTTGCCAGGAGATGGGGAGAGGGGGAGGAAATGGGGAGGTGTTTAATGGGGACAAAGCTTCAGTCTGGGATGATGGAAAGTTCTGGAGATGGATAAAGTTAATGGTTGCACGACAATGTGAATATACTTTTTTTAAAGATTTTATTAATTTATTTGCTGAGAGAGACACAGCGAGAGAGGGCATACAAGCAGGGGGAGTGCAAGAGGGAGAAGCAGGCTTCCCGCCAAGCGGGGAGCCTGATGTGGAGCTCAATCCCAGCACTCTGGGATCGTGACCTGAGCCAAAAGCAGACGCTTAACGACTGAGCCACCCAGGCGCCCCAACAATGTGAATATACTTAATGCCACTGAACTGTGCACTTCAAAATAGCTAAAACGGTAAGTTTTATGTTTCTCTATTTTACCACAGTTTTTAAAATGCAATTAAAGGGGTGCCTAGGTGGCTCAGTCAGTTGGGCCTCAGACTCTTGGTTTCTGCTCAAGTCATGATCTCTGGGTTGGGGGATGGAGCCCCACCTCCAGCTCCCCACTTGGCATGGTGGCAGAGGCTGCTTGGGATTCTGTCTTTCCCTTTCCCTCTGCCCCTTCCCTTGCTCAAGCGCTCTATCTCTCATAAATAAATAAATAAATAAATAAATAAATAAATAAATAAATAAATAAAATGCGGTTTACAGAAAAGCTTGTAGTAAGCCTGTATGTTGATCGAGGCCATGTGCTGTGTATGTATTATCTTATTTAATCCTCACAGCGACCCAAGGAGGTGGTCCCCTGACCATCTCTCCAGATGAGGCATCTGAGCACAGCCAGGAAGGCGTCAAGCCTAGGGCTACACAGGTACCAGTGGCAGAAGCAGGGAGCTCGGGTCAGGGGGCGGCTTCTCAGGCCCACATACAGACCTGCCGGGCGTGGAGCTTCCTTTTTCTTTTTCTTCTCTCTGATAACTGCTCTTCACCGCCCAGGCTGCCACTGCTATTGCAGATTTCCTTAGGGGATGGGTACGTGGGTTCAGGAGGCTCCTCCTGGACATCTGAGCCCTGAATGTATAGCAGCAGCAGGTGAAGCTGCCCACCAGCCCTCCAGGAGTCATTGGGCACCTCAGACTTTCTGCAGACCAGCCCCGTGCTCCTCCTTTAGAGTTCATGAAAATCACCCACTACGCCTGCTACCACCATCCGTCTCAAAATTAACTCATGCTTTAAAATCATTTTAACCCTCTCTAAATGAACTACTTCCCTTCAAATGGTTTTTTTTAATCTTCCAGAATGTTCCATTAGAAAAAAAAAAAGCTGTTTTTTCCTTATCATTATGTCCCAGCTACTTTTCAGAAAAACAAGAGCAGACTCATTCCCACAGGGAATGTATGTAAAAGCCAAGTAAAGATATTTTCGTAAAGACTATGTTTATCTCATTTTTTTTTTACTTTTTTTTTTTTTTTTTTGCTGGAATCTATGTTTATAACCAGATTTCACTAAGGTTTTTGTTGTTGTTGTTGTTAATTTATTTGGGGGTTTGTTGTTTTGTTTTGATATGTTTGTTTTGCACTTAAAGGCTTTGGACCAAGTATATTCTCTATCCCATCATCCTGGTGAATTCCAGATTGGAAGACAATTCTGGGATAAATTAAGTTACATAAAACGAGGAACAAGGTGGTTGGGGAACTGGGCTAAGACATCTTTTGCTGATTCTGATGATCATTGCCTCTTTACATCCTTCTCCCTCTGTTTTTCAATTGGGTGAAATGATGAACCTAAAGATACTTCCGACATCCAGAAATTTCAGTGTCTTTCAAAATCTTGTTGAGAACACATGCTATTCCAATGTTCCCACTTTCTACCTTTTTCTTTTTACCAGGGGAAACCAGCTGGCCTGTACCAGCTGAGAGAAATCATTTCCAACCCAGTATATTTGCATAACTTCCTCTCTGCCCTTAATCTGGAACAAAGGAAACAAAATAATAGGCCAACACAATGGATCAAATCAAGTTCTTAATTACGGAATTAGGAAATTTTTAACATAATTTAAGATTCCATGCTTGTGTTTCTTTCAAAGTTGTTGAGTCTATTCGGAGCTTTTTCCTGATTAGTTCATCAATTCAGTAAGTTGAAATGCTGACAGTTTTTGCAAACCTAAGAAAAATAATTATGACACTTAAAATACAAATATAGACAGGCCGAATTTCAAATCCTCTGTCGTCTTGCTGCTTTCTCGAAGCCAGTTCAATTTTTCCTAATAAGGACGTTTGACCAGCTTGTGGAGCTCTGACAGATGATATTTCTACAGGTCTGGTTTTTTCCTGTGCATTCACTGAAGTGTCTGAGCTGAACAAGGCAGGATTGGCCTCATTCACCAATGACACATTCCACCTAAAAGTACACGTTAGCACCCAGGTCCGTCTCATTAGACTTCATTCTTCCCCTTCAGAAAGATAATGTCTCCTTATTTGGTGTTCATGTTTTCTTTCAGATTGCATGAATTGAGATGTCCTTTCACATATCATGTCTCATTACCGGGCTCCTCTGTGAAGCTGGGGAAAACATGGCATCTGGTGCTGTTCATTCTTACAACACCAGAGAACATCGTTGCTTTATCACAAGATAGCCCATGTCACTGCTGTACGAATGTTCTTAGGCTATGGAATTTGGTCAGTGCCTAACGTTATCATGCGAGTGTACTGAAGTAGAGAGCCGTGGCGTTGATAAATTGTGAAAAGAGAAGAGTAGCCAGAATAGTGGAATGATAAGCAAGTACATTGCTTAAAAGCATTCCAAGAGTTCCAGTTATAAGAACTCTTACTTTGTTTTACTGTCTGCTGGTTGCTTTGGAAGAGTTGCTCTCCATCAGACATGTCATTTTTCAGTAATCTATCCTTCATTGTTATATGAATGGCAAGAGGATACATGGGTTTAGTTGGAGAACTGTGTTTTAAGTAATCCTGAAAGAACCATTTCTTCATGGCATTATGTCGTTGTTTTTAAGGGAGAAACTTTTACATAGACTATTCAGCACAGTGTGAAATTATTAGTGTATTTGATATCCTCATCTTCTGAGCAAATGAATGAATATATAAATTTGTATCTATGAATGGCATATGGGAGCACATTTGAATTTCAAGCACACATTATCTGCAGTAAAATTATAAATTATAGTAATATTTTAGTAAGGTTATTTTTCTTATTCATGAAATGTTATATTTGGGAGCAGGAAAATGTCATCTGTTCAGTTAGAGGATCATGAAAAATAAAAATCTTCTTATAATTTCTTTTTCCTAAGAGATTTGGTTCTTAATAATATGACTTAAATTTTAATTCTAGATGATTTTAAGTTTTCAAATTAGAATTGGAATTTAAAAAATGTATGATTCTGTATGAAATCTATATTTTTATTTTCTTGGAAAAGTCTTTCTTAAAGGCATGACTCTTCTCAACTGTTTTCAGTTTAATAATTTGATGATATAAACTAAGTGTCTAAGCATTTCTTTTTTTTTTTTTTAAGATTTTATTTATTTATTTGAGAGAAAGAGAGAGCACAAGTAGGCAGAGCAGCAGGCAGAGGGAGAGGGAGAAGCAGGCTTCCCGCCGAGCAGGGAGCCCGATGCAGGGCTCGATCCCAGGACCCTGAGATCATGACCTGAGCCGAAGGCAGACGCTTAACCAACTGAGCCACCCAGGCGCCCTTGTCTAAGCATTTCTTTTCTTTACAGTGGACTGATCTGTGTTGATTTAGTGTAAGGTACACATCAAAGTAAAATGACCTGCAAAGACATCTCAAACTAATTGAAGGGAAAAAGAATGTAATGCTCCAGGGATTAATGAACTATTGACATTTCTTATTCACTGGCATCTAGTTTGAGAGTATGAATTTAGATTTCCAGCCTTATTTTCCTTAAAAAAATTCCATAGCCTGCTCTCTGGCAGTTGAGATCTTTGTATTAATCATATTTATCCTAAAAGACCTGTTTAGTCTATTAACTCTGACAATATCCATTATCTATGTCTTTGCCCAAAGATGTTATAATGAAATATTATGAGCAAAGTCTTATTTCTAGTACAAACAATAAATCTTTCTAGACATTGGTCAAACTCTAAGTATTCTGGTTCATGTTTTGAAAACTCTTGGTATTTCTCAATACTAGCAGGTGGCTCATAGCCTGATGAGTACTTGATTGGTATCAAAATGGAATGGATGTTTCTTTAAAAAGCTGGAATAGGCTTTAATTAGATGGGTGACATCAGACACATCACCCACTGTCTCTGAGAGTCCATTTCCTTATTTTTACAATTGAGCAATCATGATATGAGCCCTATGGGCCTCAAGGATCAAATATAATATATGTGTAAATCTTGAAAATAGTAAAGCACTATACGATGATAAGGGATTAAGAGATTAACCATCTGACAAGCATTTGTTAGGGACCGATGTGTCTTTTTTCTCCTCACTTGAGCCTTTGCTTGCCTACCATCCGACCAGTCTTGGGAACAGCCTCCTTGGTACAATCCCAAGAACTTCTCGTTGTGTCTGGTCCCAACCCCCCCGTGCACCCTCCATCCCACCTACCCCTCCACTGCCTTGCTCTGCCTTTGAAAAGACCCAAACACTGCCAGAAAGCCCTGGGGAGAGGAAGCAGGCGGCCCATGTCCACACAGTTGTCGCGGGGCCTGAGGGGAGCCGAGTGACGTCACAGAGTGGTCAGCTGCGTTAGGTGCTGCTGAAGATCCAGGCTGCCAAGAAAGCCAGATTACTGTGTTTAGTTTATCTTGTTGTTTTTGTGTCTTGTTTGTTTTGCAAATTGTATCTCCAGACACGGTGGAGCCAAAGGCCTAATAGCAGAGGAATGGGGGGACTTAGGAGAATTAAGGCAGAGCAAACAGTAAGAGATAGTGCCTCTGAATCTGAAAATAGGTTCATTATCTACATATCCTACACATGGGATTGGCAGGATTCAGAGAATTAAAATATAACACACCCTTGGAACAACGGGTGGTTTCTTTCTTCAGGAGTCACTTCTGAAGGGAAGATGTGAACAGTGTGTTTCAGGCGGCTTTAATATTTCAGACGCCTCTTGTTTGAACTTTCTAGATTTTCGAAGGCTAGATAAAGAGCTAATGTTTTGTAAATCTTACCTGTTCCTATCTAGAAAGGTATGGACCTAGTTAGAAAAGTCATATTTAAATAATAAAAAAAAAACTTTTAAAAACGGGGGTTTCTACCTATAACCATTTGGCATTGGTTTTACATATGATTTTTTCTCAAGGTGATGCATGATGTCACATGAATTATTATACCTCTCGAATAAGTGTCGCCTTTATATTATTTGCTTATATGCTGCAGCAGAGCTTCTGCTAAAGCCAAGAGCTCCACTTATAACCAAAGAGGTATCTGGTAGGAGCCCAGCTGCTTAGACTCTCTGTGTCTGATCTGATTTTTAACTTGTCCTTCATGGTGTCTGAAGGAACTGACTTGCAGGTAAAATATGAACAAGAAACAACAGGGACGCCTGGGTGGCTCAGTCGATTAAGCGGCTGCCTTTGGCTCAGGTCATGATCCAGGGTCCTGAGATCGAGTCCCACATCAGGCTCCCTGCTCAGTGGGGAGCCTGCTTCTCCCTCTGCCTGCTGCTTCCCCTGCTAGTGCATGCACTCTCTCTCTCTCTCTCTCTGACAAGTAAATAAATCTTAAAGGAAAGGAAAAAGGAACAAACAACAACAGCAACGCCTCCCATTCCCAGGGAGGCTCCTGGTGCACCAGGGCTGTAGATCCTAGGAGACCAGATGTCTCGCCCGTGCAAACTCTGATGCTTCTCATACACCTTCTCTACTTTATGGGCCAGAGCTCTGGGAACCCCACTGGGGCCACCATAGTCTGGACCCTCTACACAGCTTTTTTCCCGCCACCCCGAAGCCCGATTAATCCATACAGCCCGGCCAGTCCAGCATCTGCTCTGTGCCCTGCCCGTTTCGGGCTCCCCCGAGGAGGCCTGTCCTCACCTGCAGCGTCACATCCCTTGACTTGCTGCACTTCATCATCATTGATTTTTTTTTCCCCCAATTTCTCCAACAAGCCAAGTTCTCTCCAATCTCACGGCCTCTGCGCTTGCTGTTCTTTTTTCTTGAAGGTTGTTTCTGTCCCTTCCTCTTATTCGTAAGCTTTCAGTTAAACCGTAATTCTTCAGAAAGGTTTTTGCCGACCGCCCTCTGTAAAGCGGTTCCTCCCATTTGTCTCTGTCACGGAACTGAGTTTATTTGCTTCCTCCAAATGCAATTATTTGGCTTCCTTCTTGTCTGGAACAGCAGCTCCCATTTCTAGCAGACTTGGTTTCCTTTACAAATACTTCCGCGGGCCTCCTGCATGATCCTGAAATGAAAGTCGTCTTTAACATGAACGACTCACACATTAATTCAAAACCTCAGTAAGTAATCTGTTTACTCTTCAGTAGCGTGGATTTCAGTTTGCGATGGCGCGGGTATGACCACACCGGAAGACGGGACGCAGGCGTCCGTGTCTGCCCATCGGCAGGCCCCGGGGCTGGAGCTGCTGTAAACGCTGGCGAGCCGTGCTGTGGGCCACAGCTGGGGGGCTGTTGGAGGCCGTACTGCACAATTATTCGCGAAGTTCCGAACAACGTACAGTCTTCTGCCGATTTCCACACTACTTTCATTTGTAGAAAACTCAGTACATTTGACATCTATACAAAAATGCTTTGCGTTTGTATGCCTAACAGGGTTAGAGTCTGGGTTTGGATCATTTTATAAACAGATTTTTCATCTGCATGAGTTCCAGCAAGTTCCAGCAAGACCGAGGGCATGAGGGGGACACACCCATTTTATTATCACACAAGAACATTGTGTGATAATAACGGGAGGACATTTATATCCCTGGCCACTGCCCACGGCTAGCCTGTAATGTCCAACACTTGTTGAGACAACCAGAAATGCTGCCGCAAATTTCTGGAACGCCTTTTTGGAACCGCTGGTCTAGGCTACAAGCTCCACTGAGTGCAGGACCCATGTTTGCCTTATCGACTCTGAAAGCCTCTATATCTAGCAAATTACATCATAGCAGTAGATAACAAATCTTTAAGGAGTGAATGAGTGGGAATACATGGAAAGAAGGAAACATGTTCATCTATTCAGTTAAAAAGTGTGTCCTGACCAACTACTCTGGGGGGTAGGTTGCTGTTCCAGGACCTAGGAAGGCAGCAGCTAATGAGACAAATACCCTGCTCTCATGAGCTTGTGCTGTCTCTCCATATACGAAAGTATTGTTCTTTATAATCATCTTTCTGACTTTTAAAGACTTCTTAACCAGACTTCTTAAAAAGCATTCCCAACTTAATTTGCATTTCAGAAAACTAATTGCCAAATTAGCACTGTGGATATTTTTATTTTAATTATAACTACTTAAGAGACATTTATCTGAAGACTTTTTCTTTCAAATTTTTTTTTAAGATTTTATTTATTTATTTGACAGAGAGAGAGATCACAAGTAGGCAGAGAGGCAGGCAGAGAGAGAGGAGGAAGCAGGCTCCCTGCTGAGCAGAGAGCCCGATGCGGGCCTCGATCCCAGGACCCTGAGATCATGACCTGAGCCGAAGGCAGAGGCTTTACCCCACTGAGCCACCCAGGTGCCCATCTTTCAAATGTTTTGTGAGTAGCAGTAAATACTTGTAAAATTCATAGAAACTTTACCAGTTTTATCCAATTCTTTTTTACATTGTGTGATTGCCATGTCCTCCCTGTTCCATTTTGCTTTTTTTAAATGATTATATGAGTACTGTAGTGCTTTTAGACATTTTAACACAGAAGTAGCCTTAGGTGAACTGATTTAAAATTTTTTTTAAAAAATTGATATATAATTGACATACAACGTTGTATCAGTTTCAGGTGTACAGTTTAATGATATATATTACAAAATGATCACAGTAAGTCTAGTTAAAATCCATCACCTCACATAATTACTTTCTTTTTCTGATAAGATGAAACTTTAAGATCTACTCTCTTAAATAGGTGAAGAAATGGATGAATTGGGGTCAAAAGGCACAAACTTCAAGTTATAAAATAAATAAGTCCTGGGATGTAATGTACAGCATGGTGACTATAGTTAATAATACTATAAGGGCACCTGGATAGCTCAGTATGTTTAGCATCAGACTCTTGATTTCAGCTTGGGTTATGATCTCAGGGTCATGAGCTCAAGCCCCCCATAGGGTTTCAGGCTCTGCACTCAGCAGGGAGGCTGATGGAGACTCTCTCCCTCTGCCTCTACCCACATTCACACTCTCTCTCTCTAAAATAAAAAAATAAATCTTGAAAAAAATAATACTATATTATATATTTGAAAGTTAAGAGGAGAAAAGATCTTGAAGTTCTTTAAACTTTTATTTATTTATTTAAGTAATCACTGCACCCAACGTGGGACTCAAACTCAAAACCCTGAGATCAAAAGTCACGTTCTTTTCCAACTAAGCCAGCTACAGACCACTTAAAGTTCTTTAAATATAAAATAAAAAAACTAAAAGTTATTACCTGTGAAGTAATTGATTCTAAAGTCCATAAAAAATAAGGTCCGTGAGCAAATACTGCTATAGAAAATGAGAGTCGAGTCTGAAACAAGCTCTTCATTAAACCTGTTCATAAACTATGTGCTAATTGGTTTTGCCAGTGGGTACGGCTGCCTGTCTTAGTTGACCACCTTTGATCTACTGTCTCCACTCCTTCACATTCACAAAGTTCTCTCCCCCATCCCTCTCTGGCCCTTTTGCTCCATAGACCATTCTTCCTAGAAAAGCAAAAATCGGGTGCCTGGGTGGCTCAGTGGGTTAAAGCCTCTGCTTTAGGCTCAGGTCATGATCTCAGGGTCCTGGGTTCGAGCCCCGCTTCAGGCTCTCTGCTCAGCAGGGATCCTGCTTCCTCCTCTCTCTCTGCCTGCCTCTCTGCCTCCTTGTGATCTCTCTCCCTCTGTTAAATAAATAAATAAAATCTTTAAAAAAAAAAAATCTTTCTGCTTACTCAGGAAATCTTTCCTAAATAGAGATGTTAACACCTCAAGCCCCTGTATTATAATTTTGGGTGGCTCCTTATTATTTATAGGATAAATTTCAAACTCAGTCTGGCATTCAAGGCTCTCACCAGAATAGGTGGCTCAGGCTTGCCTTTGCAGACATGTCTGTGGTTCCCATACAAATTTTGATTGATTGATTGGCCACTGTCTGTCTTCACTTGAGAATGTCTTGTATCCAGTGACCTCATCCTTTTGGGGAGTCTTCTGTGTTGCCCATGGAGGCTCATCCTCTGATCCTGGGATCTGTTTACTATTTTTCTTGGTAGTTACGTGGTGACAATTTCTGCCTCATGTTTTTAAAGATTGTATGCTCTGAAGGTGAGGTATGAGCTTATGAGTTACTCATTGTCCCTTCTGTCTCCTGGACCAGGAAGTTACTAATCACACAGTGTTTAATGGCATCTTTTTTTTTTTTTTTTTTAAGCTGTGACTAGACAGGCAGTGTGATGTGTGTATTTGAGCTAGAGGGTCTGAATTCACCTCCTTGCCTTGTGCATTCTTAGGAGCTGAGTTTGTCCATGGTGCCTAACATCTCTGAATACCAATTTTGTTTCCTTATAGACTCATAAGGATAATAATACCAATCAAATTCGTTTGGTTTAAGAACAAACTAATATGCAGGAAGTACATTCCATGTCATAAACTGCTATAAAAATGTTAACATGACAGTTATTTTCATGAATGCCTTTCAAAATAATGTGGCCGTCAATCCAGTTCATTCTGGTCTACCCTTGTCTTTTTTTCAACATCTTCAGCCTATTCCTTTTTCCCCTGCCTGTTCTCATACTGTTACCTAGGACCTGCAGCTTTCTCCCATGTGTCACTACATAATTTGCTCTACTTGCTTTATATCTTCTTTCCTGATTTCTCTCTCTGTGCCAAAGTCCCATTTCTCATGCAGTATTTCTTTCTTCATCATTCTTTAGCTTTCTTTCTTCTTAGCATGTATACTAGGGTTCAACACTGACAGGAGATTGAAGCATTCTCATAAAATTCAGAAGTCTATACAAATTCTGTTTTTGTTTGTTTGTTTGTTTATGGTAACATTTTAACCAAGGGCTGTCTTATTCATATGCACAGTTTTGGAAAAGTATAGGTAGAAGGAGAGGTGGAAATTCATGTGATGAATTTAAGGATGAGAGCTAATGTCCAGAGGACTTAAGTGACTTGCCCTGGATCTCAAGGTTAATTACTGATGGAGTTGATAGTTAAGACTGTTTCCGGAGTTCAGCCCACTCTTGTTTCTTTGTACTTTTGCTATCCACTGTATTGTGTGTCTCGTCTTCGAGTTTAACTGAGGACACTATCTAGGGGTTACTTTGTTCCCAGCAGGCAATCTAGCTGATGGACTTGGGGTAAGTTATTTAACCTCTCTGGCCTTGAGTTTCTCATCAGAATAGAAGAGGGCCAGCCACTCTGCAAGGCATCTTTATAAATCTCCATCTTCCTTCATTTAACAAACTCTTTGATGACCAATTATTTACAAGTAGGAGGTGAGATGGATTCTTGGAAGGCAGCTATGCTAACCACTATGCCACCAACGCTGAGATGGATTCTTGTACATGGTTTGCCTTGGTGGCTGTTTTGTCTTGTTTTGTTTTTTCCCCCAAACACCACCCAAGGTTGAGCTTCTTTTGCTACATTACTGTATTTTGATCTATACAACCAATTAAGCCTGTCCAGTATTTGGTTAAATTATTTCTAATTAAAACATCACAGCTTCCTTGGCAGAAATCCTGTCCTTGTACTACAAGGATGTTTGGCAAGATTTTTGTTATCCTTTTTTCAAAAGACTGTGGGAAAATGAAGCATTTTGTTGAGATATTTTCTTTGAGCCATAATGTTGAGACAGAACAATGTGACACTCTTTTATATACCACCTGAAAGTTAACAAAAGAGACACATTATTTTTCATTTAAGGACCAGTGTAGTATTAATCATTCATGGATTTCTTTGTATACCTTCCCACACAAATTATTCACAATTTGAAACAAATGCACACCAAGAGAGACATGTATACAAGTATCTTGTTGAAATAATAATGATAGAATATGTTAGCTGATTTGGCTTGTGGATGATTCAAAATCCAGTAAGTTACTCAGTCTTAATTTTACACAATCTAACGCTCAAATTTCCTTTAAATTCCTAGAAAATCTTTCTACTTATTTCAATAAATTGAAATGAACTATGAGCAGTATGTTTTTTCCCTGTCCACCTGGGTTCCTATAACGTTTGCTAGCCCTCCACGGAGAACTAGGAGCTTTCTGGGTCTAGGTGTAGGTCAGGTGATAAAACCACTTACTAGAAGAGTGAATGAATATTCCCTGGCCCAATATTTTCTTGGGTCTGTTTTGCTTTTAGTAATCAATTAATATACTACATCAAAAACCAATTTTGTTCGGTTGTGGAATTTTCACTCAGTCTGCCAGACCATCATTTCCTGAAGTGCTTGCAAATAGTCATTTTTTGTCTTTCGGTGTCTGAGAGCCTATTTTAAGAGCATTGCCAAGCGTGGGAAACTAATAGCACTATATCCCAGCTGTGGAAACAGAATCACTAGGATAATGCACTTTAGCTTCCTGCAAAAGGACTTGCTGATGGCCATACTGAGACTCGAGGTGTAGAAGAAACATGTACGATGATGGCAGTGAGCATTCTGAAGCGGTAAGAAACTCTTTTTAAAGTCATTGATGTCTAGCATTTTTAATCAGTTTTTTTTTTAACCATTTCCAAGTTTGTTTTTAAACTTTCCTCACAAGTGCCTGGCATCACAGAAATGTCAAACAAATTGCTCATTTCTGAAGGACTAGCACAAATGCGGAAACAGTTCATAACAAAGTCTGAAGTCAAACATGTTTTGTAATTTTATATTTGTTGTATTTGAGATTATTTTTGTACTTGAACTTGGATTTGAAATGGTTGTCAGTACATTACAACATCGATGAAAACGTGTTTTAAAAAGTCCATACAAGTGTAATCACAGCATTCAAGATTCTTTAACAAAAATTTTTTGATTTACCAGTGAAATCATATCTGTTAAGTATAATTGAAAGTAATTGAGTTGAGAATTTTTATTGTCATAAAACACTGTTTGGATCATTTGTAAATAGTAAACCATTAGTAAAATGTCACTATTAACCTTAAACACTAAATGCATTCCTTAAAACATTAAAAAAATATTTAAATTTAGAGTATATGTAGAAATTAGCTGATTTGGCTTGTGTTCTCAACCCATAAAATATGTAAAAATCCACAAAATATGTAAAAATCCACATTAACCCATGCATTGTGCATTATGAACAGTTAGTGTTTCTTATATGCAAATAAAAAATGAAGTTAAACTTCAAGAATTATAGACACAGTTTTAAAAGCGTCAAGAGGTATTTTAAACCATATGTT
The DNA here is from genome assembly GCA_002007465.1 of Ailurus styani. Taxonomy (NCBI): domain Eukaryota; kingdom Metazoa; phylum Chordata; class Mammalia; order Carnivora; family Ailuridae; genus Ailurus; species Ailurus styani. Next base: position 330,256 of record LNAC01000625.1, read on the forward strand.
CCTTTGAAATACTGTATTTGATTCAAATTTAATAATTACATTTCTGATTCCTTCATATCTTGATGAATTGTGATGATAATTTGATCTGATTTTAGAAAGATTTATAAACTCTGTGTTCAGTAAATAATACCACAGCTTAACTGTTAAGAAATAAACTTGCATTAAATACTGAATTTCAGTTTTCTGGTCATATTCCACTAAAAACCAAATTCCCTTTTTAGGTGTGTGTAGGCATCCCAGAATGAGATGATTTCACTTCTTGTCATGCAGCCAGAAGGAAAGAAATTTCCCGAAAAGCAACTGAAATTTCTACTTTAAACATAGCAAGTTGAAATCACACAGTTTTCTATTTAATTTGATTCCTTTATTCCAACCATTGGCCTAAGATCACAATGACAGATACAATTCCAGAATGAGAGTTAAAGGTTTTTGCCATCCATTTCAAAATGGTCTTCTCTAATATGGTCAGTTTTTTTTAAGACCTTCTTTTGTCTTTTGATCTTTGCTCTCAGGTCACTGTCAAGATAAGCACCAATTGTTTAAAGAGCAGGATAGGCTCCCTTCAGGTGTTCCTTGGGATTTAAAGTGGCAAAATTCTAAGTTTTCAGAATAAGTCTGTTAAAACTCCTCCGAAATGCATAGCGCGGAAGTGCATGCAACGTGTAAGCCTTCCTGTCCCTTGTTCTGGTCTGCACTGCTTGTGGCTCATGCGAAATTTTCAAACTATTTCAGAGTTGCACTCAAGCATAAGCTGTCAAAGAAGAAAAAAAACTATTTTGAGGAATGATGTTAGCATTTTAGGAAAGCATTCCTGAAAATGAGTTCCAGGTTTTCGTTACTTTTTAATAAAGAGTGTAAGCTAACACAGAAATTATTTCTTAGAATACACCCCAAAGAGTATTTTAGGAATACAAACATTCATTAATTAGCCCTCGTGTGTTTAAAATACACACCTGTTGGGTATGGTTGTGCACAGAAGCCAATTTTTTTTCATGAATATTTTCTGTCATTTTTTGAATAACTTAAGGAACCATATGTTCTATAATGAAGAAAAAATATTTAAAGTCTGCAATCATGTTAAACAGTTACAGTATGAGTCACTATATATGTATACTTTTTTAAAATGCTGCCCTAAGGGTGACAACAGGAACTTAAAGGATTTGAAGCATTCTATTAATTTAAAATCACTGTAAATTTATTAATTTAGGCCATTTTGATTATTGAGACCAAATTTGGAAACTTCCCTGGGTTTAAGTATTAAGATGATTAAAAAATCTGGAGGGCACCTAAGTGGCTCAGTTGGTTAAGCGTCGGACTCTTGATTTTGGCTTCAGGTCACAATCTAAGGGTTGTGAGATTGAGCCCTCATCAGGCTCTGCGCTGGAGGTGATAAGAATCTTTCCCTCCCTCTCCCTCAGTCCCTCCACCCCTTCTAAAAAAAAAAAAAAAGAAAAGAAAAAAGAAAAGAAAAAAGTCTGAAAGCTAGATTGAAATATTCATTGAGTACTTAGATTTGTATTTTTTTTATAAGAAGAGGCCTGTATAATTGTTTAAGAAAACTGACTTTAGTAATTCTTCTAGGTTTTATAACTATTCAGAACTGGTTAATTTTACTGATATCATAAAGAACAGTTATATGCACTTAAGAAAATATTTTCCATTTCTTTTGGCTCCAAAATCCTTTTTCTGTTTTTCTTCCTGTGAGTCGAATATTCTATTTGTGTTACTAATATTTTTTGTAGTTTTATCATTACTATTGAATATTTGAAATGTTCTTTACTTTGCTATAGTATAGGTAACAGTAGTCTAAATTTGATATTTCTAATACATAAATATCCAAATTTTAATTTTTGTGAGAAGGAAGAGTCATCATTGATGTGGTCTTATTTTTAAAAAAGAAACATGTATCAGTAAAAAACATATAAAAACATTGCTGCATTTGAGAGGACTGTCTTATTTAAGAAGGTATATTTCCTTGTCATGTCTTATTAAGAGTATGGAATGGGACCATAGAGAAAGTCATAAGAAGGAAGAAGGTATGTGTCTTTTCAGTTTAGAAACTACTAAGTGAATTCACTAGGAAATGGGCCGCCAACTCCCCATTCTTAGAAGTAGCTATCTTGCCTTGGCTGACTTGGCCAGAAGAACTTGGCTCTAGCCAGAAGAACTGTTTCTGATGATTGAAATATTCTGTATCTATGGTGTCCAATATGGTAGCCATATGTGGCTGTTGAGCACTTGAAACTTGCAACGGAAGAATTGCATATGTAATTAAATTTAAATAGTCCTATGGTAGCTTCTACTGGACTCCTTTTTACCCGAAGTGTTGCTCCATGGACCAGCGTCACCTCAGAGCTTGGTGGGAATGCAGAATCTCAGGCCCCACTTCACACCTACTGAAACAGAATCCTCGTTTTAGTGAACTCTCCAGGTGTTTTATGTGTTCATTGTCATTTAGCAGAGCTGGTCTCATAGGCATTCTTATGCAGACTGGATGGTTAAGTGAGATGAGTGAGCCTCTAATTTTTTAATTTCAGAGAAGTTAATTATTAGCGATTCATAGAGAGGGAAGGGGCATCCACTTCGAGGTTAGACTGCAGGTAGAAATGCAGCTTTGCCGTGTGTTGGTGGTGAGCAACTTAAGGCATACTGCTCTGTCTATGGTTCAGTTCCCCCTGTGTAAGGGAGGGATGATGAAATAGGACCTGCCCGCATGTTGTGAAGATGAACTGACATAACATAAACAAAGTATTTACACACACAGTAAATCCTCAAGAGGATTGGTTTAACTGTGTTGTAGAAAGTTGTGCCTGGGCGCCTGGGTGGCTCAGTGGGTTAAAGCCTCTGCCTTCGGCTCAGGTCATGATCTCAGGGTCCTGGGATCGAGGCCCACATCAGGCTCGCTGCCCAGCGGGGAGCCTGCTTCCTCCTCTCTCTCTGCCTGCCTCTCTGCCTACTTGCGATCTGATCTCTCTCTGTGTCAAATAAATAAATAAAATCTTTAAAAAAAAAAGAAAGTTGTGCCTGATTTCAAAGGAGATGGGCAGACTAAACTTAGATTCTTTCTTCCAAATCTAAATGGGCTTTGCAAAGTCTCCAAGAAAAGAGGGTCTTGTCTTCAAGAAAAGAGGGTCTGAGTCCAGTGGTTGGATTTTCGTCACGTGTTACATCTTTGGGATTAAGGTGAGAAGCAGAGACCCAGCCTCTTTAAACCCTGAAGGAGTCCTTACTCTGCAGACCTAAAAGAATAGCTGCAGCTTCTTGCTGCTTTTACTTTTTAAAATTCCCCTTTCCTCTCCTCCCCTAGTAGTGGATGGAGGCCCCCAGATGCTATAAAATGTCTCGAAAATTCTGCCTCTCTCTGTAGCTCATAGTTGGGGGCACCACAAAATGAGGTTCTGCCCCCCCCGTTGCAAGACAGGGTGGGATGTGTTTGGAAGGCCTTCTTTAGAGTATAGCCAGAATTTCCTTTTCAGCCAATTCTGTTTTAAAACGAATGAACCTAGGGTGAGCTCAAACTGTTCGTCACAAGTTTTCATCTTTATTAATGGTGCTTCATCAGGAAGCTAATCCAAGTGGGGGTGGGAGCAGTCTTCTGGTTAAAAATAAAAGCATGTTGTTACTTGAAATTCCCATCATTCTTTCAACATTAAAAAAGTAGTCCATGCCTATAGAATATAATTTTCAAAGTACTTTTTGTAATTGAGCGATTCTCCCCCACTGGATATTTACATTATTTTATATGCACAAGGACATATGTATACACACATACACACACATATATAGACAATGTGTATGTGTTTCATCCCATGTGAACATTCTCGTACGTATTTCTTGGCATCTTTATTTCCTTCACATAGATTCTGGAAAAGAGAATCGCTGATTATATACTTTTTAAAAGAGTAGCATGCCTTTCCAAATTGCTTTTCAGAAAGGCTGCCTTAAGTTAGACATCTACCAGCGGTGTTTGAGTTCATTTCACTGTAGTATTGACTATCCTTTTTTAAATGGTTAATTTGATGGGATGGAATATTATTCAGCCATAGAAAGGAAGTCCTGCCATTTGCAACAACACAGATAACCCTTGAGGACAGTATGCTGAGTGAAATATGTCCGACAGAGAAAGACAATACTCTATAATGTCACATATATGTGGGAGATGGGTGGAATGGGTGTAGTCAGTCAAAAGGAACCAACTTCCAGTTATATGATAAATAAGTCCCAGGGATATAATGTTTACCATGGTGACTATAGTTAACAATACTATAGTATATATTTGGAAGTTTCTGAAAGACTGGATCTTAAAAGTTTTCATCACAAGAAAAAAATATTTGTAACCATGTGTAGTGACGGACATGAACTAGATTTATTGTGGTGATCATTTGAAAACATGAAGTGCATACTTATATCAAACCATTTTTATACACCTAAAACTGACATAATGTTATATGTCAATTATATCTCAATTTAAATAAAAATAAGTAAAAATAGAAAGTTTTGAAATAATTTGATAGGCAAAAATGTCTCATTTTTAAACATCTGCATGTTTTTTATTATGGTGAGGTTAAATATTTTTTCATTTTTTTTAATCATAGTAATTTCTTCCTTACTTATGTGTCTTTGGGTGAGTTACTTAACTCTGTACCTTGTTTTTCATTGTTGTTGTTGTTAGTTTTAATCTCAAGTCACTTTGTAAGGTCAGTGTGAAGACCAAATTAGTTAATCTATTTCACGTACTTGGAATAGTAGGTATTGTATAAATAATGGTTATTGGTCTTTGGTGAATGTTGATGGATGGCTTTTGTCCATTGTTTTCTGTTGAGATTCCAGGACTTAAAGCTTTATTGACTTTTCTCACTTCTTTGCATGAAGTGGGAGAGGGTGAAACTTTCTTTTTTTCTTTCTTCTTTTTTTTTTTAAAGACTTTATTTGTTTATTTGACAGAGAGAGATTACAAGTAGGCAGAGAGAGAGGAGGAAGCAGGCTCCCTGCTGAGCAGAGAGCCTGACGTGGGCCTCAATCCCAGGACCCTGAGATCATGACCTGAGCCGAAGGCAGAGGCTTTAACCCACTGAGCCACCCAGGCGCCCCCAAGGGTGAAACTTTCTTTGGAATCTGGTAACTGTTGCTTCTGAAGTCACTGGAAGCAGAGGGATGGAATGATCCTCAGTATTAAAGTTGAATCCTCACCATAGGTTTATAGTCTGATAATATTATCCCCATTTTATAGATACAGAAAACAAAGGTTTTGAAAGTTTCAGTAGCTAGTCTAGAGTATGACCAACCTCTCATCCTCTGCTACCTCCATGCCGCTGGGGATTATGGTCACTCACCCCCTCTGAATTGTGCTTGGGTTTACATATTGGTAGAAGGTAGTACAGCGTGGTGGTGATTGTAGACTCCGGAGCCACACCACCTGAGTTCAGCCCCTGGCTCTGTCACTTCCTAGCTGTGCGATGTTGCCAGCACTCTCACTTCATCTGGAAAACAGGGAGGGTGGTAGGACTTATCTCATGGATTGTTGTGAGGATTGAGTTAATCTATGCGTGAGTCACCTAGAACAGTAGTTTTGTACATGACAGGTGTTCCATGCCAGCCACTGGGATCACAATAACCCCACCTTTAAGGGCTTGTGTGGCCAAAGGCCTGCCTGACACGTTAAGGGCATTGCCTTTGTATTGGCTGCACAGCACTTTGGGGATGGAGTTCAGCGGAGAGCTCTTAGGAACTGAGAACTTGTGCTATTGCTCACCCCATGTCATGATGACCCAAAAAGGAATTTTGCCCAATGAAAACTATACCGATTTTGATTTGGTTTTGTGCAGCTGGCAGGTCGGAAATCCGGAGTCCCTGGGAGTCTCCCCCTCTCACAGTTCCTGAATGGAGGAGCTCACCAGCGAGGCCAACTTCACCCTCTTCTGTTACTTTCATGGGGGGGGAGAGGGTGGTTGGGAGGGAGCTGCCGAATGCCCTCCCAAGGCCACAGTCATTTGAGCATCAGCTCAGCAGTGTGGCTCCTGTCCACACAACATGTGCATCTCTCCCTGGAGACTTTTGCTGTTGGTAGTGCAGGAAGCTCCCTAGATCCCAAGGTTTGTGGGGTGGGGGGGAATGGGGGGGAAGAGAGAGAAAATTTTGCTATGAAGCAAAATCACTTTTCTTCACTGACCAGCCAGGCTCACTTCCGCCTGAACTGGGGGGGAATTATAAAGAACCTTCTTTGTGAAGGTTCTCATGGTCTGTGATGATCCTCATTTGTTTATTCAGAGGGCATTTACGGAACCCTTACTATGCTTCCTCCCACCCTAAACCCAGGTTGATTTGTATCTGATTCTACTTTTTTATCTTAATTCTTATTTCTCTTTCTCCCAAACAAAGCGAGACAGCCTTCCTGAAGGGATAGTAGCCAGCTATGCAAGACTGATGAGGTGGAAGAGGAAGAAGATAACAGCTATTATTTATTGGACATTTATGTCAGGCACTAGATCAAATTATTTATATATAATAATCATTCAGAACAATTGTTTTACCATCCACAGTTTATAGATAAGGAACCTGTTGTTCAGGGAGGGTTTTTTTTTTAATCTTTTTAAAAGATTTTATCTATCTATCTATCTATCTATCTATCTATCTATCTATCTATCTGAGAGAGTAAAAAAGAGCCAGGGGGTTGGGGGGAAGAGGGAGAGGGAGGAGCAGCCTCCCTCCTAAGCAGGGAGCCTGACTCCTAGGCTGGATCCCAGGACCCTGGGATCCTGACTTGAGCTGAAGGCAGACGCTGAGCAATCCAGGTCCCAGGGATTCAGGTAGTTGTAAAATGTAGTAAAAATGTGTCCGAGAGCACAGAGTTAAGAGGTAAAACCGGAATTTCAGTGTCGGCTAACCCACCTGCAGAATCCAAGCCCTTTCTTGTCCTGTGAGGCTCCTCCCACGAGGTCAGCCTGATGGTTCTTCCATTTGCTTTCTTGAGCCTTTGGGCTAACCTGTATTTTCCTTCAGATTTTTCATCACAATTCTTTTGTTTTGTCTTTACTTAATGAATAAGGTGTTAGAATTATCAACCAAATCGGTCTAGGATTTGCTTTTGGAAAAGTATTTATCCAGCAGATGTCTCTGAAGTCCATGTGTGATTGGGACAAACTTGTATGGGTTCTCTCTCCAAGATGGTGCTGATGTGCAGCCTTGAAAGGATCACATTTCCAAACTAAAGTTAAGGTGTAGTGACAAAGAACAAAATATGGGAGAAAATGTTAAAGACTTGTGTAGAGAACAGAAATGAAGGTAAGAATAAATTAGCTTCCTTCCCCACCCTCTTTTGCGTTGTAGTGCCTCCACTGATCCAGAGAAAAATAAATAATTATGGGCATATCAGAGTGAGATAGTGACTAAGGATAAACAGGATGCCAGAGGAAAATGCATCTATAGAGATTTATGACATGAAGTGATGTCTCTGAGGTTGAAAGGTTTGCTGAGGTCACTAGACAGCAGGATAGGAGATGAGTGAGATGAGTTGTCCCTTCAGACTTCCCAGAAGGTAGAGGGGGGCTTAGGGGCAGGTCAGTGGCTGGAGAGGTGCCAGGTAGAACTGGCAGGATGGGGACTAGAATCCCAAGATCGCCTTGAGGGGTTAATCCTGAACTAGTAAGAAAGGAAGTGTCTCCGTGGGTTTGCAGTAAGGGTGAAGAGCTGCCTTCAGAATGAAACCGAGGCAATGTAAAACTTGTCAGAGTTCACGAGTTACTGAATAATTCATTGACCTCCTTTGTCACTGGAGTAGGGATAGGGTCATTGCAAATGGCAAGATTTTGTTTTTTGATGGCTGCATAGTACTCCATTGTATGTGTACGTGTGTGTGTGTATATATATACATATATGTATCATATTCTTTATCCATTCGTCTCTCAATGGACATATAGGCTCTTTCCATAGTTTGGCTTTTGTGGACATTGTTGCTATAAACATTCAGGTGCATGTGCCCCTTCAGATCACTACATTTGTATCTTTGGGGTAAATACTCAGTGCAATTGCTCGGTTTTAGGGTAGCTCTATTTTCAACTTTTTGAGGAACCTCCGTATTGTTTTCCAGAGTGGCTGAACCAGCTTGCATTCCCACCAATAGTGTAGGAGGGTTCCCCTTTCTTCATATCCTCACCAACACCTGTTGTTTCCTGTCTTGTTAATTTTAGCCATTCTGACTGGCGTGAGGTGGTATCTCACTGTGGTTTTGATTTGTATTTCCCTGATGCCGAGTGATGTGGAGCACTTTTCATGTGTCTGTTGGCCATTTGGATGTCTTCTATGCAGAAATGTCTGGTCATGTCTTCTGCCCATTTCTTGATTGTATTATTTGTTCTTTGGGTGTTGAGTTTGATAAGTTCTTTATAGATTTTGGATACTGGCCCTGACAAATCTGATATGACAAAACTGACATATCTGATATGTCATTTGCAAATATTTTCTCCCATTCTGTCAGTTGTCTTTTGGTTTTGTTCACTGTTTCCTTTGCTGTGCAAAAACTTTTGATCTTGACGAAGTCCCAATAGTTCATTTTTGCTTCTGCTTCCTTTGCCTTTGGCGATGTTTCTAGGAAGAAGTTGTTGTGGCTGAGGTTGAAGAGGTTGCTGCGTGTGTTCTCCTCGAGGATTTTGATGGATTTCTGTCTCACATTGAGATTTTTCATCCATTTTGAGTCTATTCCTTTGTGTGTAAGGAAATGGTCCAATTTCATTCTTCTGCATGTGGCTGTCCAATTTTCCCAACACCATTTGTTGAAGAGACTGTCTTTTTTCCACTGGACATTCTTTGCTGCTTTGTCAAAGATTAGTTGACCATAGAGTTGAGGGTCCACTTCTGGGCTCTCTATTCTGTTCCCTTGATCTATGTGTCTGTTTTTGTGCCAGTACCATACTGTCTTGATGATTACAGCTTTGTAATAGAGCTTAAGGTCCAGAATTATGATGCTGCCAGCTTTGGTTCTCTTTTTCAACATTCCTCTGGCTATTTGGGGTCTTTTCTTGTTCCATACAAAGTTTAGGATTATTTGTTCCATTTCTTTTTTTTTTTTTTTTTTTTACGATTTTATTTATTTATTTGACAGAGAGAGAGATCACAAGTAGGCAGAGAGGCAGGCAGAGAGGAGGAAGCAGGCTCGTCGCTGAGCAAGGAGCCCGATGTGGGCCTCGATCCCCGGACCCTGAGATCATGACCTGAGCCAAAGGCAGAGGCTTTAACCCACTGAGCTACCCAGGCGCCCTGTTCCATTTCTTTGGGGGGGAAAAAATGATGGTATTTTGATAGGGATTGCATAAGATGTGTAGATTGCTCTAGGTAGCATAGACATATTCACAATATTTATTTTCCCAATCCATGAGTGTCGAACGGTTTTCCATTTCTTTGTGTCTTCCTCAATTTCTTTCATGAATATTCTATAGTTTTCTGAGTAAAGACTCTTCACTTCTTTGGTTAGATTTATTCAGCCTTTGTGATGTTCTATAACTTGGCCAAGGTCACTAAGAAGTGTCAGGTTTGGTATTTGTTACACTGCCCCCTAAAGAAAGGGTCCTTTTAGTAAAAGCAAAAAGCTGGGCCAAGACATAGCCCAAGGAACAATTCCTGTTTTCTCTGGTGTTAGAAATTGAAGATGAGTGTGAGTTAAGTGCTTTGACATGTCCTGTTCTCTTTTATTTTGTCCTTTGATTTCACGCCCCCTATCCTGTATCAGTGCCATAAGGAGGGAGGTACATGTATCTTTATTAAGATAAAGATAATCTCAGTGTGCTAATGGGGATGAAGTCCAGTGTTAAATTAATAATTTTGTAAATCCTCCGAGAAGTAATATTTACTCTTTGGATTGAGCTTTCAGAGTTATGCACTGGAGGAAAATAGCAGGCAAGTTAAACTAGAAAAAAAACAGCCTTTAGTTGATGAAGACTTTTCATGTATTTTTCCCTAACTAATCTAGTACCTTGGAACTGGGAAATGGAAGGTGGTATTTGCCATAAAGTACAGCTAACAAGCAAGTAAAAATTCAGTTCTTCTTGACCCTTACTGGGAATGTACAGGGGCCCATGATCTGAGCAATGAACTTGATGTTTATAGGCCTGCGCATGATTATCAGCAGATGAGAGGGCAGGACAGTCAACGCCTGAACAAGCCTAGGTTGGAAAGACAGTTTGATTTTCCTGGTTTGTCGATATGCTGAAACCACCATGACAGTGCCTCTAAAGCCAGGGAGATAGATTTGGAAGAGAAAAAGGTTTTTCTCACCAGTTGAGGTTGTTACAATATTAAAAACCAACTGGACTACGATACCAGCTTAAGTATAAAAGATTTCAGTTGGAGAGCTTAACAGAAGAAGAGGAAATATCTTTTTTTAAAATAGATTTTATTTGTCTATCTGAGAGAGAGAGAGAGAACATGCACCCACATGTGAGCAGAGGGAGAGGGAGAAACAGGCTCCCCACTGAGCATGGAGCCCAATGTGTGGCTTGATCTCAGGACCCTGACATGGTGACCTGAGGCAAAAGAGGCATTTAACTGACTGAGCCCCAGGAGAAGAAATATCTTGTGCCCCATAGATAACCTCCAAAACCAAACCCTTCAATTCCTGTTATAAAAAAGAAGAATTAATTAGACTAATCAGATACCAATATTATTCAAGCTATGTAATGTTAAGCTTGGCATAGTATATAACAGAGAAGTTGACAAATTTTTTCTGTAAGAACCAGACAGTAAATATTTTTGGCTTTGAGGACATACGTTCTCTGTCTCCATCACTGAGATCTGTTGTTTAACCCAAAAGCAGCCATTAGCTCACGAGACCCAAAAAGAGACGACAGGTCCCAGACCTGTGGTCGGCTGGTCCCTGATGTCATCTCGGTGGTTAGAGTCCTGAACATATTTTTATACCAGCAAAAGTGTAATGCTTTCTACACAAGCCTGGTAGAAAATCCGAGAATGCACTATAGATGTCCCTTTTTAGAAAGCTATTTTACTTGAGGCTTTTGAAAATTATACTTAGCCAACTCCAACATTAACCTCTGCTCTTTAATTTGGGTATTTTATTCAGATTTCTTCCCAGACCTGGGAACTGACTGAATATAATTATTATGAAAGACACAGATCCCTTGAACACTTTCCTTTGGCTATTTTGAAGGGTCGTTGTCTTTTGATAACATCATGCTTCAGCTGCTTACAGAAGGTATTATCCTTACAGGAATGGTCTAGGCAAGAGTTTATTAGGGGCTGCTGGGACCAGCGACAGAGAAGACCCAGCCAGTAATTAGAGTAAGGTTCTGAATACAAATCCTCAAATGTGTCTCTTTTCCCATTTGAATCTCAGTGCATTATACTCAATGACCGACAGCATGCTTGGTGATATGTCAACATTTTAATTCTGAATGAGTGTTAATTGGATATTTTAGTGCTGAAATTATTTGTTACCTAAAACACTGACACAACCTGAAGTTCCCTGATTTTTATAATTACATAGCACATACAGAGTCTTTTTCTCTAGCTTTGATTGCTTTTACAAAATGTATTTAAGGCACATGCTTTAGATCAATTAATAATTCAGAACTGTAATTATTAGACTCCATGGTGACTTGGTAGTAAGCCTTCCTGAATCAGCGCATTCAAAATTCGGGACTGGTTGGAATTGTGAACTGAACAGAAAAAATGGAAAATACCTCCCCCTGATATAATGTACATCGTGAAGGTAGAGAGCCCTGCTGGATGGTGTATTTGGAAGTTGTTAAGCAAGTAAATCTTGACAGTTCTCATCTCAAGGAGAAAAAAAAAGAAAAAAAAATTTGGGGGAAGGGGGTATCTATATGAGATGATGGATGTCAACCAAACTGTTGGGAAATCATTTTATAATATATGTAAGTCAGGTCATTGTGCGGCTTACCTTCAACTTACACAGCGCTATATGTCAACTATATCTCAGTAACACTGAGAAAACAATACCTGCCTGTCCTCCCTTTCCTTCCCAGCTGCATAGAGCAAACATGTGGGGTGGCTGCCCAGCCCAGCTCAGGGCTCGGAGCTTGGGCACAGGACAGACCAGTGCAGCCAGCAGCTCTTGCTTTCCTGGGGCTATTTGTTATGTATTTCCTTGCCTAATAGAATTTCCTGCTCTCTCCTCCCCCCCCCCTTTTTTTTTTGAGTTTGGATGTTTACTCTGATTTCTCTAGCAGAGACCATGTGGGTCAAAAAAATTTTATTGTGGTAAAATATACATAACAATATTTACCATTTTAACCTTTTTTTAAGTGTACAGTTCTGTGGCCCTAAGTGCATGGGTTTTTTGTTGGGTTTTTTTTGGGGGGGGGGTTTGGTTTTTTTGAGAGAGACAGAAAGAGAGAGCAGTGGTGTGGGTGGGGAGAGGGGCAGAGGGAGCAAGAGAATCTTAAGCAGGCTCCAAACGTCAGTGTGGAGCCCAACATAGGGCTCCATGCAGGGCTGGATCTCATGACCCTGAGACCATGACCTGAGCCCAAATCAAGTGCCCGACGCCCAACCGACTGAGCCCCCCAGGCACCTCTAAGTGCATGTTTTAAATACTAATTCCCCATCTCCTCTCCCCACCCTGGCTTCTGGGAACCGCCATTCTTTCTGTCTCTATGGGTGTGACTACTCAGTGGAATGATACAGTATCTCTCCTCATTTGCTTATTTCATTCAACATAACATCTTAAAGGTTCACAGGAAACTGTGCTTTTAAAAAAAAAGTTTAATTATCTTAAATTAAAATTTTTAATTTTGATGCAATCAAGTTAAAGTTTTTTTTATCTCAAGAACGACAGTGTTCACAATTCCTTCGACAAAATTTTTTTTTTAATGTTGACTGACTCACCAAACAATATTTTCATTTTGTTTTTGCCCAAATCAAAAATAAGAGATTTGATTGGTTGAAAACCTTTGAGTATTACAGCCTGACTATGACAACCCAAGGGCACTCTTGGCGTGGGAGGAAGGAACTATTTTGAGGATGGTCCCACTTTAAAATACTTTCTAGGGGCGCCTGGGTGGCTCAGTGGGTTAAAGCCTCTGCCTTCGGCTCAGGTCATGATCCCAGGATCCTGGGATCGAGGCCCGCATCGGGCTCTCTGCTCAGCAGGGAGCCTGCTTCCTCCTCTCTCCTCTCTCTCTGCCTGCCTCTCTGCCTACTTGTAATCTCTCTCTCTGTGTCAAATGAATAAATAAAATCTTTAAAAAAAATAAATAAAAAAAATAAAATACTTTCTAAAGCAAATGAGAAATTATTAATTAGAACTCATTTTTGTAGGTTATTTTTAGAGAAGGAAGCAGCAGAATTTTCTTAACTTCTTGGAAAAGAAAGTGTGAACAGGAAAATAAATACTTACTGTCCTGAGGGGATCCTATTTTTTAGAAAATGTGTGAAATTTTCTCCATGCAATCCCAATTTTACATTAATAAGCACATTTCCCCCCTGTGTAAGGAAAACCGTTTTCTGGTGCCCTCCCTTTCACGGTGGGCTGCCTTGCTGGTAAGCACCCTCAGGAGCCACTGGGAAGAATGTGAGCAGCAGCTTTCTGAAAGTAGAAAGAAGTGAGATCAACAGAGTTGTTAATCCTAATGCTGAGACCAAGCCTTCAGACACAGTGCCCGCCGGGGAAATTACACTCCTGGCTGCTGTCCTTTGGTTCTGTTGTCAGTAATAACAGGTAGGAGCCCCCATATCTCCTACCTAATAGGAGGTTCATTTTACTGTGATTTAATTGCCTACAGAGGTTGGAATGTGGAGAGCAGGAATTCTGTTAGTCAGCACTGCATTCATGAAATGCATGGCTCACGTGGACAGACATAGGTCCTGAAAAATGTCGGTTCCTAATGACGTGCATTCATGACGTGGTTCCCCCAGAGCTCTGAAATCCTGCCCTAGCCCTATGTGGTCCTCTCATTCCAGGCATCCCTCTGGACTCTATGGAAATATTCTTTAACTTAGTTCTTCATGGAAGTCACAAAAGGATAACTTGGAAAGTATTGAACATCCATTAGGCACTGAGGGTTTCATGTGTTTCTTACCGTAAGATCCTAATTTCAAGAAAATTAGTGTAATTATAAGTGATATACATTGGGACTCTGATTTTATTTGTGTTTTTTAACTTACTGAAGTAGACTAAAACTCTTGGGTATGGCAAAAAAAAAAAAAAAAAGAAAAAGAAAAAAAGAGAGAGAAGACCGAAGAAAAAGACCATGCCCTGTATCTCTTGGCTTCTAGTGTTGTCCGGATGCCAGGCTTTTCAGAAGCATTGTCTCTTCTGATAAGCTTTGCAAATGCATATCACCCCAGGCTCAATTTTCCTCTCTATTTACCACAGTTTTATCTTTGTCTATCCTGAAGCTTTCTTGTTGAGTTTGCTTGGTGTCTTTCCTCTGCATTTCTCAGACAATGGGATGGTGGCAGTCCTGTTTCACTCACACTTGGATGCTCCACGGGTAGGAAATACAGAAGTTGTATTATTTGCTAAACAATCCACAGAACAGTGAGGCTCCAGAAGTTGTCTTTTTACCTCCTTAACACCAGATAAACCCCCAAGTTTGATATGATAGACATATACTTTATTCACTTACCCAGAAATACTTACTGGGCAACTGCTAGGCACCGGGGTGGGTGCCAGGTACTCAGCTAGGAGCAGAAGATCCTGATATGAACAAAATGGAGTCCTCGCCATGGTGGTAGACCCGCTTCTTCTGGGTCTGAGGCCAAAGAGGACCAAAGGAGGCCCAAACAGTTCATGCCTCTATGACTGTGAAGGCCAGTTTGAATTTACAGTTACCTTTGGAAGTACTGCCTGGAAATCTGACAGTGGAGAGATAGCTGACATACAGACCTCATGTCCCATTGGGGTCTGTCAAGGCCCTTGAGGGGCTTTTGCTTGTGAGGAGAAGCCTACCCCATACATTCAAGTTCTTGCTCATTGCTGCCTACCTACCTCACCATACAGCTGCCCTTCACAGCACCAGGGTCTAGAAATGTGCACACTGGTCGGGAATCATATCCTGAGAAGTAGAAACTTTGGGAAGAAGCCCAGGCTGGCCTAACAGGCTCATGGCCATTTGGTCAGTAAATTCCAAGGTCTCTGGTACCCAGACTGTCTAGAGCTACCCTGTATAATATGGTAGCCCTTGCTATGTAGGGCTATTGAGATGTCAATTAGTTAAAATTAAATAAAATTTTAAGATTAGGGGCAGCCGGGTGGCTCAGTCTGTGAAGCATCTGCCTTTGGCTCGGGTCATGGGTTTCCCTGCTCAGCGGGGAGGAGTCTGCTTCTCCCTTTCCTCCCCGGCTCATGCATTCTGCTGCTATCTCTGTCTCTCAAATAAATAAATAAAATCTTTAAAAAAAAATTAAGATGAGTTCCTTAGTTGCAGTAGCTACATTTCAAGCCACATGTTATCTAGAGGCTATCATATGGGAGAGCTTGGATATAAAGCAAATATATATATATATATATATATTAAGTATAGAGCCAAGGAACAAATATAGATATTACTGCAGAAAGTTCTAGGTTAGAGGAAAAGGCATGGGCAGCAAATGTATATAGGCACCGCTTTCCCAAATCTAAGAGCTGCATTTTCAGAGCTTGTATTCTACCTGGGAGACTCAGAGAGTGGGGCAGATGATTAAACAGGAAACAGTGATTAGGGGCGCCCGGGTGGCTCAGTCGGTTAAGCATCCAACTCTTGATTTCGGCTCAGGTCCTAATCTCAGGGTTGTGAGGTGGAGCCCCAAGTCAGGCTCCATGCTGGGTGCGGAGCCTGCTTAAGATTCTCTCTCTTCCTCTCCCCCTGCCACCTACTTCTGTCTCTCTTAGCAAAAAAAAAAAAAAGTAAGAAATGACTCAACGAGTCATTTCATAATCTGAGAGAATCGCCAAAGAACATAAACTGGGTGATGTGATAGGAAGAGAAAACTGTAGCAAGAGAGAAAGAAGAGCTGCAAGCCCTGGGAAAAACAGAAGTAGAAATTCTAAAGCAAAAAGTGTTTGGTTTGTACCCAAAAAACTCCCCAAAGGTGGTGTTTGTGACTGGAAGATAGTGAAGGAAAAATAGTGCAAACCGTGTTTGGAAATGCAGGTAATGGCAGTCTATAGGCAAGAAGTGGATTTTACTTTAAGTGGAATGGGAAGAAATGGAACTCTTTAAACGGGAGTTGTGATCTGATGCATGTTTGAAGAAGATTCATCCCACCATATGCATGGAAGGGCCGGGGGTGGGCGGAAGCAGAAAGACCAGTCAGAAACTGTGGCAGGAGCCCCCACACCCTGAGAGATCCGACTCCAGTGGGGGTGGTGCAGTGGAAGGAGGTGGGTGATGACATTTGCATGAAGCAAAACAACAGAGCAGCTTGATTTGCAGCCAATAAACATTTATTGAGTGCCTGCTGTGTACTGGACCCTCTGCTAGGTCCTGGAGACTCAACAGTGAATGAAAGTAGCACAAACCCATCCCTTTGTGACACCGAGGTCCTAGTGCAGACAGTAGAACCATGAATACATCCTCAAGTCCCTACATGGTGTGCGGGAAGATAAGAAGACAGAGAAACAAAGCAGAGAAAGGGGAATAGTGAGTAGCTGATGGATTGCCATTTTAAATGCTAGTTATTTTTGTCAAATTTGTGATCTTTGACTTTGGGGATTTACAAAGACATTTTAGGAAGACAAATAAACAAAACAAAGTGTGTCCAAAAGCAGAGTTAACAGGACCAAAGAGGCATGAGGGTCACTAAGGATCTTGTAGCCCTCTACGGAGTCAGTACAGAGATTTCCCCCCCACCCCACCTCTGGATCATATTGCCAATATCAGTGGTCACATTTTTTATTTTTTGCTTTTTCTTTTTTAAATTTTAATTCCAGTATAGTTAACATTCAGTGTTACATTAGTTTCACGTGTACAATATAGGGATTCAACAATTCTGTACACTACTCAGTGCTCATCGCGGTTAAGTGTGCTCTAGAGCCCTATCAGTTATTTCTCTCATCCTCCCCTCTGGTAACCATCAGTTTGTTCTCTATTGTTAAGAGTCTGGTTTTTTGGTTTGTCTCTGTTTTTCTTTATTTCGTTTCTTAAATTCCACATATGAGTGGAATCATCTGGTATTTCTTTTTCTCTGATTATTTCACTTCATTCTACTCTATAGATCTACCCAAGCTGTTACGACTGGCAAGATTTCACACATTTTTATGGCTGAGTGATACTCTGTTGTAGATCTATATCCCATCTTCTTTATCCATTCATATACCAATGGGTGCTTGGTTTGTTTCCATATCTTGGCTATCGTAAATAGGCTGCGATAGACATAAGGGTGCATATGTCTTCTCAAATTAGTGTTTTCATATTCTTTGGGTAAATACCCAGTAGTGGAATTACTGGATCCTATGATAATTGTATTTAATTTTTTGAGGAACCTTCATAGTGTTTTCAAAAGTGGGTACCCCATGGATAAAGAAGATGCGGTATATATATACAATGGAATACTATGCAGCCATCAAAATGAAACATGCAATGACGTGGATGGAACCAGAGGGTATTATGCTAAGTGAAATAAGTCAATCAGAGAAAGACAATTATCATATGATCTCTCTGATATGAGGAGCTTGAGGAGCAGGGCAGTGGGTCGTGCGGGGTAGGGAGGGAAAAATAATGAAACAAGATGGGTTCGGGAAGGAGACAAGCCATAAGAGGCTCTTAATCTCTCAAAACAAACTGAGGGTGACTGGGGGGAGGGAGGGTAGGGATAGGGTGGATGGGTTATGGACATTGGGGAGGGTTTGTGCTATGGTGAGTGCTGTGAAGGGTGTAAGACTAATGATTCACAGACCTGTACCCCTGGGACAAAAAATTAAAAAAAAATTAAAATTTAAAAAAAAGTGGGTGCCCCAGTTTGCATTCCCACCAAGAGTGCATGAGGGTTCCTTTTACTCTGCATCTATGCCAACACTTGATATTACTCTTTTCTAAGATTTTTATGGTTTCTGGTCCCACATTTAGTTAGGTCTTTAATCCATTATCAGTTTATTTTTGTGTGTGGTGTAAGAAAGTAGTCCAGTTTCATTTTTTTGCATGTTGCTGTCCAGTTTTCCGAAGGCCATTTGCTGAAGAGACTTTTTCCCACTTGCATATTTTTGCCTCCTTTGTTGAAAATTAATTGACCATTTAATTGTGGGTTTGTTTCTGGGCCTTCTATTCTGTTCCACTGATCTATGTCTATTTTTGTGCCAATATCAGTGTTTTGATTACTACAGCTTTGTTATATAACTTGAAACCTCCAGTTTTGTTTTTCTTCTTCAAGATTGCTTTGGCTGTTCAAGTTCTTTTGTGGTTCTATACAAATTCTAATATTACTTGTTCTAGTTCTGTGAAAAATGCTGTTGGTATTTTGATAGAGATTGCATTAAACCTGTAGATAGCTTTGGGTAGTATGGACGTTCTAACAATATTTATTCTTCCAATTCATGACTATGGAATATCTTTCAATTTGTTCATGTCATCTTCAATTTCTTTCATCAGTGTTTTATAGTTTTCAGCATATAGGTCTTTCACCTCCTTGGTTAAGTTCATTCCTAGGTATTATTTTTGGTGCAGTTGTAAGTGGAATTGTTTTCTTAATTTCTCCTTTGGCTACTTCATTATTAGGGTACAGAAATGCAATAAATTTCTGTATATTGATTTTGTATCCATGACTTTACCAAATTCATTTATCAATTCTAGTAATTTTTTGATGGAGTCTTTAGGATTTTCTGTATATAGTGTCAGGTCATCTGCAAATAGTGGAAGTTTTACTTCTTCCTTACCAGTGGTCATGGTTTGAAAGTAACTTCAATATGTTTCATCATAAAAATACAGTATACCTCTTCTTCTTTAATTGAAAATAAAATTCTAAATCATGGCTATTTATATGAAAAAATTTACCACACAAATTGGAGAAGGGAAAGCTATCATAAATCCTTGACAGAATATAATCTGGGAATTTTGTTTATAAATGTCCCTTGCTAAGATACTATGATAATGGCTTTTAAAAAATGCAGGGGTTCCTGGATGTTTCGGTCAGTTAAGCATTTGACTCGGCTCAGGTCATGGTCTCATGGTCCTGGGATGGAGCCCCATGTTGGGCTCCATGCTCACCAGAGAGTCTGCTTGAGGATTCTCTCCCTCTCCTGCTGCCCCTCCATACCCTCCCAATCTCCCTCCCTCTCTCTCTCAAATAAATAAATACATCTTTAAAAAATACATAAATAAAAAAAATTTTTTAAGTATAGTTTCAAGCATTACAGAAGGTTCCACAATGAAAAATAAGTCCCTTCCACCCTGGGCCTGGGTCCCTCAGGTTTCTTCCCCAGAGGCCATCACTGTGAGGGGTCCTGGCATAGAGTTCTCAACCATCAGAACCATATGCAGAGCTTTAAGCACTGATGCCTTGTCCTGCGCCTCAGAGTTTCTGGTTGAATTTGTCAGGATATAGCTCAAGTAGAGGGATTTTTACTATCATCTCCAGGTTACTTCATGTGCAGCCACTTAAATGTTCTAGAGTACAGCCTAAATACTAACGTATATATGCATTCTTTAAAAAAATGTATGCAGATGATAACAGAAGAGTATCCACTATTTTGCCTCTCGCTTTTTTCTTTTTTAACTGTAAAATAGATCTTGGAAATTGTTCCACATTAATATACACAGCTGCATATACCTTATTATCTTTAATGACTCCATATCATGCCATCATATGGATGCACCATAATTTATTTAACCAGTCTCTTACTGATGGACAGCTGTGCTATTTATTTATTTATTTAACGAAGTTAAAGCCTTTTTTTTATTTTTAATTTCTTGATTTTTTTTTTCTTTTTTTTGGTCAGAGAGAGAGAGAGAGACAGAAGGACAGAGCACAAGCAGAGGGAGCAGCAGGCACAGGGAGAAGCAGGCTCCCGGCTGAGCAGGGAGCCCAGTGCAGGACTCAGTCCCAGGACCCTGGGATCAGGACCTGAACCGAAGGCAGATGCTTAACTGACTGAGTCCCCCAGGTGTCCCAAGCCTTTTTTTTTTTTCTTAAGACTTTATTTATTTGTCAGAAATAGAGAGCACAAGCAGGGGGTGCTGCAGGCAAAGGGAGAAGCAGGCCTCCCCACTGAGCAGGGAGCCCGATGCGGGGCTCCGTCCCAGGACCCTGGGATCATAACCTGAGTGGAAAGCAGGTACTTAACTGACTGAGCCACTCAGGCATCCCAGACAACTATGCTATTTAAAGGCATCTGTTAACACAAATAATGTTGTAATGAATACTGTACTGTTTTTTTAATTCTTATATATACATTCTTTATATATATTTGTACATATCTTTAAGATTAAAGTTACAGAATCAGAATTTGAATTATTGGTCACAGGATGAATGAATTTTCAATTTTGATAAGTGCAACCAAATATCGTCTTTCAGGGCAGAGATGGGAGTACCACACTAACAAGGGCTTTGCTTTTAATCTTTGCCAATAAAAACCAGTATTTTTTTTATTTTGCCTCTTTTAACATCATAACTAAAGTTGGGCATTTTCCATATGCTTAAAACCATTTCTTTTTCTCTGAATATCTTCCTTACATTCCCACCCCCCATTTTTTTATTGTAGTATTGGTCTTTTTCTTATTGGTTTCCAAGATCTCTTACTATATCAAAGAGGTGAACCTTTTGTCATTGCAAATTTTTCCCCAATATTATTACTGGATTTTTTTTTACTTATATATTTTTTAATTTTATGTAATAAAATGTGTGATTTTTATGTTTAGAAATTTTAAAATATCACTTGGTATTTGATCCAGGTACTGCAAGCTTCTTGAGGGCAGGGAATGTATCTTCCCTATTCTTGGATCCTCAGTGTCTGGTACATGGTAGGTACTGGTTGAAAGAATGGTTGGATGTAATCGTGATGATGATGAAGGATCATGCAAGCTGACTGCATGTATTCATCCCGGAAAAGTTAGGGAATTAGTGGTATTACCATAATGTAATTCCCTTGGTAATTGGATGTATCGATTTACACCTGAAGTACTAAGTGCCAAAAGGCATATTCCAATGAGTTCTCTTAAAAGGTTTCCTCTTGCCCCTTAAGCTCTGGCTCCTTAAATATGCCAAGAGAATCCTCTTCAAATTGGTCCTACCACCTTGGAACACTTTCTCCCTTACCTCTTTCTATAACTTGCTGCCTTTTGATGTCAAACCTGGCCTAAATATGCTTTTCTTCAAGAAGCTTCTACTTGGTCTCCATGCTACATTCCCTCCTAGCATCTTTCCCTCTCCTATACAATAATTACCAAAACTTTCATGAGAGCATGTGTAGGTTATCACCTCTGGAACATCTGTAAACCCCAACCGGCTCTTCTTCCCAGATGTACACTCTCCCTAGGGATACAGAGGTGGAAAAAAAGCCACCAATTTTCTGCCGTCCTCATGGACGGGAAGATAGAATGGTACATTCTAATGTATGTGTATGTTGGGGAGGGAGAGATAATAATAAATTTAGTTGTCCACAATATTAAATGCTTGATATTTCAAAGTAGTGGAAGATCTAGTTGGTGTATCTTTGCTTTGGCATGCTCACGTTTGGGTTCTGTTTGAACAGTAGAAGCGTCTGGCATACAACAGCCTCTGAAACAGTGGTCCCCAGGCCATCATGCAAGCGTCAACAGGCTTGGTCAGCAGCAGTGACCCAGTCTTTTCTAATCTTTACCAAACTGTCTTCTTACCAAACTGCCACGCCATTTTTGCCCGGCTTGAGCGAGGTTTTACCAACACTGAAGTCCATTATACTTTTAAACCTAAATCAGAACATATGTTTCCATGTGTCTTCGTCCATGTGGATTGTTATTAGAAAATACCTTAGATGAGTAGCTTAAAAACAACAGGTACTTATTTCTCACAGTTTGGGAAGCTGGGAAGGCCAAGATCAAGGCACTGGCCAATTCAGCATTTGGTGAGAGCCTGCTTCCTGCTTCACAGACAGCCATCTTTTTTGCTGGGACCTCACATGTACAAAAGAGCAAGGGGGCTCTCTGTGGTCTCTTTTACAAGGGCATTCATCCCATTCATGAGGGCTCCACTGTGATGACCTCATCCCCTCCCAAAAGCCCACCTCCCACCACCATCACTTTGGAGATTAGATTTCAACCTATGAATTTGGGGGGGACACAAGCATTTGGTCTATGGAGCCACGTATCAAATATTTGCAATAAAAATGCTTTCTTGTTTGTGAGACAGGAAATACCCTATGAATTCCTTGTTACCAACTGGCTATGTCTGATGTCTTATTAAATGTTCTTAATATAGTCTGGATTTTCTAACATTAATAGCATGTTAACATACCCAACAACACAGCTCTGGCTAAATAATCTAAAATTTGCAGCATATTTCTAAACGTAGATTTGTTTAAACCAGATTGTCTCTGGTTCTTAAATCACCTCCCGAAGGTAGGTTAGCTGCTTAAGGGATGCATTAACTATTTTAGGTCAGTAGGGTACTTTGCAGTTCTTTATTACTAAATGCTCCATACCACTGGCACTTTTCCAGCCAAATCCCTGATGGTGTAGCCTATTTTCAATATTAAATCTCTCTGAACCAAAGTCATATCTTTCTGGAAGGTTAGACTTTTAGATCAGTATATTAATAATCTACTACCAAATTACTGAGTCATTTGGCCTGCTTAAGTATCTAACCCAGTAGCAAAAAATTATTTAAGCAGTCATATGAGAAAATCCCAATGTTTCAGTAGAAACTTAGCATAATCATTTTAACACATTTTCTACAGAGAAACGTAATATGTAATACTTTAAAATGTTAACACTGCAGGTTCCAGTACTTTTCTTTTAATTATTTCTTACCTGATGTAATTCGTGCATCAATATTTCCTGCCTGCCATCCTTCCTTCCTTCCTTCCTTCCTTTAGTGTGCATAAAGAGTCTTTCAGAAGACCCAGAGCTTGCCTTCCTTCCCCACATACAAAAAGCTATGACAGTTAAATCAACAAATTATAGAAAGTATGTATCTGTAAATCCTCTTTTTTGCAACACAAAAAAATACTTTCAGGGTGTATTGTTAGATATTTCAATTGCTTTAAGATTTTTAATTCTATTAAAAAGTGGTATCATTACAGAAAAAAAAATTTAAATTAGCTCCCTGCATTAAAAACAGTGAATCTAACCTTATGTCTTCTCTTCGTTTTGTGTCCTCCCACTATTTTTACATACATGAATGTATGTATTTATAGAAATGATACAGGGGTGCCTGGGTGTCTCAGTGGGTTAAGCATCTGTGTTTGGCTCAGGTCATGATTCCTGGTCCGTGGGGAGCCTGCTTCTCCCTCTCTTTCTCTGCAGCTCCCTCTGCTCATGCTCACTGTCTCTCTCTCTGTAAAATAAATAAAGTCTTAAAAAAAAGATACAGATTTTTTAATTTCTTTATCATTTTAATCAAATATAATCATCAATAACATTTGCCTATAATCCTCTGTAGGCTTTGTAACTATTACTAAGGTTATATAATAATCTAAGAGTTGTATGGAACATAATTTTAGAATTTTCTTAAGACAGGTCCCAGAAGTGAAATCATTAGTCTAAATATGTATTAGTCTGGATGCATATCTAGATACAAACAGAAAGAATATTGCTTTCCCAAAGGGTTTAATGAAAGCCAAAACACTATCAACAAGATGTTAAAGCATCAGTTTTAATGTATCCTCATAACATGGTGAATTGGTACTTTGCTGGGAGAACTCATTTAATGAGGAAATGGTGTTGTATTTCATTTAGCAAGCTGAACACTTTTTCCAGACTATTGTGACTTGTTGATTTTTTTGTGGATTTTGTATCCCTAACCTTTATCTGTTTAGATCTCCTGATCTCTGACTGTTTTCTTATCAATTAATAGACCTTCTGTATATGGAAAGAACATTTTAGAGGGTACAATCTTTAAGGACTGAAGCCATATCCCCTTTGACAGCTGTGTGGTTCCCTGGAGGATACCAATGACTATCCTTTAATGTCTTTGGATTGATTGTGCACTGCCACCTGGGAGCGTTCACCCTGGGAGGCAGGAGCCAAGATTTATTGTTTGATTGTTCTGCCACTCAGGAAAGGCTAGCCGGGACATGTCTTCTTTTGATGTGACCTTTACTTAGTAGTAGAGAGCCCGTTAAGATGTTCGAGAGTTTTATATATTGGTCCAGTTAGTCAATTGCATTCCTTTTAAATATGTTACCCAGAATTAATTTGAAGAAATATCTTCCTTCTGTTCTGGCTTGATTTTCTTGAACGCTCTGTCTTACTAGACATTGTATGTATAGTCACATTCTCTGCCGTGAATTTAAACTCGGTCCCCATAAGGAAAGGCAGGGGCTAGGGCATGAGAAGTAACAGTCAGTAAAGAGTCATACAATATGTCGTATTTACAGTGTTTTTTAAACCATCAGCAAGAAAATTTTTAAGAATATTCTTTCTAGTAGCACTGATTTTTTTAATACTCATTTTTCAGAGGGGGGAATTAGCCTGGGGAGTAATTACATGACTTGTCTATGGCTACAAAAAGCGTCGTTGGCCATTTTAGGATTGAAACTTAAAATCCCTGGAATGAAGAAGTACAATCAATGGGAAAAGGATTTTCATAGAAAATAAGTTTCAATATATTGTCAAAATATATAATCTCTCCTGCATTTCTTGGAATAAGGTGCAGTGTAAATTTTAAGTACAATGACTTTTTTTTTAAGTAGCTTGCTTGTTATGGAACATGTTTATTTAATCAACTGATCATAGCTGACATTTACACTAAGTTCATGGAGTTGGTTTTTATTGAGGGTTACGATAAAACACCAAGTATATCTTCAGGCTAAGGTCTTAGTTTTATTCTCTTGCTCACTGTAGCAAGTATTTATTAGCCATTTGCAATCTGGTTCAGATTGCTGTTGGTGTTTTTTTAGTAAGGAGGTGACATGAGAATGTTTAGGAATATTTAGAAATGTTTAAGAAGGCTAAGAAGGAGCCTTAGTAGTGGAAAAGCTTTGAGATATGGGATATGAGAGAGAACAAGCCTTCTCTCTGGTAACCCTTATTCATTCATTCAACACATATTTATAGAGCATGTATGCTGTGCCAGGTACTATTCTAGGCATATGGGGTACATGAGTGAACAAAACAGGAAAGAATATCTCTGCCCTCATGGATGTTTCTATTGGAGGGAGAAAGACCCCGAATGATAAACATAATAAACAAATTACATTGTGTGTCTGAAGGTAAAAGCACCATTAACAAGCACAAGTAGAGAAGGGTAAGTGGCATTAGAGATACTGGAGGGCCCTGGGGATTAGTTTTCAGTAGGTTGGTCGTGGACGGCCTCATGGAGAAGGTGAAGTCTGAACAAAGACGTGAAGGAGATGATAGCTGGTAGTGTGGAAGTCTACGGAGAGAGCATTCCTGGTGCCTGTGAGTGATGAGTGAGGCTGGAGCAGAAAGAAGGAGGCTGTGTATGGGGAGGAAGCTCGAGCAGATAAGTGGAAGAGAAGATAACCAGCAAATGAGACTTGGAAGGAGCAGCCAACAGGTAAGAGAAAGACTGAGAGAGTGGTTTCTGGAAGCCACGTTGAGAAAGGGAATAAAGGATGGGGAAGGATATTGAACAACCATGCTCAGTGCTCCTTACAGGTTAAGAAAGATGCACACGGAGAATTGCCTTTTGGACTCAGCCGTCTATCACTGAGCACCTTGGTGAGCAGTGGTGAGGGAGGGCAAGAGAGAGTAGGTTTAAGGGAGAACTAGAAGAGAATTGAGGGGAGTACAAGCAACATCTTTGGGGCATTTTTTTCTGCACAGGAGAGCAAAGAAATGGGGTGGGAACTGGCAGAGAAAATGGAGTCAAAGGAAGGTTTTCTTGGAGAGAGAGGAGTGAGAGCGTGTCTGCTGATTAGAATGACTCACTGGGAAGACTAAAGGTAGTGATGTCCACGCAGAGTTTCTGACAGTATCTATACTCACCATGAGTTCCTGTGCCAAAAATGTCCATGTCTGATTCATTCACTCCTTTTCCCTCATTTAATTTAAGTTTTTTCAGCAATATTTCAGGAAAAGTCAACTCTCTCAGACTGCGATTTTTCTGCTTCTTGCCTACTCATTTCCATTTTCATGGCTGAAAGGTAAAGTTTTAGGTAAGAAATTATATAGCATGAAACGTTTTTGTCCTCTATCACCATCAGTAAATATATATGAAAGCCCTAAAAAACTCCCTCAGCACCCCCCCCACATACAATGTTGTAATTATGAAGGGAAATTGTTTATCCTATGCCTAAAATCCCAAACTCAAAATAACATTAAAAATGGCCATCTAATTTTAACTTTTTTAAAATGGTTCTTTTTAACGATGTCAAATTCTGCAAATTTTGGATAGGGGTTCTTCTGCAAAATACAAACAGCCACATGCTCTTCCTTTAAGGAATACTTTGGTGGTAACAGTGTTTTAATATATTACTCTTTTTTTTTTTTTGAAAAAAAAATTCCTCTTAAAGATAGGTAAGTTAGTCATGCTCTGATCTGTACTTTTTAATAACTTCAGCTTCAGTGCTGAACACCAGCAACTGTTCCTATTGAACATATACTCAGAAGACGCTTGGATTCCAGCCAGCTTCAGGCAAGATTAGCTGCCAAAATGGCTACCGAAGGCCAGCTTGCCAAAGTTATGTTCATTTTCAGGGGAAAGAGAGAAATTTAAATAGCTGGTTTCTTGACTTCCATTGTTTTCCTCTTCTACTTATCTACTTCCCATTGTAGATAAGTAATGAAAAGAAGGCTTTACAATTTTGAGATACTCCGAAGCGAGGAAAATTTCAGGGTAGCAGCCAACTCTTTGAATCTTTCTTTGCACAAAACAGCATTACACTGATGATTGAGAAATTACCTGTTTCATTGGACCTTCATTGTGCCTTTTGGGAAGATAAAATTTGAGATTCTGTGGAAATGTATATGTAGGGTGTGTGTGTGTGAGAGGGAGAGAGGGAGAGAGTGCATGCGTACTAGGCTTACCAAAGACAGAACGGAGAACTTGGAAGTCATCTCGGCATCTTATGAACCATTAAAATGGCTATGTGTGCCTGGTAGGCAGTAGAAACGTTCTTTGCAGGAAGGGCTTGTTCTGGCTTTTATTTTTACGAACTGATGCATCCATGGAACCTGAATTCAGATTTGAATTCAATTTAAAATCTGCCTCCCACCTCTGTTGATTATTAGCTTTGTCCCCCCAGGCAGGTCACAGAACTTCTCTGTCCCTCGATTTTTTCATCAGTGACAATGGAGGTAAAAATTTAATATCAAATTATGTAATGTTGGTCAATCAGGCCAGTGCCTAGTACAGCATTAAAGCATTCATGAAAAATTAGCAGTTATTATTATGATCACTCATATAGATTGCCTAACTTTAATACATTGTGCTAATTATTAACGTAACATGCCAGCTATCTCAAAAACAGACAGACTTTACCTCTTAGGAGATAGTGCTGGATTTAGAAGGAAGAATATCTGAGAACTCTGTTTAAGTCTCAGAAGACATGATTTTCCTCATAATGTGGAATTTACTGACAACTTAAATGCCACAGGGATAAAGAGTCTTTCTGTGAGGTGATGCCACATAAACAAGAAGGATTCCCAAAGTCCCTAACGCAGGTGTTCTTCAGTGTGTTATCAATCTGCAGAGTGAGAAAGAGGAGGGAATAAAGGGGGGAGAGACTCAAATAAATACTTTGGAAAAAGTATTTGTCCTTAGGCCTTAGTAGATGCTGTTCCCTCTTCCTGGACATTGCTTTTCGCAACACATCCTAAAGCGAACTTGTTGTTTTTCTTTATCCTGTGGAATATTTCCAGTTTCAATAGCATCTCAGAATGTTGTCTCATAACCCTAACTAAATAGCTTCTGCTCACCATTATTCTCTTTCTCACCCTGTTTTGTGTTTTCTTGTTGGGGTTATTTTTCTGATTTCTTTTAAAAAAAATTGGTCTCCTTTTCAACTAGATTGTTAAGCTCCCTGATGGGAACTTAGCTATCATCTATTCTGCTGTCATATTCCCAGCATTTAACTTAGAGTCAGCACGGTACACTTTTACAAAGTAGTAAGTACTCAGTAAAAACATGTGGTATGTGGTTGGGTTTTGGTTTTACTTTGGGTAACATTTAGTCTTTTTGTCAGTACATAGGGCAATTACACAGAGTTTCTAAATTTCCCTGTGCTCTTGAGAAAAACTGAAGCTAATATTTTAGCTTTTACTTAATCATCCACGTTACCACACAGGGATGAACTCACATGGATTTATTACCATCACCTTGGTTAATGTTTTCACATTAAGCCAAATGGCAGGCCAATCACATTTGAGAATTTCATTAATTGAATGGATATGAATAGTAATTCCATGACATTTCCAAACTAAACTATACAGGGTTCATGGAAATGTGCTTCATCCCCATAGTCTATCGCTTTTAAATTTTTGGAGTCAGGATCTTGTCATCATCAGTAAACAGTTTATGGTTTTGTTGTAACCTCAACAATGCAGGGGTTAGCAATTCATTTTCTTAGAGATCCAGATCTCCTCACAGAAAAAAAAAATTAATTCTTCTGACCTGTCAAAAGAGGTGACAACATGAGAAGTAAAAGAATTATCTCTGCCTGCTGATGCAAGCAGACAATACCAGATGAACTCTTTCCCATTGATCCTTGGCCTCAGAAGTCCACCCCATTTTGCTTTTTTCTGGAAGTGTGGGCCTGAGGAGTATGGCAATGGGATGTCTGTCTATCCCATGGCAGGTCAGGAAGAAACAGTTGAGGTCAAGCTTGCCATTGGCTTATCATCGTCCTATACATGTGGAGGGTCATCTGAAGTCTTGAGGGTTTGGGATGGAACATAGATTTATCTAGAATCGGGGTAGCCTTTGAATACCATGAGAAATTGATTTTACCCAAGAGCATTGCTTTAGTCTTCATCTGAAGATTTTTCTACAGAAATACATGACTGCTTTGGGATCCAAGATGCCACTCCTGAATAGGCTTATGACTCTTACCCTTTTGGCTTTAGAAGAGAAAATACAAGAACAAGAACACTCCAGAAAAATGATGCTGGAAATACATATGATTGAAACAGAGTACAACATCAAAAAAGCAAACTTTATAACTATAGAAAAAAGGTGTGAAAGAAAAAGGGTGACATTTTTTATGCACATATTTGGCATAAATTGGAAAAAGATGAAAACTGAAGAGTAGATAAAAAGCATGAGTTAGGGGCACCTGGGTGGCTCAGTCAATTCAGCATCTGACTCTTGATTTTGGTTCAGGTCATGAGCTCAGGGTTGTAGGATCAAGCCCCTTATTGTGCTGCACACTGGGTGTGGAGTCTAAGATTCTGTTCCTCTCCCTCTGCCCCTCCCCACCACCTCCTCTCTCCCTCTCTAAAAAAAAAATAATAATAAAAATTTTTAAAAAGCATGAGTTAATCCAATTTAACTAATTTTCCCATAAGCAACGCACACATATTTGGAGTAAGAGTTCTGAGGATAAAAGTGAATAATCCAGGATGAGTTTCGGTAGACAGTAGGTTGCAAGTTACATTTTGGAACTCTACAATGAGGAATGAGAATATTAAGGTGTAGAAAAGGAAATATGTGTAGCTGAACATGGGAGGTACCTGCAAGGACAAAACTGTAAAAGACCAGCTAATCACACTATAGCAACCCAAGAGATCAAGGGTACATCTTGTAATGAACCTATTCTGGAGTTATGGAACGGCCTGCCAGCTGTTCCTGACTGAAGACTACTTGAGGCAGAATGACCCAGAAAGTCCATATGGTACCAAAGGCAAAAGTCTAATTAGATATATTACTTCTAACTGCATAAATCCACACTCCCAGAAGGAAGCAGATTAATTGTCATGTGCATGTGGGGAGGGTGACTTTCAAAAACACAAGAACTCTGGAGGCTAAAACATGGTACTCTTTAATAGTGGTTATCTTTGGCTGCGAGAATTTAAAGTGACAGTTATTTGTGTCTCTGCAATGGGTCCATGTAACTTCTATAATGAAAAGATTTTGCCGTTTTGCTATTATTAATACAGATACAAAGAATGATGGAAGCACCGTGGCTCCTTCTATAAGCTACATTACACATCAGTTAAGAGTCACATCTCATATTGTAAAAGAGCCAAAAGCTAATATATTGTTGCAAGCATTCAAAAGATCTTGGCCAAAAGTCACGATAGAGTTTTTTTTAATGCTTTATTATTTAAACCTGGAAACAGGTCTCAACGTGACTGCAATTAAAAGCTACATCTGATTATTAGCAAAAGACTTCTTAAATCTTATTTTGTTTAAAAGGGAAGGGGATAGCACACAATTATGTGTGTGTTCGGCTTTTCCTCTCCATATTATAGGGGTTCTTAATGACCGAAACTTTGTGTCTTTACCGAGGTGTCAACTGAACTTTCTTCAGGGTGATCGGGTTTAAAATGCCAAAACTTGTGACCGTGGGGCCCGAGGCCCTTTTTGGGATAGAGCTGTGCTTCCTGGCAATTTTGTACCATGCTACTTCCGCTCTGAGAAACCTTCTGGGGGAAGATGAGGGATCCCCTAGGTTGTGTGTTGGTGGGAAAAAAATGCCTATTTCTCTTGTGAATCCTATTGGAATACAAAATTGCAATGCATTTGGTATCTCCCGTGCATTTTACATTCATTTCATACGAATATAAATAATCTGTTTATTGATTTATGATACCACAATTAAGGTGCATTCAACCTGTAACTTTTATTCAAAAGCCTCTATTCTACTGTATTTTCTAGCATTTACGTCACAAAGATTGCTCTTAGTCCACAGATGAAAGGTGGAGGGGGGGATGGGGGAGGAAGGAGGAATGAAGGAAGAGAGAAAAAGTAACAAAGATTTTCTTAAAAAACGCCTTTCGTTTGCATGAGACTTTACAAAATAATCTTCTCCCCACCACGCAAACAAAACTGTAGTTTGGAAAGCAGTGATGGAGTTTTATGTTTACTTTAAAGAAATCTAGAAATGTATATTTCTTCAGAGAACTTTAAAAATGTAATCCAATTAGTAGACAAAATTAGTATCTTCTCAAACTTCAATCACCTTATTTATAAGATGAACTTGGACTAAATTATTCTGTAAATCTTAACTCGAGCTAATAAATAACCAAGCTAATAAATAAACCAAGCTTTGCAATTTCTTCATAGTTATTGTTCTGAAAATTCATACTGTTATTTATTCTACGGACTTCCTTTCAAAGGGTAGTTTCTCAGTTGGAGAAGCAGTTCAAAGTCATTTTGAGCTCGGTTAAACTCACTGCTTAGAGCTGTGATTACTTTCATGCCCTAATTAAAGGGGCAAATCTGTCTCCTGCATCTTGTTTGGGAAGGCACAAGCAATGAAGAGCAGGTTGATGTTATGACTGATAAGCATCATTCATTGATTTCTCCTGTCCAATAACGTGTGTATAATATTACTTATTTTTGAATTGTCTTATGGCACAGGATATACTTTCTGTAGCAGGGTGATGGAAAGAGATCATTAAAGGAAAAGGTTGCATGCTTTGTCTCTGAGAGAATGTTTCAGCTGCAACGGCTACATGACAGACATACCATGTGCCTGTTACTATAGAACCGAAAAGCCCTTTCCAGCTGTTTACACTTCGGATGCAAAATGGCAATTTGACATAGACTAACAGTGTGATGTAGGCAACTGCGTAAAAAGGCTACATATAGAGCATGCCCAGTGCGGTGAGTGCGTCCTCCGCCCTCCCCCTCCAGATCTCTGAAGATAAGGCTTGAACTTTGCACTTGCAAATGTCACTGCATACGTTTTGCACTGGGTTTTTTTTTTTTTTAAGGTTCTCTTACAACTAATTTCCTGTAACAATCCCAGAGCAGAGAAGAGAATATTTAGAGTGATAAGATGCATCAAGTTTAGAACGAGTTGATGCCTGTCTTTGAATGCACTTGAAGTGTTCTTTATTTTTAAAGCAATATAAGGCATTTGAGTGTTTGGGGTTTTTTGCCCCCCCCCCCCGCCCGGAATGGGAAAATAAGAATCTCCTGGGATCGGAGTCCTCCAGGGTAAGGCGCGAAAGCCCCGGAGGCAGGAAGGGACGGAGAAGAGGGGCTTGCCCAGAGCATGGATAGGAAAGGAGCCGGGGCGCTCCAGGGCTCAGCGCGCACTGAGGATCTGTGCCTGGGGCTGCAGCTGCGGATGAGAAAGGCGCTGTCTGGCTAATGAAGGCCACCTGGATCAGGCTTCTGAAAAGAGCCAAGGGAGGAAGGCTGAAGAATTCGGATATCTGTGTAAGCTCAAGGGCTTTCGTCTGGGGGAGACTCTATCTTGTCGTTGCTTCTGCTGTCCTTCCAGTGAGTGCTGGCAGGGGCTCCTGTGACTTAGTAATCTGATCCTGATTGCAAGAGAGGGAGCGAGGCAGAATCCTCTAATTTTCTGAGCTCCTTTTCCTATGTTGTGATTTATTGCCAGAGAAGCTACCCCGGGCAGGTGTTTTCTTTAGGCAGCTTTTATTAAACGTCTGTTTAAGGCTATGGAAAAATGTGTTGCCTGAGGAGTGAGTGAAGCTGGCTGCTGTTGTCTTACAGTTTTGTCAGTGAAGGTAGCAGGTGAACGGAAAGGTACCAAGGATGCTTAAGGTTAAAAGAGGAGTCGTGGTAGAGAATTTAAGTTTATAACTCGTCAGACTTCCTTTTATGTTTTTTAGTTCAATGTATCTTCTTTCCCGTTGTAAATACTTGACTTAGCACGTCGTCTGTTCTTGCAGCCATCCTTGAAACCCCTCTATGCCCTTCAGCCGGGCACTGCACCACGGAGCTGGTTTAATTATAAAGGAACTTGTTCTGGCTTCCAGAAAGGATAGTCCTTGGAACCTCAGCCTTGGGAAGGAATGGTAGCTTGGTAGGCGCAACTATCCCAGGGAATGGTCTGCAAACGAGCACGATGTTTCTAGATGGCTTGCCACAAAATGGATAATTTTCTCCTCTTTTCAGGAATTTATAGCAGAGTCGAGGAAGCTAACTGCTGTGTCAATGAGACTTTTCCAATGCAAACATCATAGATGGAATCTATTTTAAAATGCAAATTTTTCTCTCAAGGGTTCGGCAGACTCCTACACCAGCCGTCCATCCGATTCAGATGTTTCTTTGGAGGAAGATCGGGAAGCAGTGCGCAGAGAAGCAGAGCGACAGGCCCAGGCCCAGCTGGAAAAAGCAAAGGTAAAACCATTTGTCCCCTGCCAAGCTCTTTCTTTGCCAGTCGTGCTGGGTCTGTGATGGGCCACCTGTGGAAGTTTCTTTTAAAGCCTATGCTTGGTCTCTTGCAGTATCTCATTGCCTGATTCTGAACAAGTGCAAGAAATGGAGTGTATTTGATTTCCTTGATAGAAAAAGGAAGTGTGATAGAGAAGAGTGGTCTTGGCTTTTATCTTGTTGTATAATCCAACCGACTGGTTTCTGAGATGGACATTTTATTTAGATGCACAGACAAGGATGCCCAAGTATACAAAGGGGAAAAATCTGCTTCTGATAACAGAATGATTTCACTTCATTTTTCCAGTAAACCATTTCTCTGTTTAGAAAAACAACCTTCTTCAAGGTAATGTGTATTTTCTTAGGCTTGAACCGTCTCTCCCCCCAATTTTATTCCGTAGGTGTTATATGGTACTATTTTCTTCTATTGAAAAAGTAGATTGCGTTATGCTTTGCAAAAATAAAACAATGAAAGATTTTATCAGTTAAAAATGTTCCTTCCCTTGCAACATGTTCTTCATTGTACAATAAAGTTCGTACGTATATATGGAAGGGGGACTGGAAATCAAATATAAGATCTGTAACTACAGTATTTAGCCAAGACAGTGGTTCATTTCACTAACTGTAACAATGTGGATTCTTTTTTCCATGCAGTCATTCGAATGGTAGCTATTTCTAAAAGCACAGATTGTTGTTCAAGTTTACAGTGCCTTGGTTTGTGGGATCTGGGTAACTTTGAAATGAGCCCATTTCACATGGCTGTTGGTTTTCTTTTTGAAAAAAATTACTGCTTTGGAAAAAGAATAAGTACTGTGTTGATCTTGCTTAAAAAAAAAAAAAATCAAGGGTGGCATTAGGCACTCCTGCGTGCTGCTTCATCTCTGAGATGAGTAAAATCTCTGTGTGTTGCTATGGGAATTGTGACTTGGAGATTCTGGCTTGAATGCATGGACGGCCCTTATGTAATATTCATGGCCTCCAGCACAGCTGCCATAGTAGTTTACAGAAGAACTGCCAGGAGGCCTTGACTTTTAAAAAGCAGTCTTTCCATACATCCAAACAGTGTTCTCCCCTCAGCAGGCAGGGAAGTGATTTCCAGATCTGACACTGTCTTGACTGCAAGACAAGTCATAAACAGCAGGCGCAGGGAGCTGATAAAGCAAGGTGTGGCCTGGTTGCCATCAACTAATCTGCTCTCCCAGGCTTCCCCCATTTAAAACGTTATGTTGGAGATGCTATGGATGAAGCCGGAGGACATTATGATCCGTGAAAAAAGCCAATCACAGAGGGATGAACCCTGTGTGATTCCACTTAGAGGAGGCATCTGAAGCAGTCACAGTCCTCGAAGCAGAGCGTGGCATGGTGGTTGCCAGGGGCTGGGAGGAGGAGGAGGAGGAGGAGGAGGAGGAAATGGGGAGTTGCTAATCAACAGAAAGTTGCAGTTATGCAAGATGAATAAATTCAAGAGGTCTGTTGTACGATATTGTGCCTAGAGTTAACACTGTTGTACTTTGCACTTCCTATGCTAGAAGGGTAGATCACTTGTGAAATGTTCTTACACAATAAAAAAATATATTAAATTAATGGAGAAGAAAAAACAACAGATGTATGACTTGTGAAGTTCATTGCCACAAGTTTGCAGTGTAGCTAATATGTGTCGAGATTGAGAATCTGAATTCTTCTATATTTTGTACTGGGGCGCAAAGAAGAGTCTTGGGGGGAAAAAAAAGAAATAACAGTCTGTGTTCCAGAAATAAGAGTGTTTTATTTGCACTAATGTATTCATGTGATTTTCACATACCAAAATTAACCATTTTCTCAGATTCGTATCACATGATCATACAACCCACTGTCTTACAGGTTTGGTTTTCAAAGTCTTTAATATCTGATTGGGGAGTTTTTGTCCATAACTGTGTGTGGTAAGTCCTCAGTTAGGTGATGCAGCTGCGTAGAAATTTTAAATATCTTTTAATCAGCATGGACCAAAATCCTGTTTCCCAAATCAAACCAGGTTCCTGTTACTTGTCCTACAGACTAAAAAGTTTATCATTACAAATAACGTAGAAGATGAGAGAAAAATGAAGAGAATTTAAAACAAAGACAAAACAATTGAAATGTTTCCTCTAATGAAAATGGTTTATTTACATCATTTTTCTTAAAATTAGGGGTTTTTTTGTTTTTGTTTTTAAGATTTATCTATTTAGAGCAGGGGCAGAGGGAGAAAGACTCTCAAGCAGACTCAGGGCTCGATCTCAGGACCCTGAGATCCTGACCTAGATTGAAACCAAGAGTCGGACACTTAACCAACTGCCCCATCCAGGCACTCCATTAGGTCCCTGTCTTAAGCCTTTGATGTATTCGAATGAGTTACACTAGGATAAGTGAGAATTTGAATATATTCTGAAAGATGATGGAAGGACTAGGATGTAAGTGTGCTTTGTGAAACTCATGGCTTGGTAGGTCTGGTTTATTAATCCCAGGACCTCTGAAGAAGGAATGCAAAAGGATTGGAGATGGCTTTTTCATTAGCTTACTGTTATTTTTTTTCTTTTTTAAGGTTTTATTCTTGGGGGCCTGGGTGGCTCAGTTGTTAAACCTCTGCTTTTGGCTCGGGTCATGATCCCAGGGTCCTGTGATCAGAGAGCCTCAGGCTCCCTGCCCAGCGGGAAGCCTGCTTCTCCCTCTCCCTCTGCCTGCTGCTCTGCCTACTTGTACTTTCTCTCTTTCTCTGTCAAATGAATAAATAAAATCTTAAAAAAAATTTTTTTATTCTTAAGTAATCACACCCTGTGTGGGGCTAGAACTCATGACCCCGAGATCAAGAGTCACGTGCTCTTCCGACTGAGCCAGCCAGGTGCCCCTCATTAGCTTATTTTCTCCCTTTCCTTCTGCCATGGCTTCATGTCAGTATGATTTTGTGGGCCCTATTTTAAAACGAAGCTTTTTAAGTTTAAAAATATATGAATTCATCGTTTAATTTTAGATAGTTGAAAACACTTTGCACGACCATCTTGGAAGAATCAAAAGTTTCCCACATTTCTGTTGTAACCATCATAGATAGCATCCCTCCGGCAGGCAGACTTTCTCAGCGGGTGCTGTATCTCACTGCCCCCACAGATCACGTGCAGCGAGATCACGGGGAGGATGCCTGGAATAAACCGCAGCAGTCCTTTCAGATCCTGGCCCTCTTTAAATAAGAACTACATTACCCATTAATTGCCCTCAAGAACGGGTCTGTGAAAGAAGGTGATTGGCAAGGAGTACAACCAGAGACGCTGCCTTTTGAAATTAAGTGACCTACAAAAGGTTCTCTAACCAGGCACTCTGTGATTCCAGTAAAAGCCAGTACTTTTCACTTGCACTTCGTTATGGTTTCTCTTAAACTGGTAAACTCTACAGTGAACAAATTATGTATTAATTTTCAGATGAAGAAAAATCAGCTGACTTTTTTTTTTGACTTGGGTGTTTTCATCCCAAATGCACGTTTTGTTCCTTTTCAGTTTTGCCATTCTTTGCAAATCTTGACTTATTTAAACTGGTGCTCTTTGATTTTTTGCCTTCAAGACAAGTAACACATGGACTTAATTTTTTCCCATAGTGATCTTTTTTAAAAGACCACTTTATTGAGGTGTAATTCATGCATTGAAAGTATACAGTTTGGTGGTTTGGGGAATATTCACAGAGGTGTTCAACCATCATTACAATCAACTTTAGAACATTTTCATTGCCTGTTAAAGAAATCCCATGTTCTGAGATAGCACTCACTCCTCTTTCTTCCCAACCCCCTGAGTCCTAGGCACCCACTACTCTCCAACTTTGTCTCTGTAGATTTCGCATATAAATGGAATCGTGCAGTAGGGGGTCTGTTGCAGCTGGCTACACCTTCATTTAGTCATGTTTTCAGTGTCATCCTGCTACAGTGTGTGTCACTACCTCAGTCCTTTTTATTCCCCAGTAATATTCCATTTGTGTGTGTGTGTGTGTGTGTGTGTACACATACATATATACGTTTAGCCATTATCATTCGGTGGATATCTGGGTTGTTTCCACTTTGAGCTATTGTGAATAATGCTGGGATGAACATTCGCATACAAGTTTTTGCATGAACATGTTTCTGTTTCTCCTTCATGTAGATCTAGGAGTGAAATTGCTGGGTCATCAGACCATCTTTTTTTTTTTTAAATTGAAAGAAAAACGATTTTCTTTTTGCTCTTACTCCCAGAACTGATCCTTTCTGCTCTATGTGCAGAGACTCTGAGAAGTCTGAATGTGGAAGGGGGTGGCGCAGACATGAAGTAGGCTCAGTGCAGTCTTCTTAATAGAATGGATTATGAATTGACTATTCTCTCATCCATGGGTAGCTCTTTGGTAGAGAAATTGTATCAGGCACCATTGGTGAGTACACAGACTACAAGGCCAGAGCCACAAAGAAGAAATGGGCAGATTGCAGAAAGCTTCTACTATTTGGGGAGAAAAGTCTTGGCCTTAAAAAATGATGATAGGTAGAGGAGAAATACGGTAGGGGAGTTTGGAGCATCAGGGTGGGAAGACTGCCCCCTACTGGTGGGAACAGAAAGTCCTTCCAGAATGGGCATGGAGTTTAGCTGATAAAAAGAAAGTGGCCCAATGGCCTAATAAGTAATGTAAGCGAATGCCAACATAAAGACATGGCTGGCAGCAAGAAAATATGGAACCT
Source organism: Ailurus styani (assembly GCA_002007465.1). NCBI lineage: Eukaryota > Metazoa > Chordata > Mammalia > Carnivora > Ailuridae > Ailurus > Ailurus styani. The sequence continues at coordinate 368,285 of LNAC01000625.1, forward strand.
ACTAGAGAAAGTTATTTTTCTGAGATCTTGCCAACTTGAAAATGTCTTAATTCTAGCCTCACATTTAATTCATAGATTGGCTAGGTATAATATTCAGGTATGATGAATATTCTTCTTTGGAACTTTAAAGATGTTGTTTTGTTGTTTCTGCCTTCCAGCACTGTTGACCTGCTCACCAATGTCATTGGGGTTTTGAGGGTTTTGTTTTTTAATTCTCTGCAATATGTCAAGGACTGCTTTCCCTTTGGTATTTTGAAATTTTGCTTTGGTGTGGCTCTCATTTATCGTGCCCGGCTTCTCATATGAACATTCATTGTGAAGGGCCAGTCACTTCAGTTCTGGAAAGGGACTGATTTTTATTTTGATCATTTTCCCCACTGTATATTCTTCTTTGGATTTTCTAGTTTGATTAGAGCTTTCTTTGGATTTCCTGTCTCTCTGTTTTACTGTCTAGTCTTTCTCCACTTATCTTCAAACCCATTTTTGAAATTTTTGTATTTGACAATTTCTGATTCCCAAGAGCTTTCTTCTCATCTCCTCTTTTATAGTTTCACTGTTCTTATTCCATGGCTATAATATTTTCTCTTACATCCCATGAGCTATTCACTTTAATTTTGCTGTACTGTCATTGTTCTTCAAACTTTTAAAATTTGGTATTATGTTTATATACTGGAGACTTTCTTCAAAGATATGCTTTTTGGCAGTCTACAAGGTCTTGCTCTTAAATATGTATAAAGCCAATTGGAAATTCTAAGTGCAATGGCAAAGCTTCCTAGCTGCTGGTCTTTTATAGGTGGATTGGGGAGGAGCGTGTCTTTTCCTTTTGTCTGGTTCATGGTCTCAGACTAGAGTCTCCAGCCTCTTGGTACTTGATGTTCTCACTCTTTTCCACTCTGTTAATTGCCACTGTCCCTTTCTATAATCTACATTTCTGTCGACTCTCATTTCCTGTCTTTTTGTCTGTGGGTTTATACTTTTCTCAAAAAAAAATATATTTTTAGGAAGAAGCATATGTGCAGTTGACCATGTTTTATTCCTCCACAGTCATCAGTAAACATACTGTATAGAAAAGAGAAAACGTGTTTCTCCTGTTGTCTTAGTCCATAAAAGCCTTAGACATTGGGAGAATCTGACCCAATTAGAAATATTCCCTGAACCAGCCTTTTGAGAAGAAAGGAAAAAACATGAATATGTGTATTCACCATCATCCTGAAGATGACCTTTTTTTTTCAAAGATTTTATTTGAGAGAGAGCACATGTGAGAGGGGAGGGTCAGAGGGAGAAGCAGACTCACCGCTGAGCAGGGAGCCCCATGTGGGACTCGATCCCAGGACTCCAGGATCCTGACCTGAGCTGTAGGCAGTTGCTTAAGCAACTGAGCCACCCAGGTGCCTCTGGAGATGACCTTTTAATTCCAAAAATGTTAAACATGTTTTTAGAAAATGTGTGTGATGGAGTGAATTCTGTGGGAGGTAAGAAAGAACTGTATGTATATGCCCATATTACATACTTTTCTTATTACATACTTTTTCTTTCTTTTCTTAGTCTTCGGAGAGACTATTAGAATCCAGAAAATGTGTGGCAGGTATTAAACGAGAAAGCTCATAGGAAAACACCATGTTTCCTTGGTAAAAACCCAGCAGAGAGCGTTCATCATAGAAAACACATGGTAGACATTCTTAGGACGATATTTTAGGCTAAAATTATTTTCCCATCATTTATCTCAATGATGTCTTTCAACTTCTGCGTGGAAAAATTGTCAACTCTCCTTGGCTCATAGCAATTACCTTCCAAATAGAAGTAGAAGACTGGCTAAATAGGTCAAATCTGCAGTAGCCTGGGTTAATTTAAATACACATTAGCTTAGATTGCCTTTTTTTCCTACCTGTAAGAAATCAAAAACTCATGCGTGTGACTGGGGAGGTATTTCCCTGAACACTGGTGCTTTTAATCCCGCTCATCGCACTTGGTAGGTGACCATAACGGTAGTAACAGTAATGACAACGTCTGTTGCGGGATCTCTGTTGATGACAGACACGTGGAAAGGTAGAAGAGGAAAATGCAAAGCTGTGTGTCTTCAGAGCATTTTGAAATACTTTTGAGCAGTAATGACCATGAAGGACATAGAGCGTTGGATTGGTGCCTGATGGTCTTGGACGTCAGAAAAATCCTCCTTTGTTCTCGCCGTTAGCTTTTGCCACAGAGCAAACTGCTCTTGTCACCTTAAAGCCCCCACCATTTTTCCTCCAGTTCCAGTTCTCTTCTGTGCTTCGCTGGCCAGCTGCCAGGTTGCCTGGTGACCAGGTGATCTGGGATGGCCTCCTGCAGATGTGTAGGTTGCCAGCTGTGAGCTTGGGGGCTCCTTCTCCTCTTCTGAATGGTCTCTCATCCCTCTGCAGACTGGTTGGCTCCTTCTCCTGCTGGTTTCAGGGCTATAGGCACACAGAGGGAGCACAAGTCCCAGTGGGGAATATTGGCATTCTCTCTGTGTCCTGTTTGCTGAGGTCTCATTGGTGACAGTACATCACATGCTAAGCCTAGAGTCTGTGTGCAAGGGGATGACCCCAGGACCTGGATTCGGCTGGTGAATGGTTGCAGCCCTTTTCTGCAGACCGTGTCATCTTTTTTTTCCGTTCCCCTTTTGGAAAAAGAGATACCTCCTTACCTTCTAAAGGAAACACTGTCTTCCTTCCCATCCCATCTTTCCCTTCCGGTTAGTGCCAACCTTCATTACACCAGGTTTCAGCCCCGTTTCCAGTTCTTCATCTCTTCCCCACCTCTCTGAAACTCCTTTCTGTCTCTCTCTACTGATAGTGACTGAACATCTCCTGTGACCTTCTAATGAACTCAGCTGACCTTTCATCAAGCGTTCCCTTGACTTTTCTATAAACCTCACTTTGTTGTTCTTCCCTACCAGGTCTCTTTTCTGGCTACAACACAAGCCTATTTCTGCTACTTCTCTGGCTCCTTTTCCATCTCTTTCTCTGCTGCTTTTATGGAAGTCCATCCAGGCACGTGCTCAGTGTTCAGAACTTGACCTTGTGGCTTTCATTGCATTAGGCATGCCATTGGCTTTCAAACTCCTGAGGAACCCTCAGGAGCTGCTGCAGAGGCAGAGGGGGACCCAGCACATTGTGTTCTGTGCATTCCTTCTGGATTGGCCAAAGCCGCTCCCTCCATTCATCGGACATACTGGCACTCCCGTGTATGTTTTACTGAGCCACCCAGGCACCCCTCCACAAGGACTTTTAAACCACTGCTGTCTTTCCCCTTACTGTCTTATACTTTCCACAGTTCCTACTTTTCATCTGTAGCTCTGCCCCAACCTCTCTCCCTAGTGTTAATAGTGTCATGTCCTCTTCTTTCTGGCATCCCTGTCTGTTCTGTGCCCCGCCCCCCTCATTTAAAATTGAGCTCCCCGTTTTTTCTTTCAAACCCTTTCTTCTCTGCATTTTCCGGCTTCTGTCAAGGTTAACTTAATCCTCCTAAGTTAGTCCAAGAGTTGGCAATTTTTTTCTGTAAAAGGTCAGATAGGAAGTATTTCATGTGCCTCAGGTCTTGTGGTTTCTGTCACAGCCTCACACCTCTGGGCTGCCTGGACCAAGATTCCATCTCTGTCATGGACGGGCTGTGTGACCTTTTGGTGAGCTGCGTATGAAGCTCAGTTGTAGTTGCAGTGATCGTTGTGTGAGCTGGTACATGGTATGTGTCAAGCGCAGGGTTCCCAATTGGAACAACTGGCACCCATGGCTCCTGGCGTCAAGTTCAGCGTCCACTGGGGAATCTGTGTTAGAAGTTATGAAACAACTCTTTCCATTTCTCTTTAATGAACACCGTATACTATTTGGCGACAATCATATTCAAATTACTCATTTCTAACTTAGTGGTAAGTGCGGTCTGGCTGATCTGTAGGTCCATTGGCTTCGGCAGCCCTGTGTGGGGACTGGTGGGCATTTACTCCACCGCGTGACCTTTACAGCAGCTCACCACATCAGGTCAGATGGCATCCCATCCAACCCATGACCGAGGCCCGTGTCCTGTCTCCTGGACTTTACTGGACTTTGAGCCCCTTCGGAGTAAAGGTGTTCTCTGTGCTTCATCTCACCGTACAGATTCCTGCCTTCACTATCAAGAGCGAGCTAACGTGCCCTCATGCTCTCTTCACATTTCTCTTCTAACACCTGAGTATTTTAGGAGTAAAATTACATACCAGTCTGTATGTCTTTATGGTTATATTTCTCTTGGCAATCTACTTAGGACTATGGGTGAGAGTTATAGGTTTTAAAGAGAGCCTGATTATCTAATTCAGCACTCTTTGAGTGGATTTATGGTTTTATTCACGGAAGTTCTAGAGGGCTGAAGTTTGCCCATGTTTAAAACTACACTCTTGTGCAAGAACCCTTATAAGGACTGTTAACATAATACAGACTTCTGGCTATTTCAAAGCCATAAATGGATTGGGAAGGGTTATTATAAACTTTGCAGCTCAAGCTTTTTTTTTTTCTTTTTCCTTTGAGAGTTGTAACTGAACATCTTTGTTGTATCATTATAAACACAGCTATAAATACATGATTTTTCTCCTTTTTCTTTGCCTGATTTGAATGGGGGAACACACAAAGACCTTTCCAGGCTGCTTAAAGTTGTACTCTCACTCTACTCTAGAGTTTGGCCCCACCAGCTAAATGAAAGATGACGGAAACTGGGAAACAGTAGAATTTATTCAACTAGTGAACATTTGATGAGTGATTAAGCTACTGAGCTAGGAGCTAGAAGAAGGGAAGTCAAAAATGTGTTAGATATGGTTTCTCCCTCAAGAAACCCAAGGTCTAATGATGATGCCAGACACGTGTGTCACTGACTGAGGGTGATGTGGTAAGTGTTAAACTAGCAGCAGGGTGAGCCAGGCGCTGTGACCCTCAGTTCTGGTGGGGGGAGGGGAAGGGCTGGAAGACACAAAGGGGGGCTGGTGGGATTCCCGATGCCCCATTGTTATGTGAATGTCTCCTTGGAGGCACGACCTTTGTTAATGCCCAGCATGCATTTCTAAGGTTAGCAGGATTGATTGCTAACCCAGGGCTCCAACAAAGGCTATTATTTTGGTTTAATTTTGTTTAAATCCTACTTAGTTCCAATTTACCTTGAACTACCAACACCCTCTTCATCATTTTGAAGAGTGCAGTTCGCTGGTGTTAACTGTGGTCCCACTGTTGCATAACAGATCTCTAGAACTTTTTCATCTTGCAAAAATGAGATTCTACTGGACAACAGCTCCTTATCCTCCCTACTCCCAGCCCTTGGCAACCACCATTTTACTTTCTTTTCATGATTGTGGCTACTCTGGGTACCTCAGATGAATGGAATCTTACAGTATTTGTCCTTTGGTGACTGGCTTACTTTACTCAATGTGATGTCCAAAAGGTTCATCCATGTCGTAGCAGGTGCCAGAATTTGCATTTTTTTTTTATTTTTTTTATTTTATTTTTATTTATTTATTTATTTATTTATTTATTTGACAGAGAGAGAGAGAGAGATCACAAGTAGGCAGAGAGGCAGGCAGAGAGAGGAGGAAGCAGGCTCTCTGCCGAGCAGAGAGCCCGATGTGGGCCTCGATCCCAGGACCCTGAGATCATGACCTGAGCCGAAGGCAGAGGCTTCAACCCACTGAGCCACCCAGGCGCCTTTTTTTTTTAAAGACTGAATAAGATTCCGTTGTATAGATATGCTGTATTTTCTTTGTCCGTTCCTCTGTCAATAGATATTTGGGTTGCTTCCATCTCTTGGCTATTGTGAATAATGCTGTGTGTTGTTGTTGTTTTTGTCTTGGGTTTTTTTTGTAATGGTCTTGTTAAGCTATTTTATCAGCAAGGAGTAATTAAAGCTGATGTCGTCCAGTGTCTCAGTGCTGAGCTTTCCAGTGTATTTTACTTTGCTTGATCCTTTGCCACTACTGAGTGAAGAAGGGAGGGCAGATATAGTTACCCCATTTTATGAATGAGGAAATTGGTGTGGATATAGAAGCCTCTTGCCCAAGGTCATTGAACTCTCAAGTGACAGAATGAGGACAAGGACCTAGGTTTTTGGTAGGATTCTCTTACATTCTTTCACCTAATCAGTGAGGACCTCTTAGGAAGATGTAAACCGAGAATGCACTAACCTTGCCTCTTTGTTTAATGTTTAATCCCTTTAAGGGATTAAAGGACTAACACATTTTTTTTCTTTAATGACAGAAGCAAAAAAATAAAAAAGACAACCATTAAAACAATTTTAAAAATAAAAACACCACCTCTTTTTTTTTTCTGTTGAGTTAGATAGCACAATCAGAGTTTCACAAACAAAATATTCATCTTTATTCCCACATTTTAAATTGTTTTTATGGTCCTTATGCCACTGATTTGGAATGAGTACAGTTTTAAGAGAGGAATTTTCAGGATGTGTATGTGTACTCTATTCTTGTTTCAGTGGAATGTGCTTGAAAATATTTAAATAGGATCTTCCTATAGAGAAATGGAAAAATAAGCAAATATCTAGGAAATACATTGTAAGAAGGATGTTGAAGAAACAGTTTAAGTAGGCCAAGAGATAAAAGATCAAATTTACAATGAAACTATTTGAAAAGACATTTTGAAAGTGTCGTCCTGGTCCTACCAAAAAACCAAAAACAACAAAACAAAACAACAACAACAAAAAAAACCCAAAACAGGAACAGTCTAAAAATCATAGCCAAAAATGTAAAGTTAAATATTATAATTGACTAGAGAGAGTTGAGAATATGTTGTCAAGAAAGACTAGGAAACTGCCTCAGTGATGGTTTAAAAGAAATTTTTGTGGCTTAAACAAGTGTTGTTGTCTTTCTAAAAACTAAACCGTGGCGGGGTGGGGGGGAGCATCTGGCTGGTTCAGTGGATAGAGCATCCAACTCTTGATCTCAGGGTTCTGAATTTGAGGACCATGGTGGATGTAAAGATTACTTAAAAATAAATAAAAAATAAATAAACAAAAAGGAAACAAGATTTAAAAAAAAAAGAAAACTAAACCCCGTCTTTAAGGAGATGAAGGGCATAATTAACTGTCAATTATTTATGTTCTAGTGATTCTCTGCTAATAGTTCTATCTTTCTGCTGACACTTGCAGGAATGCCTATTGCTTTAAAAAAAAAACCACAACTGTCCATTCTTGACTGGAGGCTAACACCATGCTTCCCTACTCTCTCAAGACCAGGCCAGCAAGAGTATTGGGCAGGAGCTGGGCAAAAATGGAGGAAGTCAAGTCTTCCAGACTTTTATGCTTTGTTCCCATTCCCTGGATCTTAAACAATTTTAACTCTCCCTTTTGTCTTCTTAAAGGAATGTTAATCATCCTTGAATGAATTCGTAACTGGACCAATTTTAATCTTACATTGGAGTCAGCCTACATTCCTTACGGATGAAAGTCATGTTACCAGTTTGTTTACAAGACAACACAGCGTTCGCCCAAAATTAAAGCTGGTCTTTGGCATATGCCACTTGCTGAATTGTGTGAGTTGAGGGAGTCCAAAGCCTGTAATAGGTCCCCTAATGGATGCACACAATGAGCATAGAAATCATTTGAATAGGTGATAATGTTCACATGCTAAATTACTGCATTATTCATATGACATGCATACATTTGGTCACCTCCCTTGTGGTGAGCGTGAAGCTAGAAGATAGGAGATGAGTAAGTCTTGCTCCCCAATCTCCAGGAGCTCCATTGAAGAGGACCTTTAAATGTACCATATCACCTTATTCATCTCCTCCCTTTGAAACGAGAGAGGGAAACTGAGCAGACTGGGGGTCAGGTTTCACAGGTCCCATGTGCACTAAGGTTTATGAACTGCCATTTGACCACTTGCCTCAGAGACGGCATTTCAGACATAGCAGGGGTGCCCGCATCCTCTTATCCAAGTGATCGGAAAGTCCACTAAAGGGAGATAGCCCAACCTTAAATATTTCATTTAAGCTTAACACATTAATAAATATATGCCCTGGCACTCCTGTTTTGCTACAAAACCAAGGCGTGTTTTGTTTTTTTTAAAGATTTTATTTATTTATTTATTTGACACAGAGAGAGAGATTACAAGTAGGCAGAGAGGCAGGCAGAGAGACAGGGAGAGGAGGAAGCAGGCTCCCTGCTGAGCAGAGAGCCTGACGTGGGCCTCGATCCCAGGACGCTGAGATCATGACCTGAGACGAAAGCAGAGGCTTTAACCCACTGAGCCACCCGGGCGCCCCAAGGCGTGTTCTTTGAGTAGGAGTCTAATGGATGTTTCACCGTACCCATACAACCCTCTCCAGTATGATGTCTTTGAACATTTGAGTTTGATTCTATCCGAAGGGATCAGGGTTCCAGAAAATACAAAAAGAAATGAAAAGGATTAATTTAAAAACCTAGTCCTTACTTATACCTTGAAATGATACTCAAAATTTCTCCTAACTCCCTTAGTTTTACAAAACATGAACCATTTGTTTCTAGTCTTACACATTTTGCCAAATGTCTTGGTAACATAAAATGCAAGATTTGGGGTAAAATGTAGCATCTTTATAATCAAAGAGAGGAGTTTGAGTGATGCTTCTTTTTTCTTAAAAGTGCATGTGTATATAAAATGTTTTGATCGTAGTAAAGGTCAGTCAACTCTTACTAAACTCGAGCCCAAGAAAAACTATGAATTCGAGTTTTAAAAAAAACAAACAGGGTACCTTATAATCTTGACCCTTGAAATAATTTTTTGTACTTCCCTGAAATATATATACTGTTTCCTTGGCTGAAAAATGTTCATTGTAACATCACCAATAGGGGATTCTTTTTTAAGAGATTATTTTTTTTCTTAACAGTGTTTCTTCACCTTTTCTGGATCACAAATGTCTTTGAATATATGGTAAAATCTGTTAGCCTTCTCCAGAGAAGTAGTCCGTTTCCATCCTACAGCTGGGCGTGTGTTTCCAAGTCTTCACAAGCCCCTGATATCAGTGCCTGTATCCTAAAGGTTTACAAAGTACAAGAACCTTTGTTGAAAACCGAGCGTTTCTCCATTTAAAATGGCAGATGCCTCTGGAACTATAGGACATTACCCTGAGGAAGAAGCCTGTTTTCTTTGCTCGAGGAGATTACCACATACGTTTGTCTTGGAGTTTTCCTTTTAGCTATAGTGTTTAGTCTAGTGTGGAACCAGAGGTTAGGCAAACATACAATACTCCAAATACTTTCATGTGCTATAGAGCTGAAGGGTGTCCTAGTTTAAACAGTTGTCAGTGGCTTGCCATGTCAGGGCTTTGTTTTGCTTTCAGAGTTTTCAATGACCTGTATGAAAATGAACAAAACTGGAAGATGCTTTCAAGTTGAGCAGATAGCGGGAGCTTATTTTTCTGGGGCTGGTCCTGGCTGCCTGCCTATGTTGGCTTCCTGGTCTGTAAGCTTCTGAGCTGCTTTATCTTGTGTTAACTCTCATAAAATATAATCTGCATATTTACTCTGTTTATTCTTGGCTGGAATATCTGTTTGATTTGGTCACTGACGAGCTGTTTGGAGGGGAGCCTGCCTGCAGGTTACAGAACATTAAGGCTATCTGTTGCCTAATTGTCCTTTTACCCCCAGAGGAGACTGAAACCTCCTGCCATTTTTCTGGCCTTTTTGGAAAAATAATTGAAATATTACATGTTCCCAGCAGCAGGACTGTTCTCTGCCCGGAGGTCTAGGATTCCGTTGAGAGTTTCACTTTATTCAGCTACCATGGGCTCTGGTCTGATGTGGATCATCGTTCTGCCCCACCAACCCTCCCTCTCTCTTCCTCACCTCCTGCCCCAAACAACTCGGTGTGCTTGTGCTTCTTACAGCCCTTCATGCCCCACTGGGTTTTGTTTCTCTTCCCCAAACATGTAAACTAGGAGCAACTTGAATTGAGATTGTCCTGTTGACATTTACAATTTACCTCCTTTGTGGAAGTGTAACAAGTATTTGTGGAGTGAATGAATCAGGTGATGAGGGAGTGATAGGGAGCGCGTGAATGGAGCTCCAAACCTTTGGATGTAACCACATTTTGCCATCTGCGTCTTGTGACTTAACTATTTTAGGAGGTTCTATCTTGTCCTCACGGCTACATGGGGCCTTGGAGAGAGGAACCCGCATGTAGAGTTTGTTTCTCCTTCTATTCCAGTGAGTGAGATGCAGAATGGCTCTTGGTGACTTCGTGCATTTCTTAGTAAAAAAGAAAAACTGAAAAGTTTTTGGTGGAGATAACTAAAGAAGTCTTTTCAGAAACTGTTTGGTGGAATAGAGTCCCCATTCACCAAGGCTGCTGCGTAAAGCATGGGGTGAGGGAACATGTAGGAACCACATCTGAACAGAAGTGGTCTCTGCAGGAAAAAGGGTGCCCCTCCAAGTGGCCAGATTCTTGACTCGCCGCTGCCAAAAGTTTCCTTTCTCGGTCTTTTTTTTTTTTTAATTTATCATTATTATTATTATTATTATTATTATTATTATTATTATTATTATTTGCCCCAGGGGTACAGGTCGTGAATCATCAGGCTTACACCTTTCACAGCACTCACCATAGCACAAACCCTCCCCAATGTCCATAACCCAGCCACCCTATACCTGCCACCCCACCCCCCAGTAACCCTCAGTTTGTTTCGTAAGATTAAGAGTCTCTTATGGATTGTCTCCTTCCTGATCCCATCTTGTTTCATTTTTTTCCCTCCCTACCCCCCACGACACCCTGCCCTGCCTCTCAAATTCCTCATATCAGAGAGACCATATGATAATTGTCTTTCTCTGATTGACTTATTTCACTTAGCATAGTACCCTCTAGTTCCATCCACATCATTGCAAATGGCAAGATTTCATTTCTTTTGATGGCTGCGTAGTATTCCATTGTATATATATACCACATCTTCTGTATCCATTCATCTGTTGATGGACAGCTAGGTTCTTTCCGTAGTTTGGCTATTATGGACATTGCTGCTCTAAACATTCAGGTACACACACCCCTTTGGATCCCTACCTTTGTATCTTTAGGGTAAATACCCAGTAGTGCGATTGCTGGGTCATAGGGTAACTCTATTTTCAACTTTTCGACAAACCTCCGTGCTGTTTTCCAGAGTGGCTGCACCAGCTTGTATTCCCACCAACAGTGTAGGAGGGTTGCCCTTTCTCCGCATCCTCGCCAACACATGATTTCAGGGTCTTGAGATTGAGCCCCGCATCAGGCTCTGTGCTGGGTGTGGAACCTGCTTGGGATTCACTTTTCCCCTCTGTTCTTTCCCCTACTTGCATTCTTTGTCTCTCTCTCTAAAAAAAATAAAAATAAAATAAAATTTAAAGTGGTTGCCTTAATTTGTACTCCTACCATCATGGGAGGAGAGTTCCCTTTGCTCCATATTCTCCATACCCTTAATACTGTCAGACTTGAATTTGGGGGGGGGGGTGGCAATCTAACAGGTGCAGAATTTAAAATCTCACTTTGATATGATTTGTATTTCCATGACTACTTAGGAAATTGAACACTTTTCATGTATTTATTGACCTTTATTTTCTTCTATGCATGGCTTTGGATTAATTTTCAATCAAATCATCTTTTTTCTATTAATTTGTAGGAGTACTTCACATACTCTGTATCCAATGATTTTGTTCGTTATTTGTATTACTGAAAGCTCTTAAAATGTGGCTGCTCTTTTCACATTTTTGTAGCATTCTTAATTTTAATCAAGTAAGATTTGTCCATCTCTTCTCTTCCTGCTAGTGCATCTGGAATCTTGGTTAAGAAATTCTTCCCCACCCTCAGTTCATAACAAATTCCATCTCTATTTCTAATAGTTTTAAAATTTTTATCTTTCATCTTTAATTCCTTAATCTCTCTGAAATTGATTTTTGTACGTGGAGTGAGATGGAGATCTAATTTTATTTAAGAAATAGCTGATTCTCTCCCCAGTGGTCTGTAATGCCTGCTCACTCAGAAATCAATTTTTTATGTCATGAGTAAGGTCTGTTTCTAGGCCCTTTTTTCTGTGCCAATGTCATACTACTTAATTACTACAGTTTTAAAATAAATACTGGGCATGTCAACCTACTGTATTCCTTAGGAAAGAATGAGCTATTCTTAGAACTTTGTCCTTCATATAAATTTAAGTTGTAACACATGTGAAGTTTCACCCTCCCCCCCCCACAATGAAAACAGACCAAAAAACCCCAAAAACACAAACATACAGCTGAGATTTGGGGTTACATTTAAGTCTATAGATCAACTTGGGAGAAAATGCCTTTGTTGTACTCTTGAGTCATCTTATCCATGAATATGAAATATCTCTCCATTAATTTCGTACTCAGGGTGCCTCGGTGGCTCCGTCATTAAGCGTCTGCCTTCAACTCAGGTCATGATCCAGGGGTCCTGGGATCTTGCCGTGTGTCAGCCTCCCTGCTCAGTGGGGAGCTTGCTTCTCCCTCTCCAGCTCCTCCATGCTTCTGTTCCCTCTCATGCTGTCTCTCTCCATCATAAACAAATAAAATCTTAAAAAAGAAAAAAAAAACCTCCTTAAAAAAAATTTTATTCTTGAATGTTTTGTAATTTTTTCCATAAAGATCATGCTTATACTTGTTAGGTTTGTTCCTGGGTATCTTACATATTTTTTTTTTTTTTTTAGTTAGTATTGTATAGTCAGTCCCTCTGTCCCACTTTCTTTCTCTCAAGTTATATTTTTGTACATCAGCAAACAAATTATACTGGATTTTGTATAAAAATCTTTGTATTCGTCTTCTTAAATGCTTATTAAATGTTAATAAATTTTCTGTAGATTCTTGGGTTTTCTATCAAACATAGATTGGACAGTCATATCATGTGAATAATGAAAATTCTATTCCTTTCCAATCCTTTTAACTTTTCAGTGTGTTCTTACATTAGTGTACTGGTTAGACCCTCCATGGGAGTTTTGGGGATTGAGAGGTACAGCATTCTGGTCTCCATGAATTTTTAAAGAGAATGCTTTTATTTTTTTACTATTTTATTTTACTATTTATAACTGATGTGGGTTGTTTTTTGCTTGTTTTTTGTTTTTTTGTTTTTTGTAGATACTCTTAATCATGTTAAGGAAATTTTCTTCTATTCCTGGTTTGCCAGGTTTAAAAAAAAAACATGTATTGATATTGAATCTTATGAAATGCCTCTTTTTACATCTTTTAAGATGATCATGTGATCTTTTTTCTTTAAATTTCTTATTGTGGTAAATTAATAGATTTTCTATGTTAAACTGACTCTCCATCCTTGGATAAGTAACCTTTTCACAATATTCTATCCTTTTTAGTATGAGACAGCATTTGGGGCACCTGGGTGGCTCAGTCAGTTAAGTTTCTCCCTTTGGCTCAGGTCATGATCTTGGAGTCCCAGGATCAAGTTCCTTGACCCACTGCCTGCTCGGCAGGGAGTCTGCTTCTGCTTCTCCCTCTCCCTCTGCCAGCAGCCCCCATCCTGTCGTGTTGTCCCTCTCTCTTGTTCATGCTCTCTCTCAAATAAATAAACAAAATCTTTTAGAAAAATATGTGGCTAGATTTGACTTCTAAGGTTTAACAAGTGATAGAGAAACTGGCCTTTGATTTACTTAATTTGCACTGTTTCCATGTGGTTTGAGATCCAAGTTTGCTGTGCTCATAAAATCGGTATTTTTGTTTGTTCATTTTGATTTTTTTTCTCCTGGAAGAGTTTCTGCTATGTTCTAGATAGTTTCTAGAACTCCCTGGGGAAAACTCCTATAAGTACTGTGGTTTTACTCTTTGGTAGAAAGACTTTTAAACAATTGATTGGAATTCTTTGATTATTATAGAACAATTCAGGGTTTTCACTCCCCTGTCATATTGGGTATTCTAGCTCCTTCATTCTTTTTGATTTTCATCAATATTTTCACATATGTTAGTCTAGATTTATTTATCATTGTATTGTCTTTTAAAATCTTGGTTGTATCTATCTCAAAGGTACTCACCTATTTGATTAATATTTTCAAATAAAATTAGTAATTTTCTCAATTTTGTTTCATTAATTTTTCCTTTATTTTTTTAAAGATTTTACTGATTTATTTTAGAGATTGAGAGAATGAGCAGGGGAAGGAGCAGAGGGGGAGGGAAATCATCTCCAGCAGACCACACACTGAGTGCAGAGCCCAACCTGGGGCTGGAGGTCAGGATCCTGAGATGGAGTAGAAACCAAGAGTCTGACACAGGCGCCCCTATTATTTTCTTCTCATTTCTTTTTTCTTGTTCATTTAAGTCAAGTACTCAGCCGTTCATTTCTCATACTCTTCTCTGTTAATTGTATACACTTCTCATGTTTGTTTCTGTATCCCACAAATATCGATGTGTAGCATTTTATCATTGTTCTGTCCTAAGTGTTTTCGTTTTGATTTTTTAACTTTTTTTTTTTTTTTTAATGAGAACCCATGCGTGAGAGCTGGGAGGAGGGGCAGAGGGAGAGAGAATCTCAGGTGAGCTCCAAACCCAGAACAAAGCCCACAGGGCTCAATCTCAGGACCCTGAGATCGTGACCTGAGCTGAAATCGAGTCCAATGCTTAACTGAGCCCGCCAGTTGCCCCACTTAATCGGCTTTTAATACCACACATTAGATATTAGTGTAGTAGTAGTTCTATTTTAAAAGTAAATTTATATTTTTTAAGATTTTTCCATTTCATTTCTACTGTCTTTGCTTACCATTTCTTTCAAGTATCAGGGATTCCTTGTGATATCATTGTTGCTATTGATATTTATCATTTATACGTTTCTTTCATGATAACATTTTTGATGGGAAAGTTTATTTGCCTAGGGAAAAAACTCATTTATAAAAGATAGTTTTGCTTAAAAACAATTTTAAGTTGATAGCTGTTTTTTTCCTAGTCCTTGGAAGAGGATATTTTACCATCTTTTGGCTTTTGAGGAGTCTGTTCTCAGGGTAACTATCAATTCTTTGTATGCACTCTCTCATTTTCCTGGCTGCTCGAAGATCTTGTCTGTCTTTGGTGTTCTGTAGCTTCACTACAGTCTGTCAAGGTACCGATTCCTTTTTCTTTAAAATCCTGATTGGGATTGATTGCACATCCTAATTCAAGGATTTGAATATTTTACTAACATTGGAAAATTTTGAACCATTATATGAAAAGTTAAAAACAACAACAACAACAGCTAATCTGGCATTGTTAGTTAATCTTTGATGGAATGTTTGTCCAAAATGTCAGGTCTGCCTCATTGCTAGAATTGGGAGATGCATTAATAAAATGTTAAAGGGTCATATTACCCAAAGTAATGGGGGGGGGAGAACTTTTTCTAAGTAGGACAGGGGCAATGTCAACAGACATCAAGACTCCTCTCAAGTCATGGTTCTCATTCTGACTAAATACATAATGTGTCTTAGAACTAAAATAGTCACACAGTGTGGGTTTAGTCTGTATTTTTTCATGTATGGAGGGAGGGGAAGAAGAAGATGTTTGTATCTTCTTTAAAGCTACATATAGGGATTTTTTTTTTTTAAAGAGATTTCTGGTCAACTTCTGAAAGTATCTCATTAGAGTTCAGTGTCTCAACAAGGGACTGGGTAGTATGAAGTGTTCTGATCTGTGATTTGTGTTGCTGAGACATGTTTCCAAAAAGAAAAGACTAAGAGTTGATTCTGGTGTATAAATGAGCTGGAGGAGAGTGATAAGCATATATTATACTGGATTCTTACTCATCCACATGAGAAACACTTATACTGGATCTTATTCATCCACATTTGATGCGTCAAGCAAATGGATAATTTAAAGAGACCATCTCTTAATTATGTATATTTGGGCTTGGTCAGATGCTTTTGTATTTTTTTTTTTAAGATTTTATTTATTTGACACAGAGAGAGAGATCACAAGTAGTCAGAGAGGGAGGCAGAGAGAGAGGAGAAAGCAGGCTCCTGGCTGAGCAGGGCGCCCGATGCGGGCCTCGATCCCAGGACCCCGAGATCATAACCTGAGCCGAAGGCAGAGGCTTTAACCCACTGATCCACCCAGTTGCCCTGCTTTTGTATTTTAATTTACATATAGATGTCTCTTTTCTGAGGTTTTAGAATACTTCAAACAAATCCACAATAAATGCCACTGTGTTTGCCTTCTCCATTTGCCACATTTGGCTGTGGGAATAGAATAAATCTGTTTTTCTCCTGATATACCTAAAGTAGGTCCTGAGCTCTTCTTATAAATTTCTCAACAGTGCCTATAAAACCTATTTTGCATTTTCCTGTGGTTATTGCCTACAAGAGCAAACATATTCTATTTAAATAAAAAATGTACTTCAGTTGAGTTAGTGAAAATGTCGACTTCAATGTAGGCTTTATTCCTAATAATCCATGATATGAAAAGGAAAGAGCTGACCACATTTTTCCCTTTGCTTAAAATCTTTACAAATACATAGTAATCTTTATTCCTTGAAAAGCCAGAAAAGCAAGGAAATTAACTGACACATCTTGACAATGACACTCATCTCATAAAAGTCAAGAAGCAAAATGGATAAGCCCTGAGGATATTTTTGTTGACCCCATAATTACCTCCTTCCTCTGGTCATTTATCTGTCACAAGACTATTACTTATCTTTTTAAGAAAGAATTTCTTTTTAGAAATAGAGATGTGTGATTGCAAGCCTTATGGATAAAACTGAAAACTCTTTTTAATAATCTAAAATGTCAAGCTACTCACTGAGATTTTCCCTTGAGTCTGAAACTAGCCAGAGTTTGAGCAAAAATACCACATGTATTCTATTTGAAGTAAGATTTAAAATTTTAAATATGGCAGTGAACATATTTGTCACCCCTAAAATGCTTTTCTGTCATCCTTCCTTCTTCCCCATCTTGATATCCTACTATGTTTATTACCTTGATTGTGGTAGTTACATAGTTTAGAAGTTAAAACTTAACCAAATTTGGGGATACCCAGGTGGTTTGGTCAGTTAAGTGTTTGCCGTTGGCTCAGATCATGATACCAGGGTCCTGGGATCGAGTCCTGCATTGGGCTCCCTGCTCAGCGGGGAATGTGCTTCTCCCTCTCCATCTGCTACTCTCTTCCTCTCTCTCTCTCTCTCTCTCTCTCTCAAGTAAAATCTTTAAAAAAATTAACCAAGTTGCACTGTGTGTGTGTGTGTGTGTGTGTGTGTGTGTAATTGTATGGCACTTATACCTCAATACAAGTGTTTAAAAACAAAAATATAAAAATAAAATTTCCAAAACCTTTTGTGGATTTTAGGAGGAAGAAATTCACTAGCTTTGTATTTCAAAAGCAACAAGCAATGAGTGCCTTTTTATTACTGCCTGAGCATCTCTTCCCTTTGGGCGGCATGTTGCCAGGCTTGTTATTTTTTTGACGTCATTAGAGTGTAACTGTTGAGATCATACTGTTGATTCATTTAAATATATAAATCTATACATGTACATATGTGTGTGTTTGTGTGCCTGCGTGTGTGTGTGATTTATTTGGGAGCCTGTTAGTTACTAGGCAGTTTGCCAGAGCTGTGGATAGATCTAAAGATGATAAAGATAAGGGCACCTGGGTGACTCAGGGGGTTAAAGCCTCTGCCTTCGGCTCAGGTCGTGATCTCGGGGTCCTGGGATCTAGCCCCGCATCGGGCTCTCTCTTCAGCAGGGAGCCTGCTTCCTCCTCTCTCTCTGTCTGCTGCTCTTCCTACTTGTGATCTCTCTCTCTGTGTCAAATAAATAAATAAATCTTAAAAAAAAAAAATGTTTCATGCAAGGGGACAGGCGTGTTCCCAAGAGCAGAAGAGAGCAAGATTTGTTTTAGGAACAGCAAGCATTGGATTAGAGACCCAAATAACCAGATTCTCTTTTGGGAAGTTAGTCTCTTTCTTTGTTTTGTATCTCAGCATTACTCACAACCCAGACTGAGTGGCAATCAGGTGATGGGGTTGAGTAAGCCTCAAGATCTGTCCTGTGCAGACCACTCTTGGTTGTGGGGGTGGCATGACCAAGACCAAGCATGTAAGAAAAAGAGCTGTTATTTCTACATCTCAGCAGCTGTGTGTGATTGGCACTGGTTCCTGGTACAGTGGGTCATAGAATGATAAGAACATCGGAGAATCTGTGTTTGCTGATGCTGGCTGGTATTGATAAGCAAAGGATAACCCTTGTGCAAATGAAAAATGTAACTGGACGATATGTTCCTGAGTGATAGTTATGGTGAAAATTTTAGAGCTATATAAATACCCACCTAGGGCAAAATACATTTTTTATGGCAAATTTGAAAGTTCCTAGCTTCAAATTTTTTCCCTACAAAACTATTGTCTTTAATCATACATTTGTTATTTTAGTCACATGGAACTTCACGGAATACAGTTACTATGTGAGAACAAACCATTTTACGGTATTCATATCCATTTCAACAAGAACTGGGGTAGAGTTGCATGTCACGCTGTATCAGTTAATTTTGAGCTCCCTCTGAAGGGCACATGGCATCTTTTATAGAGAATAACTGTTTCAAGATGTAGAACACTGAGTTTGGTCATCAACTTGAGTTCAAATTGGTTTGGGGCGCCTGGGTGGCTCAGTTAAGTGTCCAACCCCTGGTTTTGGTTCAGGTTGTGAGAATGAGTCCCGCATCAGACTCCGTGCTCAGTGCAGAGTCGCTTGAGATTCTCTTTCCCTCCCTCTGCCTCTCCCACTCACGCATGCACGCGTGCTCTCTCTCTCTCTCAAATCTTTTTTTTTTTTAAGATTTTATTTATTTATTCGACACAGAGAGAGAGATTACAAGTAGGCAGAGAGACAGGGAGAGGAGGAAGCAGGCTCCCTGCCGAGCAGAGAGCCTGATGTGGGCCTTGATCCCAGGATGCTGAGATCATGACCTGAGCCGAAAGCAGAGGCTTTAACCCACTGAGCCACCCAGGCGCCCTCTCTCTCAAATCTTAAAAAAAAAAAAAAGGTTTGAGCATAGGTTCTTCTAAGTCATATTTGCATGTAGAGGTGGGAGTAGGGAAGAGGTTTCCCACATATTATGATTTTAAAGATGTATTAAAAACAAATTTATAGTATCTTGTATTGAGCATCCCTTCAACTCATGGTTTCCTCAAGAAAACAAAAACCACTTTAAATATTTCATGGAGGAAGGAATTTAATTTAAGGAATTAGAAGCTTACAGAATGTAGAAGGGACTCAAGAAATAAAGTCAGAGAACCCTTTTCAGGTTTGCCAGTAGCTTTGGGGGTGAATCAAAAAGTTGCCAGAACCAAAAAAAGTCACCACTGATAATTACAGCTACCTGAAGCACTGGGTAGGGGGGGGTCCTCAGGACAGAGCCTGGAACAGCACTTCACAAACTTCTTGGCCTGAGGAACGCTTTCTGTTCTTAAAAGTTACTGAACACCTCAGAGAGCTTTTGCTTATTTAGGTTACATCTACTGATATTTATTACATCTAAAAGTAAAACAGAATATTTAGAACACAAGAATAAGAAGCCCACATTCCCATAGCTGTCCGAGCCATAATGTCATCACGGGTCAGGTGGCTTCCGGAAAAATTCCACCATACAGTCATGGGTGAATGAAAGTATAAAAGGCAAATAATGTCTTAGTGTGATAATAAAGATAATTTTGACATGGTGAACTCTTTAATAGAGTCTTGGGGACTTCTGGAGGTTCCTGAAGCATACTTTGAGAACTTCTAGCCCGGTGGGTCTGGGAAAGCCTCCTGTCTGTTGGTGGTGTAGTGGTGTGGCTCTGCTCTGCCTTCTGAATGTCTCTCACAAGTGCCTCTCACTGGGGGAATCCACGTTGCTTCCCTGCTGGCAGAAACTCAGTAAATAGAATTACCAGGTAGCCACGCCCTCTGGTCCACAGGAGAGGACTGCGTGGGGTGAGGAATGATAGGGCCGAACTAGCAATGGATAATCCAACACATTTCATTTAAAGGCCCGATTTGTCAATATAGCATACACACGAACAGTACATTTTCTGTGAAGGTAGGGTCCTTGCTATTCCTTCAACTTCCCTAAACCCTTCCCAGTTATCATCCCTTTGACTTAGTCTTTCACAGAAATAAAACGATGAAGTAACTGCCAAATAGACCTTTGGCAACTTTGCCCCCAAATTTTCAGTAATTATTTATTCTGAAAGTTAGCTTGTGTGGGTGCATGCACACATGTTCAGAAACATCGAAATTGTTGAGATCTTCTTAGAGCCTGGCAAATTCTAGTCCTATGTGAAGAACCAAGTGAGCCTAGAACCTTAGCAGTTGTCATGTAGATCAGACCTTGAGAGTGGGATGATTTTTTTTTAAGATTTTTTTATTTTTTGACTTATCTCTACACCCAACATGGGGCTTGAACTCACAACCCCGAGATCAAGAGTTGCATGCTGTACCCACTGAGCCAGCCAGGCACCCCTTGAGAGCAGGATGACTTTTCAAGCGCTCTAAAAATGTCGATGGTATTTTTAGATAATTTTTAGAACATTGATAAATTTTTTTTTAAAAAAAGGCCATCAGAATAAAAACAAATATTGTACTTTCTATGAAGAGTGTTTTAAAAGATGTTTGGTAGGAAAATTCTCAAGCTGGGTGCCGTAAAACACAAATAGTGAATTAATAAAATTTTTGTTCATCAGTAGTCTACCAATAAAAGCTTTCCTCTCTTTGGTGGAGAAGTTTATTTTTTATTTATTTATTATTTATTTATTATTTTTTAAAGATTTTATTTATTTATTTGACACAGAGAAATTACAAGTAGACAGAGAGGCAGGCAGAGAGAGAGGAGAGAGGAGGAAGCAGGCTCCCTGCTGAGTAGAGAGCCCAATGTGGGCCTAGATCGCAGGACCCTGGGATCATGACCTGAGCCGAAGGCAGAGCCTTTAACCCACTGAGCCACCCAGGCGCCCGGTGGAGAAGTTTAGAAACGTCTGTTTTATTTTACATTTGCATAAAATTTTAGAAGCCATTTCAAGTATACTTGGCTAAACCAGGAATTTTGTCAGCATATGCATTTGAACCTTCTGGAATCATTTATTCATTTTGAACAAAGCAGAGACTGACGATAAATAAAACTAATCACCCAATCAAAGCAATGCTATTTCCTTTCTATTAATCATTGTGACATTTCTTTTGCCTGCCCTTCATCAGTAGATAAAAATTAGAAAAGGGCTTGTAGGTAAAAATTGGTCCCTCAGAGTTCTACTTATAACATGTACGTGTGTGGATTAATTCTCCTTGACATATATGGCTTTATAATCAGAAGTACTGTTGCTTGCAAAGCATCTTTGGTATTTTTTAAACACAAAAGCACCTGAAAAAATAATCAGATTCTTATACATACAAAATGTTACTAGGTTCCCATTCCATGAGAATGCCAAAAGCAAATGAGCTTATACAACCGAACAAAAATAAATCATGTTTATTTTTTCCATGTGCACTTAGAAAGAGAATATGTAAAAATAAATGCTCAGAAATATAAATTTGCTAAAGATTACCACATATGCCTGAACATAAGATGGGCCTTTTCCCAAAAAATCATTCCTCAGAAAGGAGTGAGTCACCTTCTATTTGATCCCTCACAGAATCTCTCCTGGGGCAGGAAGCACGGTCTCTCTCACTCACTTTATTTTGAACAATGCTCTGTTTGCTGAAGCTGCATCAGCCTGAATAATCCCAATCAATCTTATTTTGGGGAATTTATAAAAGTCACTTGATGAATTTGTCTTTACCATTTAAATAGAGACTTAACATTTATTCCTGGGAATGTGACCTCACAGTTGTAAATATTGGGTGCTGTGGTAAACTCAAGGATGAAAAAAGTGTTGTTTTCAACAACTTGGATGAAAGTTTCCTCTGGAAAGGAGCGAGATGATTCTCTGTCTCTACTAATGTCCATAAGATAGAGCCACAGTTCAGAGAAAGTTGTTTTATGAAATCTGAATAGGAGTTTGGAAAGAGGGACATTTCTAAATTCACATAGGTTTATATACTGTGTCACTTAAATAGTGTCATGTATAACTAAATTTCAAGTAAATGTTTGTATTGGGGCAAGTAATACTACCTGTTGTCACACACAATGCTAGACATCTCATTGGTGTAACATGGTGAGGAGTTACTTATGCATGTCACAATTCAGTGCCTGTTGAGTGGCTCTCCTCCACGCAGTGGCATGGGGATGAAGACTCTCTATTTTGCATGACTGCCATTTTTAGCTACAAGAAAAGATAAAGAACATGGAAGACCACATGATTCTTTTCTTACCAGGCTGGGAAACACCAGGCATTAATTCTGCTCACATCCTGCTGGCCCAAACTCAATCAAGGAAGGTTATAAATGCAATTATTCAGATTCTGAGGAAGCAAGTGGAGTTAGCAAGCCTCTAGATTATCTGCCACAGCATTTGATGGTCTCCTCTGATCCTAAGAATTGGCCCAAAAAAAGGCTGAAATATGTCATTTGTGAAATATGAGGTCAGTATCTTCCTGGGGATAGCCTGAGTTCCCCCCAGACTCAGGCCCACTGTCCACATCAGATGCCAATCACAAGTCTCGTTTGTCACCTGTGCTTCTGACCAACCAGCTACAGATTAGAGGTGGTTCTCATGACCCTTTCCTTGTTCTTTTTTTGCTAGACCAGCTCATGGAACTCAGGAAAAGTTTACTTATTAAATGATGGGTTTATTATGGAAGGATATAACTCAGGGGTGGCCAGTTAGAAGAGATGCATATGAGGAAAGGGGCCTGGAGCTTCCATGCTCTCTAGGTGCGCCACTGTCCCCAAATCTCCATGTGTTCACCAGCCTAGAAGCTCTCTGAACACTCCTTTTAGGTTTTTATGGGGGCTTCATTATGTAGACATGACTGATTAAATCGTTGACCATTGGTGATTAAGTCAACCTCTAGGATCCCTCCCCACCTTTCTGGAGGTCCTTTTGGTGAAACTTTTCCAGGTTTCCCCTGGCAACCAGCCCCCATCCTCAGGTTACCTGGGGCTTTCCAAAAGTCACTTCAGTAACATAGCAAAGACACCTTTATTGCTGTCAACACTTAGGAAATTCCGAGGATTTTAGGTTCTCTGTGCCAGAAACTGGGAGTAAAACCAAATATAGATTTCTTACTATAAATTGCAATATCACAGGTATGTCCAGTAGTTGCCTCAAAACTCCAAAGTCCTAGAAAATTATTAATTATTAGATTTTTAAAAGTTTAAGCAAGAGAAACTGACATCAAAATAAAGTGGAAATTCATTAAAACTGGCTTTTCCACCAATATAGTTGGATTAAATGATAGACTATATACCCACTTAATTAAGTTCCATTTTCAAAGTTTGAGTGTCTAGATTCCATATTCTTTCAAAACTGTTGGCTAGTAAATGACATCAAATAATAAAATTTCAGAAGTAAAAGGGGCACAGATCTCTGCCTTTCATTTTTAAACTCTTCTTTTTAGCAGAACATTATTTTTTTTCCCCTACCAAATGAAATCTTCTATCAAACCTCCATTGGTGAACCAGATTACATGGCTATACTGGTAGACTCAAGAAAGAGGACCTAGAGCTTGGCCCAGTTGGATTTCCCTCTCCAACCTCCACTAAAGCATTCCTGAACCTTGGGCTCTGAGGAGTTTTCCAACACTGATTTAATCTACCTTACTTGAATGATGAGGGCCCAGATGAACAGACTGGTCAATTTGCAGTCAAGGGCCCCCAGCTAGCAGGTAGCAGCTGAGACCACGCAGTCCCAGACCACCTGTGCACTGCTTGTGTTTACACTTTGTCTCACCAGTAGTGATCCAGGCCACTTATCCATCTGCTCTCCTGCACCACGTCTCTCCAAAAGGCCATTTTGTCTGCTCTTGGCTGCCAGCCAATAGCTCATTTATACTGCTTTATATACAGTGAAAGTCTGCCTTGCTTTAGCATCAACTCTTTGATCCGAGTTCTATCCCCTGTAGGCCTTGTGGGGTATATAATCACTTCCTCCTCCTCTAGACTTTTTCTTTTCCAGGCTAAAAATCCTTGAGTCCTCAAATGACATGTTTTTATGCCTCTTTACCAATTCCTCCTTTCTGAATGTGCTATAAATACGACTCTTACAAAGTAGGACTCACGTTGAATTAAATACTTCAGTTGTGATCTGGCCGAGGACTAAACAGGATGGACAAGGAAGGCATGTGGATTGGTGGTGAGGTGAAGGTTGTTGGGGGGAAAAACTTTTCCTTTTCACTCTTTGGTTTATTCTCCCACATCTGCAAATAAAACCAGTGAAGGACAGAGTAACAAGAGAAGAGGCATATAGTGTTATTAGTATTTTTATGATCACAGGAATTCACAGAATAAGTAGAACTCAAAGTAGTTGTTAGACTCAGGGAATTATATGCCAGTTTTAACAGAGGAAAGTGGGTTTGGCCTCTAAGAGATGATAAATTAGGAAAGGTAACTAGGAAATATATAGGGGAAACTAATGGAAGTAAAGAGTTATCTTAGTAAGATTTGTTTGTACGGGCCCATGTCAGAAGTGGCTTTCCTCCATCTGTGGTGATAAGAGCTGCTCACCTGTTCCTGGTTCTGGCAAGAGAGACACCTTCACAAGGGAAATTGATGCCCAGGTTTTGGGGCCAGTAAGGAGAGGGCAGAAAAATCTTGCTGTGTCTATTGATTCTAAGCTCAAAATAATCCTTATGCCAAAGTAGCATTTTTTTTATGGTAGCATATTGTGTACCCCTTCCAGAATAACTGCTCCCCCTCCCCTGATTTCACTTATTCTTTACTGTTTTCCTCTGGTGCTTGGGTCCCCTACCTCACACCACCACCTTCAAGACAGTGCTCTAAATGTCTCCTCAGATTTTCACACAGACCATCAGTTAGGGTCCTTGAGGTTTGGTTGTTTTTATGGTTGTAAACCAGCTTCATTATTCTGTCATTCAGCTTTTATCCCAAAATAAGAGGTCTTATGTGGTATTTGGATTAAATCTAGATTCAGTCAGTCAGTCAGTGTGTGCCAACCACAGGAAGTAGAAGTAAACAAAATCCCTGCCCTTAGGGGAGTTGTGGTCTATTTGGAGGAAGAGACCATACACAAATTTAAACGTACGTAACTTGATGTGATGGTAAGTGCTGAACAACCAAATTGAAGAAGAGCACGAGAATGAGGAGTTAGAGAGTGAGCAGAAATGGCTTCTCTGAAGAGGTGATGTTTAAAAAGAGGCCTGCGTAAATGAATGTGCATGTAGATATCTGGTGGATAGAGTATTTTCCAGGCTGTGGGAACAACAACTGCAAAGGTTCTGAGCACAACCTGGGAAGCAGCCTGGAGACCCACGTGTCTGAGTACAAGGAAAGGCAGGCAGGGGAGCCAAAGATCCCATGGGGACTTGCAGGCCACAGGGAAACCTTGAACTTTCTTATGAGTATTGGGGGAAATCCAGAAAGGTATTGAGGAAGAGAATGATGTGATTTGTTTAAATCTTAAATTTTAAGAGCACTAAAAGGAGAGGAAGAAAGAAGGGAAGAAAGAGCAAAGCAAAGCGCTGGCTGTTATGTGGGGAGAGGGTGTGGGATTAGGAACAATTGTGGAAGCAGGAAAACCCATCAGGCAACTAGTAGTCCAGATGTACTCATTCTTTGATTCATTAATTTAATAACCATCCAAAAAGGAGAATGAGGTTTGCCTAATGAGGTTTGTTTTGCATCAACATTTTCTGGCTCCTAGTGATTTTGATTTTGTTTTCTGAGTACTTTCAAGCTAGTCTCCTTGTGATTCCTTCTAGAACATTCCATGATTGGGAAACTAGTCCTCTGAATAAAGTGGGCATACAAAGTGAGGTAGCAGAAAGGGCTTGCCCTTTGTAGTGGACACTCCTGATTTGAATTTGGCTCTTCTTGGCTCTGGTATAGTAACCTGAGGCCCAGTTTCCTGTGTACAAATGAAGGTGGTGGTAACACTTCTCTTAAAGACCTGAAGTATGTATGGTTCCTGCAGTTTAGGGCTCAGCAAACCTAGGATCTTTTCCTACCCATTTTTATTTTACTTTAGCATGCCTTTAACTCGATTGTGTGGTCTATAAGGGTATGAAATAGGTTTTGTTTATGTTTGCATCCCCTACGGAGTGCTTGAGTCATAACAAGTGCTAAATTTAGAGCGAATCAATGAGTCTGTGAGATCCTTGACAAGTTAGCAAACATCTCAGTGTCCTGACAGAAGCAAGAAGCTGTTTCCAGGGGAGAGGCACAGTGATGGTGCACCAAGGATACTCTCAGCTTTTTGTGCTCCTCTGCCAGGTTTCTGCTGCTGTTTGTTGTCGGGTTTTTTGTACTGTTTCCTGGACATCTAACGGGGAGATAGAGACCCAATTACTACTTCAAGGTAGCCTTGAAGGGCATCCACTAATCTGAGAAAAATATTGCTCTCGAAGGAACGAAGATCCTTTATATCCTTTCTGGATGATCCCGTAAGCATTAGAAGAGGATGTGCTGTCCCCCACCTGGGTTCTGGGAACTTACTAGGTGGTTCTACTTATGTAAGCACTATAGTAACCCAGACCCTGGAAAATGATTAGTTTTCATTACTCTGAGTGCCCTTGATGATCCCACCCACTCCTCTAGTCCGTGGCTTCTCGGGCCTGTCCTTGAGATGTGTGTACACAAGCAGGGAGCAGCAGGGTCTGGACTCACAGATAGGATGGGCCCATGAAAAGGTACTCTTCTGAAATATGTTTATTTCAACAATGTGTGTGAATTTTACCTTTACTCCAAAATATGATTTAAGAGAAAAATATTTTAGATTGCTCCACAGCTAAATTAAATTGACAGAAAATACTTCGCTTACAAATCTTTCAGGAGAATGGACAGAGTTGGGAGAGAATAACTCCTGTTTACCTCTTAGAGGCCTCATCTACTGATAGCCTGTATTAAGAACTGAATTGTGTCCCCCCACCCCCAAAATTCATATGTTGAAACCCTAACCTCAAAACGTGCCTCAGAATGTGACAGTATTTGGAGATAGGACCATTAAAAGAAATAATTAAGGGGCGCCTGGGTGGCTCCGTCAGTTAAGCGTCTGTCTCTTGGTTTCTTCTCAGTTCGTGATCTCAGTCATGAGATCGAGCCCCGAGTCAGCCTTTGCACTCTGGGGGGAATCTGCTTGAGATTCTCTCCCTCTGCCCTTCTCCCACTTTCATGCTTGCTCGCTCTCTTCTAAAATAAATAAATCTTTAAAAAAAATTTTTTTTAAATAAAAAATAGTTAAGTTAAAGTGAGGTTCTTAGAATAGGCCCTAATCCAATATGACCAGTGTCCTTACAAAAAGGAGATTAGGACCCAGATGCTCCAAGTCTGAGAGGCAACCATGTGAGGACATAGCGAGAAAGTGGCCTTCTGAAAACCAAGGAGAGAAGCCTCCAAAGAAAGCAAGCTTGCTGACA
This sequence comes from Ailurus styani, assembly GCA_002007465.1. NCBI lineage: Eukaryota > Metazoa > Chordata > Mammalia > Carnivora > Ailuridae > Ailurus > Ailurus styani. The sequence goes on from LNAC01000625.1 coordinate 395,679, forward strand.
CCTTGATGTTGGACTTCATCCTCCAGAATGTCAGAAACTAAATATGTTCCTCAAGCCACCAAGTCTTTGGTATTCTGTCATGGCAGCCCAAGCAAACTGATAAAATCCATGACCACAGACTTTGTTGCAAAGCACAGCCTAACACGGTCACCTCTGAGACCTGGCACAAATGTTCTTGTGAGGGGCACTGTTTGCTAGGGCTCCCAAACAAAGTACCACACTGGTTGGCTCTTTCCGAAGCCTGTGAGGGAGGGATCTGTTCTAGGCCTCTCTCTTGGGCTTGTAGATGGCCATATTCTTCCTATCTCTTCACACATCATCTTCTCTCCATATGTGACTCTGTGTCTAAAGTTCCCCTTATTCTAAGGACACCCATCATATTGGATGAAGTCCCACACTCATGACCTCTTTTTAACTTGATTCCTTCTGGGAAGACCCTGTGTCTAAATAAGGTCACATTCTGGGGTACGAGCAGTCAGGACTTCAACATATGATTTTGGGGGGATACCTTTCTGCCAGTAACAGACATCTTCTCTGGGGATGGGGACTGTGATCTCATGTTTCCCCTCAGTTTATTTATAAACAGGACCTTCCACTGAGGACAATGGAGTGAGAACAGCCAGAAAGGCCTTTATTACAACAGGGACAGTGCCATCTGTGTAGCTGGGTGTCCTCGAGCAAGTTACTGCGTCAGTTATAGTTTCCGTTTATTTAAAAAGTATTCACATAGAGAGCTGATTATTGCTAAGCATTGTTCTAAGTGCTTAGAGATATTACCTCATTTAGTACTTATAAAAACTCTAGGAAATAAATGCTATTAGTATTCCACTTTTATGGGGGGGTTGCCCATGGGTGAGTAACTTGTATGAGGTCACACATCTAATAAATAAGCAGGGTTTGAACCTGCGTGTGTAGTCCCAGAAGTAGTGCGCTTACTCTGCTGTGCTCGTGTGGATTTCTGGGATTTGCCACATTAAAGCCACTTGACAAAGGTTGTTCTTTTCTCTTTACATTTTGTCATTTTATATCTATGCATGTAAGGTGAGAGCCTAAAATGCTAAGTACACTGGCTGAAATATTAGTGAAAGACCATGGCATTTGAAATTCTAAACCACGGGAGTAAAGGGTAAACACGTGAAATCAGGAGAAACAGACAGAAAAGTGCAGACTTTGTTGAACTTTTGTCCACCGGTTCTGCAAAGTTTGACTGATTTTACCCTTTGTTTTTTTTTTTTTGAAAGATGAACTAGTAATTCCAAGTTGTTGGTTTTGTTTCTTACCGAAGTATCTGTGGCTCACTTGTTATATAACAGAATTTGTCCCACTTTTTCCTTCTCAGAAGTATCTAATGTAGTGAGGACAGTAGTAGGAATCTATGGTATATTTTGCTTCTGCCCATGGTGTTTGGGTAATAACTAACACATTAACATATTTGGTTATTTTTCAGTTCAGGATTGAAGTATTATTGGGAAGTTGAACACTCTGATTCCTCTCGGAAACAGGGGCGGGCCTTCCAGCAGCTGGCCCTCGGGAACTGGTACAAATTACTGTGTCTCATAATGTCTCTTGAACTGTGGTGTTTATAGCTATCAGCAGGGCCTCAATTTAACACAATTACAGCACTTAGTATTTAAAAGCCGCTTGCACTTTAAGGAAGAACGTGGAGAGTGTTCTTTTCCATCACACATGTACTGACCACATTTTGGTAAAGGAGTTTCCGATGTCACGGGGTCTGAATTTAAAAATGTTTTCTTTTTCCATGTACAGGTCGATATCCTTTGATCCGTATTCATTATCCAGGTTATTTCAGAGCTATCTGAGCAAGGCACTGTGTTAGGTACAGCTGGGGAGGTAAATACCTATGAGAGGCACTTTCTGTCCTTACCTGGACTCTTTCTGAACACAGAAGACCAGATAGGACAAGTGCAATGAGCACAGTGCCTGGGATTTCAAAAGGGGCAGTGAAGGTTTATGACTGGGGGCATCAGGAAACTTCCTGGAAGTGGTGGTATCGTAACTGAGCTGTAGAGGATAGGTAATCTTAGAGAAACTGTGCTGTTATTGGAGGGTTTTTCACGATGAAACAGGAGAACAGCATAATCCAGGGCACAGATGTGAAGACAAGTGAGGGTCAGGGGTCCATCTGAGTTAGAACAGAGGGTACAGAAGGAAGGGGACAGGGCAAGGGATGGCAAGCAGGGATTCATCCGGGATAGAAAGGATCTGGAATGCTACCTTCTGTATGATGCTGTTTATTCTTTATTCTCGTGGAGATTTTAAATCAGGGAGTGAAATACCTTGAGCTGGACTTGGAGCAAAATAATCTGGTCTCAAACTAAGCATTCGAAGTTCAAGAGAAAGAAATTGAGATTGTGAGTTGCAGAGTTGGGCAAGAAGTAGCAGGTCCCGAAGTAGGGAATGACCAGAGAGAGGCCAGGAAAGAAGATCTCTGCAAGGAAAATCAGCCAGGCTGGGCATATAATCAGAGGTAAGAAGCAGAGGTGAGATGGTTGATAAAGGTTGCATCCTGACTTGTATTGGTAGATGTTCCGAGTGACACTGCTTAGTATTACCAAAGAAATTGAGGCCTTGCCTAAATCAATTTGCAATGGCATGTGTCATTTTTTCCTGGGCAGGATTTCTTAGAACTTATAAAAAGCTAATACACCCTGTGAATCTCCCAGAATATGGTGGTGTCTCATTTCCCAAACTTATTTGTCCACAGACACCTTTTTTTTTTAACAAAAAATTTCTAAATCATCTAACATTTTCCAGAACATTGTTTTAGGACATGCTATACTACCTTTGGAGGAAGATGATGTAATGAATAAAAACTGGGAAATTGAAGTTAGCATTTGATCTGGGCCAGAGACCATAACTTGACATTGGAGTGTGTTAAGAGACCATAACATGACACTGGCGTGTGTTAAGTTTGAGGTGCCATGGACCATGCACCTGTAAGCATCTAAAAGGCTGCATGTTCTGAGGAGCCATGGCTTAGATGTTCAATAGGAAGAAGGATTTGGAGTTACTATCTAGAGGTGATAATTGAATCCATATGTGAGGTCAGTAGGAAAGAGAACTTTCCTGAAGCTAACCAGAGAACTGTGGGAAGCATTTGTTTGAGATAGATGGAAGAGAACTGGCTAAGGAGGTTGAGAAAGGGTGATCACAGAGCAAGAGAACTGGGATCTTCCTTTTTTAGAAAATTAGGATAGGTCTCTGAAGACCAAGGAGGTGTTTGGCAGAGGGATTGAGGAGGAGAAGAACTTTAAAGTTTGGAAAATAAGTTATCGATGGCCTTGGAAAGAAAGAGTAGCTTTATAGAATGTAATAGAGATGGGAGCCCTGTTTAAGGAGTCGTGGAGTGTTTTTAAGAGAAAGCGTGAACAGAAAATACATTGTATTCCTTGTTTAGAGATTGTTATCAATGAAATAAAATAATATTTAATGAAACTTCATAGAATGAGCAGGATTCTTACTTCCTTAAGGATTTGGATTAACATGATTAAGTAGAACATGATTAAGTAGAAGCAAAGAAGAGAAGGAAAAATGAGCACAGGGATTCTTGCTTTACTGAGTTCCTGGAATAATAGTTCTTAAATGTTGTTTTGCGTTAGAAGCTCCAGAGGTCTTGTTTAAACACAGACTTCTCAGCTTCACCCCCAGAGTTCCTTGATCAGCAGATCCCAGGGTGGAACCCAAGAAATGGAATTTCCAACAGGTACCTGGGTGGACCTGATGCTGTTGGTGTGGGTACCACAATCAGAAAATCTCTGTTCTAGAGAAGGGATAATGTGAAATCCAGGTTGCAGGTGGAAGGTGAGCATTGGGAGAGAGAAAAGACACATCTTTGTCAGAGAATGACCAGAAAGAAGTGAGAGAAGAGACAGTGGATGATGACACATAAAATCTTGTTGGGATAGAATGGAGATGGCAGCCACTGGAATTAAAGAATTAAGAAGTAGAATCCTGAAAGTTGTCCCTGTGGATGTAGAAATTATAGAAGGAAAAAGGGGCAGGGTAAGGAAAATCCTGTGAGCCCTGTGCTGAAACCATCAAGAAAGGTGGTGTAGGGGAAGAAAACGATTTTTCCTTCTACTCTCCTAAGTCCTTTGGCTGGGGCTGTGTAAAATTAGTATGACACACAACAGATTAATGAGACAGTTGACCAACATGTGCAGCACACATCACGGGGGAGAAACATCAGTGAAGAGCAACTCAGAGGGGCCATTAGAACTTGGGCTCAGGTAGCATCTTAACAAGAACAGTACATTTCAGAGATGTGACAAGACAAAGGAAAAGAACTTTGAGTTTTTGGTAGGGCAAATGGTGGGGTGTGGGGGAACTAACGCAATGAGGTTCATTTGTGCAGATCCCTTTGGACACCAGATTTCTTCCATCTTCTCAGCCATAAACTTCCTCAAGAAGAAGGGATGTATGACAGTGCCCATTTTTTATAAGTCTCTACTTAGAAGTCATTTAAGGAAGCTCTGGGAAGGTGTCTTTCTGCATTTGTTGATTCTCATTTGTCTCCAGCTCAAAAGAATACTTATACCAAAGTGGCATATTTTGGGGTGGCATATTCTGGTCCCCTACAGTGGGCATAAATGGAAGGAATTTGGCTTATATGAAATGGGCCACTATTGTTGGGGTCCTCTTGTCTGGAAATGCTAGTCAGGCAGCAGAGGCCATACCAAACTCCCTCAGTTAAAAAAAAAAAAAAAGTAGGAGTACACAAGGCCCCCATTGCAGAAGGTTATGAAGACATTGATATGATCAGTCTAAGCTACCGTTTCAGCAAAGGCAGAGCCAACAGGGCAGGGGGTCTGATGAGAACAGCAAGCTCTTACCTACTGCTTTATATCTACTAACTGCTTTCATCTTCTCAAGGACCCTTTGTGGTTGATACTATGATCCCTATGTCTTGGTTAAAGACATGAAGTCATAAGAAGTTAAGTAATTTTACAAGTGCACACAGTTGATAAATGATGAAACTTGGGACTGAATCCGTTCCTGGGGAGCTTGATAGAATCTCACTGTGCATATTTGACACATTTTGACTTTCCATCCCTCTTCGGCCAGGGGCTGATGAGAATGACAGCCCCGGGGATTTACCTGGAGGTGTGCCTCCCAGAGGCTGCCCTCCAGCTTGTGGGGGTGTTCTAAAGCTACTGTTACCTACACATGATGGGAGGCCAGAAGCCAGTTAGAGTGGAGATGGGGAACCCAGGAGTGTCACACTTCAGTGCCAGGGTTTGGAACAAGAAGCGGGACAAGGCACAATGGTTCAGAGTGTAGACCCAGAGCCCAAGGGGGAGCCCGATCCCTCCAGAATGGAAGGGGCAGGCAGGCAGGTGGCATAGGCAGGAGGGCATTTCATTTCACTGGCTCAATCACAACAGTTCTGTTCATCAGGTAATTTTTGTTTTCTCTGTTCCTTAGGTCGGTTTCATTCTCAAATTAAGACATCTGTAAAGCCCAAAACTATATTATTTAGGTACAGTTACAACAATCTTAAGGAATGAATGGTTTGTAAAATACCCATTGCTACATTTCTCTTTAGGTCTGTCGTTTAAAAAATAAAAGTACATCATTACTGGAAACACAAGATTTGACCAGAGGAAACCCTTCCTACTGCCCCACGCCCATAAACCCATTCGACAGGGAGAAAAAGCATCCGTGAACCAAAGTGGTTTTCTCATTTCCTTGCTAGATATTGATGACGTAATCTATCCCATCACCTAAAAAGCAGTGTTTTTAGGGGTGCCTGGGTGGTTCAGTCGGTTGAACATCTGACTCTTGATCTCAACTCAGGTCTTGATCTCAGGGTCGAGAGTTCAAGCCCCGTGTTGGGCTCTGCCCTGGGCATGCAGCCTACTTAAATATACAGACCAAACTCCACCAGTGCTTTCAGTAATTGAGAAAGAATAAAGAATGTGGTTAATAATGTGATGAGGTTGCTCACCAGGGGTAACAGCTGAAGACGGACTGTAGGTAGTAATGGAACCACAAGATCTGGGTGTTCTTGCTTCCTCTTAAGAAAGCATCTCCGTCGTGCAAAGGGGAAACAGTGCAGGGATTTTGCTCTCATGGACATTCATATAAATGAAAAAAGAATTGCTACTGGTATTTCAGCATATTACTTGGAACACATTTCCCATAATCGGGAATCAATGGCAGATTTTGTAATCTTAACCATATATATGATAAAAACCTATTGAGGTGAAGAGTATATTGGATTGGATTTGGGGAGAAATTCTTACAGCACTGGGATGTGCTGGAGGTATTGGACTTGGAAACATATGAGCATTTCCTCCATAGTTCTTGAATTTCACCTTGCTTCTCAGCCCACTCGATGTGAGAAAAGCAACCTGCTTAACGGAGGCATCAGAAATCAAGGAGCAGCCATCTGGGTGGTTTCATCTAGTAGATTTTCAGTGGCAATTCCTGAAAGAGTCTAAGTCATTTGAGCTGGTCAAGCATCACTGGACCAAGACAGTTCCATAGGCTCCCACCTGTCTCTGGCTTTGTTTCAAATTTTGATCAGAGACCCCGCAGGCATGAGTACAGTGTTTCTGTCATCAAGTGACATCTCTTCTGTTGTGTCGATTTAGCACTGTTTAAACTGGACTGTGACAGAATTTGTTCAAAGTGAAGTTTTCTTGATTCGGTGTGGATTAAGAAACAAAATGGCTTCAGAACTGTGTTCTGACGCTAAAACACATTTTTCCCCTTACTGAAAATGCGTGTCTGTTTACCTTGTTACTCTTCTCCCACGAAAGAGAGAGGAGGCTTTTCACAAGTAGAGACTCTCCACGCCAGTGTCCTGTGTCATAGCTCTGTCTGTTGGGGAAACACCTTTGTTCCTTCAAGCACTGGTGGTCAACTAGTTCATAATCAGCACTAGAGATACAGACACACCAACGAAACCTGCGTTTTCACTGCATTTACTTTGAAGGCATGTATCTATCAAACAGAATGCTGATTACATCATGGTCTACATATGGATAGGGCTCAATTTACCTTTATGTATTCTTAGTCATTTATTGTGTTAATTTCAGCATTTTTAGAGTTATATATAAATTCAGGTCACCAAGGGGGTTGAAAGCGGTGGTCCAGTTTCACATTTGGCTTTATTCCACCCCCACCCCTGCCATCTTTCATTTCCCAGTGCCTCCAGTTCCAACCTGTGTCTTAGTCCGTTAAGCTGATGTAACAGAATCCCATAGTTCAGGCTTAGAAACAACACAGTTCTGGAGGCTGAACGTCTTGGATCACAGTGCCAGCATGGTCTGGTTCTGGTGAGGACCCTCTTCTGGGTTATAAATGGCCATTTTCTTATATCCTCATGTGGTGGAAAGAGGGTGTCTCTTTTTTAAAGACACTCATTCATGAGGGCTCCATCCTCAGGACCTAATCACCTCCTAATTACCGTCAACATTGGGGGCTAGAATTTCAATACATGAATCTGAGAGGGGCAAAAACTAAGTCCATAACACCCTATACAAATTTTTATCTTACTGGATTGCCCCTATCTTAATAAATTAACTTATACATTCTTTCAGAAGAGGCCAGAGTAGGCATAAATAAAAGTAAGCAGAGACCAAACAGCACATTAAAAAGAAGAATCTAGCCAATGATCACATTGAAGAACTGCTTTCCTTCCATTGATCTCCGTAATGATGGAAGTTATTAAAGTTGGCCTTATGAATAGAGGTACTCTGTACCTAGTATGATTCTTTTTTTTTTTAAGATTTATTTATTCCAGAGAGCAGGAGAGCAGGGGGAGGAGCAGAGGGAGAGGGACAAGCAGACTCCATGCTGAGCTTGGTGCCTGACATGGGGCTTCGATCTCAGGACCCTGAGTTTATGACCTGAGCAGAAACCAAGAGTTGGACGCCTAACTGAGTCATCCAGGCACCCCTACCTACCTAGTATGACTTTTAAATTTTATATTTGTATATGTTTGTATTTTGTATTTCAAAAGGGAACTGTTTTGGTGGATTGCACGTTGTCCTTAATGAATATACCTGGCAGAGCCCTACCAGCATATAAACGTTTGACTTAGTGCCAGTCGAGGTTGTCCTGTTTCTTCCTGAGATCAGGTTGGGTGGGGAGCCAAGACAGAGCAAATCAGAGACTGTTAGACATTTATTTTCTCCACAGCTTGGATTAGAATCAGGCCTTGATGTTACCAAAGTTCATAGGTTGTGGAAAACCTCATCATACCCTTTTGTAAAACAAAAATAACCCTTAAGAAAAAGGAGAAATCATCCTTTTCTCCCCTTCCATTATTATAGACCACACTTAAAAATTGTTTTTGAAAAAATAGAATCCGTATGGGTCTTGCACGTGCATATGGGTTTTTTGTTCAAATAATCTATAATACTGACGTTTACTTTCCTGCCAATGTTCTCTTTTACATCAAATTGAAACAGTGGTTTAGCAGATGTTTATCCTCAGTATTTGCTCCAGTATGGTGTTCCTCAAAGGGCAGTGCCCCCAAGATAAGTAGTATCAACATAAGTTCTTATAAATGTAAACGCTTGGGGCGCTACCCCACAGCTACTAAATCTGGAATGCAACAGGGCAGGAGAGCCCACCCTCTGTGTTTCAACACACCCATCATACTGTGTGACTTTGGCTTCTCATAAAATTCAACCTTTACTTCGCCACCTCAGCCAATCAAATTTTCAAATTTCAAAGTATTTTATTTTCTCACTTTTTGCTTCTGAGGTAGACTCAGTTTAGTTGATGTCTTATTTCCCTAGTAAATTGATAAGGAATTGAAATTAACAGTTGAAGGGAGGGATCTTTCTGCCAATACTTAGTTGACTTATTATGCTCTATATCAAATGATCCCAACCATTTCATACACAAATTTCTAGTGATATCATTTAAAGACACCAAGTTTGACAGAATTTCCCTGTCAGCAAGTGCCTAGTCTAAAGTTAATAAAAGTTTCCCAGAACAAGAATGACTATTTATGTAGTAGGTCACTGTGAGCATAATACCTGACAGGATCACGGTCTCAGGGAAGTTAAAATTTACATTTAGAATCTACTCTCAGATCATTAGAAAATCTGTCACCTTTACCTGCTGTCTTTTAGAATTAAGAGTTAGGAAGAAGACGACTTTAGTAGCATACTGAGTAAAAAATGTAACTTAAGACTGAGAAATTAAAAATTTATCCAGTAAATTCTCTGACTCTTGGTTGAAGAGTGTTCCATTACAGTCAGTTAGCTTTCACTGATGGTCCAAATATAAGTAAGTCCCTGCTTTGGAGGAGCTCAGGGGCTGGTGGAGAAGCTCAGAACACTTACAGGATGGGACTAAACCTACTATGTCAAAGAGCCATTGTCTGAGACTCAGCTTTACCATAAACACCTCAATGGTTGGCTTCTCTGGGGAAGAAAGATTGGCTATGGCCAGGAACCCAGGATGAGGTGATACAGTCCCGGGGTTAAACTAGCTGTGGCCCTGACCAGCTAGTTGTAGTCTATTAGACACATTATTTTTAGATCTTCAGTTTCCTTATTTTTAATACAGGAAGACTAGTATCTGTGTTTAGATACTATGAAACTGAGATGATGTAATGCTTCATTTATTCAAGGAATTTGTACTAAATGGTAGCTATGGTGTCAGGCAATGTGCTAGGGATGGATAAAACCAAGATAAAATCCCATTTTGACAGATGTCAACGCCATCCATTTAGTTGCTTAAACTCAATCCATCCTCCATTTCTCTCGGTCCGTCTCCTGGGCTCAGATGATTTGTACGTGTCCGTGTTTCTCCATCTCTGCTGCTGCTGTGTTAGCTTGTCTCACCTGGACTATGAAGATCAGAGTAGCCTCCCAAGAGTCTCTTCCACTGGAGCCTCTCCCCATCTTCTCTCCCCATGACAGCTAGGATGATTTTCTTAAATTGGATCCTGTCTCTGTCCTGCTGAAAACCCATCGTGGCTTTCCACGGCTATAAGATAAACCCAGACTTACCATCATTTTAAAAACCAGGGCACAAATTGGCTTCCACTGACCTGACTTTCCAGTATCATTTCCTGCCAATTCCCCTCACCACCCTTCTCCCCCCTCTCAGCCCCTCAGGCCTCCACAGTTCTGCCCTTCAGTGTCTTTCTGTTAGTCTGTTAGGCTTGGAATCTCCTCTGTCCATTGGAATCTCTTAACTTCCTGGTGCCAATGAATGCTCACCTCCTCAGAGATTTCTTCATGATCACTGTCTTCCCTGACATCCTGCTGATTTCCTCCACAGAACTTTAACCTGGTATAACTCATGTCATGCATATGTTTACCTATTTCTTAGCTTTCTTTGTCACAAGTAGGATGCAAGTGTGGAGCCCAGTGTTCGTATTTGTCTTGTTTTTCACTGGACTTCCAGGGCTGGCCCCAAGGCCTTTCTCACAATAGAAACCAATGTTGAATGAAGAAAGTGTCTCTTCTCTTGAGGTAACCAGTATAGTGAAGGGATTCAGTCCAATGGCCATTGATAATGTGGCACGACGGTGATGGTAGGGGAAGGATTCATCCCCTAGGGGCATCCGGGAGAAGTATTATCAAATGCTTGGGAATAAGAGAAAACATCCCAGAGGAGAATGAGGTCTAGAGAGTTCAAGGATGTCTAAGAACTAACTATTGGAGGTTACATTAACATTTAAACATTTAATTTTGTATAATTTTGACATCAAAGCAGTGTTTTTTGATCTTTTTGTTGTTGTTGTTATCACCTTCTTAAGGAGGGAATTTTTCTAGACAGTTTTTTCCTAATTACCATCCGCTTCTCCCAATGACATTACATACCACAAATATACTGTACATCTGGCTATGTTCTCTCTGTATGCCTATGCTTTACACCAGAAAAAAAGGTTTTTTTTCACCTTTTAAGAGCAAATTTTTGCTCCTTGGGGATACAGTTGTCCTCATTGAAAAGCCATGCATGAAAGCATTTACTCTAGATCATGGGACCAAGTTTTGAAGAAAATGCAGTTAATATGCCTTTGTAGTACTTGCTCTTTCTATGTCAAGTGGACTGTGTATTGTTGAAAAAAATTTGTTTTTTTCTTTGTTTCCACTGGGAGAAAAAGAAGGAAATTGTTCTCTCTTTTTTTGGTAAGATTTTATTTATTTATTTGACAGAGAGAAACACAGCAAGAGAGGGAACACAAGCAGGGGGAGAGGGAGAAGCAGGCTCCCCGCTGAGCACGGAGCCTGCTGCAGAGCTCGATCCCAGGACCCTGGGATGATGACCTGAGCCGAAGGCAGACGCTTAATGACTGAGCCACCCAGGGTCCCAGTTGTTCCTTTTTTTTTTTTTTAATGTGATATACATGCTCATTGAAGTAAAAAGTCCCCATCAGAATTGCAACGAAATTTCCACACAATGATGTCTGCCCATATGTGATGGGGCACCTGCCTCTGTGGAGAACATTAAAAGATAGGGTAGAGGAACTTGTGTTTTGGAGGGAAAAATGTGACAGACAAATGCACAGTAATCATTGCACAGTTCAGGAAGGAACAAGCGGGGGGCGGGGTGATTCTGAGAGTACTTGATGGTATATTAAGGAAGATGACCTAGGAAGGCCATGTTGCCTAAGAGATGATTTAGAAATGGCAATTAAGTTATGAGGTAAGTGAGTGCTGATAAAGTTAACCTGGAAGAAAATTAGGGCTCAGAGAGCTGGGTTGAAGGCTCATGGAGAGAAGAAAACCTTTTCAGAGAGAGTCTGTAATCTGGCTTCCATCCGGCTGTCACTGTTGCTGGAAGCGAACGCTGTTTGGAACAGGGGCATTGACACAGGTAGATACCAAGTGGTTATTTCTTGGACTTTGGACCGTAGGGTGCACAGAGGTGGTGCGGGGCGTGCTGGTGGAGGAGGTTATCATCGTGAAAGGTAGCCTGAGGGCAAATCACGTATCACTCAACACGTTCCACTGGCTTATCTTTCAGGAATTTTAAGAAGGTTAAAGCACTGTTGGTTAAGCGGCTTAACTCTGTAGGCTCCAATTTATCTTCTTGCTGTTATTTGGCCCCTACGCACGCACCCACGTGCGTCAGTGTTATAGGAAGAAGGGCATCGCCCGGAAAATGGTGGGCTTCTAATTCTGTACTCTTCGCAGAATTTGTTTTCATTAGCCAAGCTGAATTGAGCTTTGCTCCTGTGCGGTGAAATGAGGCGTGACTTAGCTTGATGGTCCATGAAGGATGCTCGGGGAGGGTGACATTTACTTCCTTTGAGGCTCATGTTTCTATTTATACCAAGGATAGTTTTTGCGGTAACACAAGAGACAAGATATTTCCTAGTTTTATGGACAGACTCATCCTTTTATTTCATTTCCTACTTAGCCAGCCTCCTTGTTGCCAATTATTATTCTTTCTCATCTAGTTAATGTAATCTTTACTTTCTTGACAGATTCATGTAATCATCACTTTCATAACACATCTCCCTGAAGAAACTTCCTGCCAGTCCGTACCACTTGCGGACTGCTGAGCTTCAGTAACTGGGGAGCCCACACCGCTCTTCTTCCACTATTCTTTCTGAGACTCCAAGGTTTAACCTGTTTCTTTTCCTTAAAGCCTGTTCCCTTCAGCTGCCTCTCCAATCGTCTGCCTTCTCATGCTTACAGCCTGCCTTCTGTTCTTTCTTGTAGCGCCCCTAACTTCTGCCATCTGTTACTGGGCACAAGATGTGCACAGATCGCGGCTTATAGCTGTGACAGTTCCCTTCCTACTAACTTCGAAACAAAGTGCTCGCCGCCTGAGTTCTAGCAGGGTTTGGAAACATGGTGGTTACCCCAGTTCACTTTTCCTTTGATATTGTATAAACTAATCTTGTGAGTTCAGTTAAGACTTCCCGAGTCTTTTTATCCAACCAGTGTTCCAACCCTGGAGGAGGCTTGCTGCCGTGTGTTTTGACGGCATACACAGGGACTGATGGCTGCACTTAATAAATGGACATTACATGAGTTTTATTTGTTATCTGAGCACTTCACAAAAGAGAAAGGATATTCTTGGATTACTGCTGTTTGGATGAACGGATGGCCCAGATATTGCCCTATAGGCAACTTTTCCCCTTGTGTACAAGTTCATAGATTATTACTATGATATTGACCTTTAAGAATTTTTTTCAGTTTTACATAATATTGGGATTTTTGTGCAGTTGTTGTTATGATAAATTATACATGAAATTTATCATTTTAAAGTATACTGTTTAGTGCCATTAAGGATGTTCATTCATGTTGCTAAGCAACCATTATGACTGTCCATCTCCAAAATTTTTTCATGTTCTCCAACTGAAACTCTGTCCCCATTAAATACTCATTGCCCACCCCGTCTCTCCAGCCCCTGGCAGCTACTGTTTTACTTTCTCTATGGATGTGACTACTGTAGGACCAGTACTACCTCACGTAAGTGGAATCATACAGCAATTGTCCTTTTGTGACCGGTTTATTTCACTTAGCTTGATGTCTTCAAGGTTCATCCCCACTATAGTACGTGTCTGAATTCCTTTCCTTTTTAAAGGAAATACTTGGGGCACCTGGTGGCTTAATCAGTTAAGCATCTGTCTTTGGCTCACGTCATGATCTTAGGGTCCTGGGATCAAGCCCCACGTCGTGTTCTCTGCTCAGCGGGGAATCTGCTTCTCCTTCTGCCCTATCCCCTTGCTCATGCACTCTCTCTCTCTCTTTCTCAAATAAACAAATCTTTAAAAAACCGTAATATTCTGTTGCATGTATACAATAAGATGCCACATCTTATTTAGACATTCATCTATCGGTGGCCTTGTCGGTTGTTTCCAGCTTTTAGCTGTTGTGAACAATGCTGCTGTGATTCTGGGCGTACAGATATACCTCCCAAGAACTTTCAGAAGAAACTGTTAGGTTCAGATGACTTAGCTGTTCCCTTAGACTGTACGGCATAACTTGTGTTCTTCCTGCACCGTATAGTCCCTCATTTTAAAATGCTGCTGGGTAATAGTACTTTTAAATTTAAATATGTACCATCTCTCCCTGGTTGACTAGTGGTATTTTTCAGCTACTTCTTTTTATAGTACAAGAAAATTAGGAAAAAATGTTTGGAGAATTAAATATAAAAATCAACTTATTTTTAGTAGCATTTATTTGTTCTCAACATAGCTATTTGTTACAGATAATTACCAGTCGTGGACTACAAGTATTGGAAACTATGCAAACATTAAAGTTTGAAAAATATACAATTATCTATTAAGGGTTTTGGTTGCAGGTGAATTTATATCTATCCAGCAGCAATTCAACATAAAAATATTGAGGTCCTAGTTGAATTAGAAATTTGGCAAATCAAATATGCAAGTCTAGAAAACATGTGAAAATATTATCCTAATTCACTTTCATGTTTCGCTATTGATTTGCATGTGGTGAGTTTCTATTTGTATTGATTCTAAGAGTTTTTGTTAGAATCACTCCACAAAGATGGGGATTTTTTCTGTTTTGCTTATTCCACATAATAGGATGTCATTAGATAGTGGATGCATATAAATGAATAAGTATAACAGTATCATTTGGAAAATCTATCTATAGATTCCTTCATGCTTTAACATGAAATTAGTAGAGACTAGACCCTACCCCCACCACAAAGAATATTAATAATAGTATCAGTAAAGTTGAGGTTTTTTAAATGATTTATTGGTCTAATTTTAATGACCAACTAATTCAAGACCTCTGCATGCTAGCATGAAGGAAGTAAAGAAGGTGAACTTTTACATAGCTTTTTCAAAATTTTTGCCTTTGATAGTAACCCAACATTGATTCACTTTCTGAGACATTTTTATGTCTCAGACATAAAAAAAAAATATAGTTTGAGTTTTTCTAAAAAAGTAATAAAATAAAAAAAATATATAAAAAGTGATCTAATTGCTGCCTTAAATCCATACTTGCGGTTGTGAATACTATCATGTCATACACTGATGGCACCAGGAGCCTTGGGCCCATTGTCCTTTCAGCCTCCCAGTCACCTTTGCTGTATTTGTTCTGCAGAAATGTCACTGTCCTCTGGAATAGTTCTGGAGGAAGGAGGTGGCCAAGACCATCCACTGGACATGTGCTTTTCTGGGCTATGACCATCCTATTAGAGCTCCCTGGGGGCACCTCCAGGGCACAGATCACGTCTGTGCAGGGCGTACTGAATCCATCAGGCTTCAGAGAACCATCCGACGGTGCTCCCAGTCAGGAACTAAGCATTTTTTTTTTTACCTGAGTGGGCTTCCATGCGTGGCCAATGCTAAAAAGAAATTCACCAAGCATAGCAAATAATCTCTTCTCCCTTTTATATTGTTATCCATATTATGATTGCTAATTTAAGATATTCATAATATTTAAGACACCGTGTAATCAGTTAGACTATTCTTAACCACCATTTTGTGAAGGTAGAATGCTGACATATTTGGGGTTTCTTTTAAGAAAATCATATTTCGGGAGCACCTGGCTGACTCAGTTGGAGGAGCGTGTGACTCTTGATCTCAGGATTGTGAGTTCAAACCCCATATTGGGTGCACAGATTACTTGAATAATTTTTTTTAAAAAATCGTATTTTATTGTTTGTTTTCATGTGTGTGCATACATGCGCACACACGTCATTTTAAATGACAAGTGAAATAATGGAAATCTGTAATAAGACATGGATGAAGGGCATGGAAGAAATTAGAGGTGTTGTTTTAATTCGTATTCTACCTCCCTATTTATGGGTTTTTGTTAGGTTAACATAAAGGGGGTTAGGAAGAACCAGAGCCAGTCTTCTAGACCCACATGTTGGACATTTCTTCCACATTTATAGTCTGTCAGTGGTGAGCTCTGGTAGGTTGAGTAGGGATAAGTTCCGATGGGAGCCTTCCCAAATTCATTCCTTTACAGGATTTATGCAATCATGGCTCTGATGTTTAAGTGGGACTTTTTTTACATCTGACTTTTTTTTTTTGGTATCTGTTGGAATATTTCAAATTATTCACCCTTTCTTTTCCTGTAGGAGTTCTGATACATACAGATGTGGAGGTTGAGTTCATCAATTGTTCCAGGGAGAATTTTCTTTTTAGCAGATCGCAATGTGTTTGGAACTCTCTCCTAAAAAAGGGACTTTCCGGGTGCCTGGGTGGCTCAGTGGGTTAAAGCCTCTGCTTTCGGCTCAGGTCATGATCTCAGCGTCCTGGGATCCAGGCCCGCATCAGGCTCTCTGCTCAGCAGGGAGCCTGCTTCCTCCTCTCCCTGTCTCTCTGCCTGCCTCTCTGCCTACTTATAATCTCTCTCTCTCTCTGTGTCAAATAAATAAATAAAATCTTAAAAAAATAATAAAAATTAAAAAATAAATAAATAAGGGACTTTCCTTATTATCTACTTCTCTATACCAGTGTTTCTTCTTCAGTTACTCTGGCTTCTAGAGAGCACAGCTCTCAGGGGAGTCAGCTTGTCCAGCCATGTCTTCTGATGTTTGTCCAGAGTAATTCTGTCATTATGGGCCTATTCCTCGGAGTGACCCCACTCTGGGTTTCACTTTCTTGTTTGGTAGCACTCTCCCCACTCTAGTTCCCTTAGAATCCAGTGTCCATGACTTTCCCCTTGATTCTATTTACATAAATTTGTTTTCAGACAATATGTCCTTTGTCTTTAGCATTTTGATAAAATCTTTTTTTTTTTTTTCTTGCCACTGTACCTGTACTAAAGTTTAGACCTCCAGTATGGTTGGGAAATGTCAGTGGTTTCCAATCTGGACTCTGTCATCCCAGGAGGGAGTTCATCTACTATCTGGTAAGACACAGCTGCCTCAGAGTATTGAAATCTTTCTGATGCTCTGGAGAGAGAGCCTGAGGTGTCATTTTTTCCGCTTTGGGATATTCACTTAATCCAAAACCAGATACGTCTCCACCCTCACAGTCAACAACTGATCTAGTTCTGGGGAGTGGGTACTCCATCTTGGTCACTTGCCCAGCAGAAACTAGTAGCATGAGAGCCCCAGCAGCCTTGACTGTGTTTCCCTAGAGCCCTGCAAAATCTCCAAAGATCCTGGGACCAAAGAGTCTCAATAAAAATTTATGAAAATGTATAAAAATAGAAATAGTTCTCATACTGCCCACAAGACAACAAATAAAAGCTATTTATTAAGCAACCGTAGATAGTGTTCACTTTTATAGAATCCAAGATGGTTTTCCTAACTTCTCTCTCCTCAAACTAATTATTCTCTCACTTTTAGGTTTTGTGGTTTTTTTTTTTTTGAAGAGTTTTTTTTTCCCACTTCACTTTAATACTGAGAAAACAAAAGTTCGCAGGTGGTAACGTTCTCATGTAGCCCCCAGTCTGTAAACCTGTCTTCATCCAAGCTCCGTGTTTCCTCCCCACTCCTCGAACAGAGGAGGCATCTTCCCTGCTGTCAGATTCCTCTTATTCTGTTTCTTACCTTCCCAGGATTTCCTGTCTTCATTCACCTTCTCTTTCCCACAGCATCCAGTCTTTCTCTCTCTACTGGATCATTCCATGCATGACATACCGTGGAAGTGCCCATCCTCAAAGCCTTATCTCCCAGCTCCTTCAGCTACAGCTTCATCTCTCTACTCCCCTTCCAAGCCAGACTTTCTCAGTCAAATGGTTGGGGCGCTTAACTTCTCCCTTCTCCCGTCTCCTCTCTCCAGTCCAAACTCTATTGCCTCAATGTCAACAACTTCAACAAATTGTTCTGAGCAAGGTCAGCAGTCTGTGCTGTCAAGTAAGTCAAAGCTTTGTTTTTTGTCTTATTCAAGCTGTCAGCGTTCAGAATGGTTGACCACTCTTTCCAGCTTGAAACGTTGTTTGCTCTTGGCTTCTGTGATACCATGTTCTTTGCCCATCCTTTGCTGATTTCTTCCTTCCCTTCCTTTCCTTCCTTACCTTTTCTGCCTTCCCTCCCTTCCTTCTCTCCTTTCCCTCCCTTCCTTCCCTTCCTTCTATCCTTCTCTTCCCTTCCTTTCCTCCCTCCCCTCCCTTCCTTCCTTCCTTCCTTGGTGGGGAGGAGCAGGCTCCTTCCTCTGTACTTAACCTCTCAAAGTTAGGATTCTTCAGCACTCAGAGCATGGCTCACTTCTTTTCTCTCCACTCTCCACCCTAAATTCCAATTTATATTTACAGTCAAGTACAGCATCTCCACTTACATGTTCATTCAGACCATCTCCAAAATGTTTCCATCTTCAAAATGTACCCAGCTTTACCAGTACAACACTAGTCCAAACCACCATCATCTCTCATCTGGGCTCTGCTTCTTCTCTTTCTCCTTTCCAACTTGTTAAGTAAAATTAGAGAAAATTGACGCCATGAAATTTAAGCCTGGAGCAAGTAAAAATGGGAAAGGATACATTGAAAAACTATATATATTTAGCAAGTAGAACAGACTACAGTGAGCCAGTGGGAAATAGGAAAGAGCTAAGAGGGAGGAGTCCAGGCTTAGGTGCTATTAAAGAAAATGGAGAAAATATGAAAGTTTTGACTAGATGACTTAATCCTTGGACATGTTGAGCTGTGGACTGTCTGTTGGGTATTCTTGGAGGCAGCTGGATATAGAACCAAGCCTTAGGGGCTAAATATATAGACCTAGGAACCAACCATTTTAGGTTATACCTGAAGACATGGAAGTGGATGTAAGCGCTTGGGAAAATCGTGTGAGTGAGTCAACAAGAGTACCAGTCCTGCTTCTCAGCCTCCTGTTGACTTCTTACGTCTCCCATTCGTTTCTTCTCATTCTTCATGGCCACACATCACCTACATTTACCCCTGCTTATTCCCTTCCTAGGCTATATGCAGAGTGAAGCACAGTGTCCCATGAACCTCTTCAGTCTTGTTATTCACAAAGATAAGCACTTACGTCCACTTTCTTTATAAAGTTTTTGGCACTAAATAATCTTAATTATCTAGACCAAGCAGGAGGGTGACAACACTTGACAAACAAGTACACTCACACCCTCCCCCCACTTCCCCCACCAGGCCTGGATTATCTGGCATTCCAGTGCCGGAAGCCAAGAATCTCAAAGCAGCAAACAAAACCTTTTAGTCATTGAAATAATTAGAACATCTAGGTCCTGAAACTGTAGTCTGTCTTTCTCTCTTTTACCTATACTTCTAATGAGCTTGGTCTTCTGACCATGGCTGTTAATTTTGAATTGTATGAAAATCCTACATGGAAGTTTCTATCCTTGTGTTTTGGCAGAAGGAAGAAAATCAGATTCCTTTGTGGTCACTTCGTTCGATCATCCATTATGGATTCTAGCAGTTGCTGAAGGACTCAGAAACTCTTACTTACATAGGACTTCACAATCTTCATCTAAAAACCCTGGCTTCCTGGTTCTAGGACAAGTTCTAGACCAAAAACTATTAGAAACATGGCTTAACAAGTAGGACCTTAGATTGAAACAATTCTAAACAAAAGCGGAATTCAAATAACATCCAGATAATGTTGAAAAAATGTTTTAAGCGGAATAGGATGAAGCAGAAAGACATTCTGATTTTCTGAAGACCATGTAACAATCCATTCTAAAGTCATTCCATTGAAATGATAAGTTGACATCACAATCTCCTTTTGTGGCAAACATCAAACATTCACTGATGGTGTGGTTGGCACTCGAGTTCATACTTCACCATGAGATGCTTCACTCTTGAAGACCCATCTGTATTCTTGGGGAATGTTGAGATCAACAAGTATATATTGAGTGCCCAGTATTGGCCAGGCCCTGGGAAAACAGTGATGAATAAGAGGTAGTTCTACCTCGACAAGCTTACGGTTTGGTGAATTTATGGTCTAGCTAGACAAGACTTGCATAAAAGATACAGAGTGGTGGATATCAGGGGCCAATGGAGTAGCATACACATCAAGTGCTACCAGATGTCTCAGGTAGCCAGAGTCTTGTGGGCTGCCACAGAGTGACAGGAGAATAATATACTGCTGTCTTTGCAGCAGCAGTGGCCGGGAACATGGGAGCCCAATGTCTTTGACTTTCCAACCCAACTCAAATGGCTTCACCCTAGCTTCTCTGTCCACCTGCTCCCCTTCGGAGCCCGTCCCAGGCACATTGGATCTGTCCTTTCCTGCGACCGTGACACTTCCGCCCTTTGTTCTCCACTTCACTGAAATGCCTGGGATGCATTGCAGTTGTTGGCAGGATTGTCTCTTTGAGATTCAGATCTCAAGACTATAGGTTTGTCTTGTCCATCTTTTTTTTTTTTTTTACTGCCTACCTGCCTAATCCCATACCTAGACTATTGCTAGTGCCCCTCAAAACAGTGTTCTTAAGTGAGTGAATAAAGAATTGAATTAATTCACAAGATGAGACTTGGCTCCAAAGGAAGTTTACAACTTTGCATTTTCTAAATCAGTAAAACAAAGGCCTTTACCCAGGCACGTGGTAATCAGAAATAAAGAAAATTAAATAAATAGGGGTTCTCAAACTTAAATGTGTTAGAGTTGCTTAAAACTGTTAAAGATGCAGATAATATGAACCCCCAACTCAGACTTAGTAAGTCTGAATTTAAAAGCATCTGAATCTTTTAAAATTTCCCTAGGTGATATATACCACCACGGTGGAAAATCATTTAAAATCTCAGGTAGTTGACATTTTGGGGAATGAGGTATTCCATATTGGTCTTCTTGATAACTGTCCCTGGTTGCAGTGAACAAGCAAATGTTTTAAATTTGATGGAAGTGTATGTAAAATTCCCTCCTGCCTCCCCCCCCTTTTTTTTAGATTTTGTTTAGAGAGAGCACACACAGAGGAGGAGGGAGAGGCTGACTCCCCACTGAAGAGGGAGCCCGATGTAGGGCTCAATCCCAGGACCTTGGGATCATGACCTGAGTCGAAGGCAGATGCTTAACCGACTGAGCCACCCAGGCGCCCCCTCTCTCCTGCCTTCTTAAACAAAAAGCACCTTGCATAGTTTGGTATTGCTTTTGGGAGCTCATGGCAAGCACCAGAGACATCACCATTGGATGCCTTGTCCCTCTTTTGAGTGGGTCTCTCAGTTACCCCATCTCCTGACACCACTGATCTGTTGCTAATATTTCTGCCTCTCTCATGCCATTGACTTATTGCTTTTAATATGCCATTGGCTCTGACAACACATAGCCCAACTTG
Organism: Ailurus styani; assembly: GCA_002007465.1. Classification (NCBI taxonomy): domain Eukaryota; kingdom Metazoa; phylum Chordata; class Mammalia; order Carnivora; family Ailuridae; genus Ailurus; species Ailurus styani. Next base: position 416,806 of record LNAC01000625.1, read on the forward strand.
TTAGCAACTGTATTTTGAGTGAAATTGAAGCTCATGGACTTGAGGAACTTCATAAAAAGATATTTTAGGAGCCCCAAGGTGCTTTTGCTTACTTTGGGAAAATTTCCAAAACATACCTGACCCCAGAAATCTGACCTCTGAGTGTGGGTATTCATAGAATTACTTTAGCAGAATTACACAGTTTGATTCTCACCCCCTTATTTTATATTCAGGCAGATTGAGGCTTAGAGATTTTATGGCTTTCCTGAGTTAGGGAGTGTTTGTTAATAAACCAGGTTCAGGGTTGCCTGGGTGATTCAGTTGGTTGAGTGTATGACTCTTGATTTTGGCTCAGGTCATAACAGGGTCATGAGATCAAGCCCCACATCAGGCCTCGTGCTGCTTGAGATTCTCTCTCCCTCCCTCTGCCCCCATCCCTACCACCCCTAAACACTGCTCACACACTCACTCTCTAAAGTATAAACAAACAAACGAAGTTCAATAGAATTTGCATGATTTGATCCAGTAATCACTATAAAACCTAAAGTACATCATGGCAAGAATATCTGGCTCCTTTTAAGAATAAATTTAATGGGGGGGGGGTACGGCGCCTGGGTGGCTCAGTCGGTTAAGTGTCTGCCTTCGACTCAGGTCGTGATCCCGGGATCCTGGGATGGAGTCCTGAATTGGGCTCCCTGCTTAGTGTGAGGCCTGCTTCTCCCTCTGCCTCTGCCCCTGCTTGTGTTCCCTCTCTCACTGTCTCTCTCTTTCTCTCTCTCTCTCTGTCAAATAAAAAAATAAAATATTTTTAAAAAAGAATAAATTTAATGGTTGGTACAGTTTCTCTAAATTCCCCCATGCTTTATTTTAAAACCTATTTAATCACATCTGTACTTATTTATGTTCAGTCTTTTCCACCCTGATAAATCACAGGTACCTAGAGGTTAGGGAACCTGGTTCTATTGACTTTTGTATGTAACCCAACAACTTAAAGAATAATCTCACGGTCTTTTTTTGGGGGTTTTTTTTTTTGCCTTGGCATGCTTATAAATCCATTTTTCAATCAAGAATGTATGTGAATTTGGGACGCCTGGGTGGCTCAGTGGTTTAAGCCTCTACCTTTGGTTCAGGTCATGATCTCAGGGTCCTGGGATCGAGTCCCACATCAGGCTCTCTGCTCAGTAAGGAGCCTGCTTCCCCCTCTCTCTCTGCCTGCCTCTCTGCCTGTTTGTGATCTCTCTCTCTCTCTCAAATAAATAAATAAATAAAATCTTAAAAAAACAAAAAAAGAATGTATGTGAATTAGTAAGTGACCATTTTATGTAAAGTTTCTAACTTAGGAATTCCTACCTGGAAATATGTGTATGAAATGCATCCTATTCAAGGAAGCCAGATGCTTTTACAAGGCAAAAGAATCTATGTTTTTGTTTTGTTTTGTTTTGTTTTGTTTAAAGATTTTATTTATTTATTTGACACACAGAGAGAGAAATCACAAGTAGGCAGAGAGGCAGGCAGAGAGAGGGGAGGAAGCAGGCTCCCTGCCGAGCAGAGAGCCCGATGCGGGCCTCGATCCCAGGACCCTGAGATCATGACCTGAGCCGAAAGCAGAGGCTTTAACCCACTGAGCCACCCAGGCGCCCTTTGTTTTGTTTTGTTTTGTTTTTTTAAAGCATATCCAGGACAAAAACTTCAGAATTTTATGAATGGCCTTAATGTAAATGCAAAATGCAGCTTAAGGCTTTCGGTGAAAGATAGCATCTTTTGGGGGTAAAATGCCAATGATATACTGAGGAAGCCAAGTAATGCTGTGAATGTAGTTCTTACTGGGTTTTTAAAAATAAATGTTCAGTACTTTTGTTTCATATGCTTAAAAATGTCTCCATTCCTGTCTGTGTATATTATGTATGTACATATGTATACATATGTGTTTCATCTGCGTAATATAAACTGCCTCAGTTTATCCACCAGAATTTTATAGTTTAGCAGGTTCTCTGACACTCTGGCTCTTTACTCCCCATGACTGACTTTTATAAGCATCTAGCTCTGCGTTTTCGGTGCCTGGTACACAGTAGGCGTGCCAGTGTGCGGAGGCTGGTGATGGCAAAACAGAGAGAGGAAGGGAATGCCCTCTGCCCTTAAATCTGGTTGAGAAGACAGGCATGCAAGACAGAAAGGATATGAATATGTGAGGCAAGTATGCGAGAGTCCCTTCTGGCTCCAAACAGGAGTTTTGGGGACATACTGGACTCCCCTTCGGGTCCCGCATGTGGAGTGTGGCCAAATGTAAGGTATGGAATGTCAGCATTGGAAAGTTCGTCGAATGAATGTCCCTGAAAGACCTTAAAATGAAGGAATTATGACAAATTATGATTTAAAAAAATGAGCTGCCTTTCCTCACACCATGTTATTTAAATATTTATTTTAACATCTTAACGATTCATTCCGGTGACTGCTGTGTTCTCCAAGACAGGAAATCATGATTCTGTTGCCACTTGTCTTGTTAAACTGCCCTTCTTGTATGCCTTTGGATTTTCCACTTCCTCTGGAGCACTTGTTAGAGACAGCCTAAAATTGGAGCAGAAATTATGGTGTAGTGGAGTTAGAATTATGGGTTGGAGTCTAGTCTCTACCACATATAACCATGTGGTTTGGAGCCTGCCATCTGATTTTCCTCATATGCAAATGGAAGTCATAATACTTAATTTGTCTACTGAAAGCATTTGACATTTGACACAGAAGAAATCTTGAAATTTTCAGTTTACGGTTGAGATGAAGAAATGATGACTAGATGGAAGGAAGTATGTAGTCAATGATGAAATGTCAGTCAAGGTGTCTTATGAGTTATGTCGGTGTACAGACATCATGTATCAGTCATCCAGCTTCATGACATCACCACATATTTGTTTTTCTGCTTAACTACTTTTAGGGTACCTACATTTAAAGTCACAAGTATGTCCCACCCCAGACCTGTTCAACTCCAGAGTGTCTCTGCCTAACTAACTGTTCCTCTCTGTCTCCTTCATAACCATCATTCCTCCTACATCTGCTCTTGGATCTCAGATGCATCTTTGAGATTTAGGTTCCTCCAGTTTCTTCTGGGGGAACATACCTTCCTGGCTTCATTTCCTTTTCAGTTGTCTTAAACCCCATGATTGACCGGCTGAACCATTTTTGGATAAGGAGTCGCAATTTATTTGAATTCAGGTCAACCTTCCTTTTACCTGCCTACTTTGGTTCCATGATGTAAGCCACCTCTTTAACCTCATGTTAACGCCAAGAGTTAGGGGGTGGGGAGTTGACAGAAGAGCTTCGGTGACCTTAAATTAGGTCCGCTTTAAAATTGTATCTGACACAGTGATGTCTCTTTAATAAATTTCTTGGTTTACTCTTTTCAGCTCAATTTTTAGGAAACAAGTGGCCTTTTCAGAAATCTTCCAGAAAGTTTTAGTCTTCAAACTCATGTGCTTCTGTATATTCTTCCTAGCTTTGTTAAAAATGCAGTGTTTTAGGTTGGGGGTGAGACATTTATATTTTTAACAGGCTCCGCCCCCAGTGTTTGACTATGATGTGAAACAAAGTTTGAGCATCACTGTTTTAGAATACATTTCTCTCTTCAAATGGAGATTTCCATTCTCCAAGAACATGGGAGGTGTGAAAGCAGCACAGCAGAATTTGCATGGCTGTTCTGCGCTGTCAAGGGTTCCTAATCAAAGACATGCTTGAGAATCAACTATGATGGTGCTTTTAAAGGCCATCAATAAAAAATACTCATGTTTTGGCTCCACCCACTGGCAATTCAGTGCAAGACTGTACATGTGGGGCTCCTTTGTTTATTTAATAATAAAGCACCTTTATTTACTTATTTTTAAGATTTATTTATTTGAGAGAGAGAGAGCACAAGCAGGGGGAGAGGGGGAGAGAGAAGCAGGCTCCCAGCTGAGCAGGGAGCCTGACTCAGGGCTCGATCCCAGGACCCTGAGATCATGACCCGATCCAAAGGAAGACGTTTAACCACACGGACCCACACAGGCGCCCCCACACCTACCTTCCTTCCTTCCTTCCTTCCTTCCTTCCTTTTTCTCTTTCTTTTCTTTTCTTTTCTTTTTTTTTTTTAAAAAGATTTTATTTATTTATTTGACAGAGAGAGAGAGATTACAAGTAGGCAGAGAGGCAGGCAGAGAGACAGGGAGAGGAGGAAGCAGGCTCCCTGCTGAGCAGAGAGCCTGATGCGGGCCTCGATCCCAGGACGCTGAGATCATGACCTGACTGAGCCAAAAGCACAGGCTTTAACCCACTGAGCCACCCAGGCACCCACTCTGTCTTTCTCTCTTTCTCTCTCTCTTTTTCTTTCTTTCTTTATTTCTTTCTTTCTTTCGTATCCAAGGTGATTCTGTTTGGTTTACTATGATATGAAACATCCACAATGGACATAAATGCACACTTTGGGTAGTAGTATTTTAAGTTAATATGTTAATATAACATAAAGTCAATATCGAGGTTGTTATTCAGAGAATTTATAAAAGTAATATGTTAAGCAAGTCTACAGATGTACCATCAGTCCTTTTTTTAAAAAACCTATTGCCTCTACCCAAGCTTTGAAAACGATATGTGCTCTGCTTTCCCCTTCCCTCAATGAAACCACATTTTAAATTCAGAATCACCAGTGCTAGTTTACATTCAATTCAAGACAGCAGGCCCTGAAATAGCCTGAATGACTCATGCACAGCACTTTCCTAGGAACAGACTCTGGACTTATTAGTGTCTGGAGCCATCAGTCACTACTCATCTATCTGGTGCCCCGGTGTGCGAGGGGGCGGCGCCAGCGATGTGCCCTTCCCCTGTCTTACCGGGTCGCACACAGAATTCATGTAGTTTGCTTTAAATAGCCAAAGGGGAGAGGGAGGGGAACTTCGGTTGTTCTTGCTCCTTGAAAATACTTCTCCTTCCCTGGCCACAAAATACCAATTGAAAACTACCAGGTAAAGTTAAAAATCCTTTCCCGGGATTTCAGTTGTGTTTTCCATGTATCCGAACGAGGGCCTGCGTGTCATTGGACGTGGAGCATGGAGCCCCTGATGCAGCTCCCTGCCACGCTGCTCTCTGTAACCTTGAATGAGACCCAAATTGTTGGGCTGCATCTTTGCATTTTTAAAATGAGGAGGCTGGATTCCCTTGGGAAGGGCTCTTTGAGCTCTAAACGCTAAGATGAGGAAACATGATGCTTCCAGATAGCTCCCTGAAAGGTCTCACATAGAAAAAAGAGCCTTTTCAAACTATATCCTGAGACTTCTGGTAAGAAGGCTCTCTGCTGGGGGTGGGAGGGGGTGTAGCAAGTCTGAACTTGGTGTCGGCTCACAGGATGAAAGCATGCTAGCACTGAAGGGCCTGAAGACGTGTCATCTCACATACAACAAAGCGAGGGACAGTGAGTCAGGGTGACTTTCAGGGCCTGTGGACTCGGGTCCCAGAGTCACTGTCTGGCTGCAAGCCAGGTGCTTAGTCAAGCTCATGGACTAAGGCGCCATTAGTCAGTCAGTGCGGACTGCAGGGCTGCATAAGGGTGGGGATGTCAGCTCACCAACCGATTCCCTCACCCATGCGCTCTTACTCCGCAATAGCTCACGGTCCCCAGAGACCGGAGAGACTGCCTGAGCAGAGGAGTGCGAAGCCGTGAAGCATGGGGAAGCATCCAGCTTATCTTTTGAAAGCTCAGAGTCCATGTTGGCTTCCTTAGCCGAGTGTTGCCTGCTAAACGTTGGGGTGCGTGCTCATCTGTGGACCACATCCTGAGTATGGCTGTAGTTGTTGCTCTGTGGATCAAGAGGTGTCTTACTGATCCTCTCCCTGCCCACCCCTGCCCCACCCCAGAAGCAGATCTTACTGTTTATCCACTAGTTAACTAGATGGGCAGAACACAAGAGTGGTTAGGAGGGGGCCTCTGTCACTTCCTGTTTTGATGGTCACCATATTCTGCATGTGTCCCTGTGCCACGCTCCTTGCTGACAGTAATGTATGGTTCCATCTTGCTTCTGGTTCACAAAACCCTCTTTAAGATACGGGAACCAGGCTTGGAAAGGATTATGTGCCCTGGGTCACACAACCAGTTCATGGCCAAGGCTGGTCTCCAAAGGCCTTCTCAATAATGCAATGACTGCATCCTGTTCTACTTTCTCCTAGAACCTGCGAGGAAACCCATTGACTTCTATTTAACCACAGTTCAGAATCCTTCAGACTGCGTTTTTTTCTTTTCCAAACGGCGTCCAATTGTGGTGTTCTCTAGGAAATTTGTTAAAGAAATTTGTTGTTAAAGAAATTGAAAATGTATACAGTGAAAAGTATGTGGCATGTTGGCATAACCAGTTGATATTGAGCATGAAATGCATAAGCAGTCAACTTCCTGAGGCTGTTAAAACACAGGGAGCCCAGCCGATAGCAGTATCCGTGTTTTTATCCATGTATGACCCGGTTGGGAAGCTTGTCTTTCCACCAGTGTGGCTGCAAATCCGGCTGTTTTTTAACGTGAGGCAGACAGACCCTGAAATACAGGAAGAATACAGAGCAGGAGGAGAAGAGCTGAAGGGCCACATGGTAGAAAGGAAGGACTTTCTCCGATTTCTGAGTAATTGACATCAGGAGGATGTGTGGGGTGGTGGCAGGGTGGTTATTTTGTTTTGCTTTGTTTTATTTTGTTTTTGAGAGAACACAGGAAAGAAACATCTTTTTGCGTATAAGTCTGCTGAAGTGTACATTCGTAGTGATGTTCAGGTGACTGCAAACAGACTGCTATTAGTAATAAGGGAACTAACGGACAAAAGCTACCATCCTGGGCACAAGTGTAACAGGGGACCCCTGACATGTGAGCGTCGGAAGCGCTGTGCTGGATCAGGAGAGAGGATTTTTGGGCTGCCCAGCCATAGAAGGAACAAAAGGCAATTACTAGAAAACTCTGCAACATACCGTTAATAATGTCCTTCTGTGGATTCATGCTTATGTTGCAACAAGCTACACGGGGCACATTTTTCATTTGATAAGGAGGTTTCATTTTCCTTAATTATTGTGTTGTCTATAGAAAGTTCCAGATTAAAAGTTTCCTCTGGACGATCAGCAGCTGTTCTGGAGCTCAGAGAGGGCCTGCCCATGAGGAGCAGCCTTTGTGGGGTGGGGAGAAATGGGGAGAAGTTGGTAAAAGGATACAGACTTTTGGTTATAAGATGAATAAGGCCTGAGGATCTAATGTATAACATGGTGACTACAGTTGATAACACTGTATGGTGTAATTGAAATTTGCTAAGAGAGAACTTAAATGTTCTCAGAAAAGTAAATATGAGGGGGGTGTGGTTATAGATCTGTTAATTAACTTGGGGGAAATCCTTTCACTGTGTGTGTGTGCACGTGTGTATGTGTGTGTCAAATCATCAAGTAGTACACTTAAAATGTCTTACAATTTGATTTGTCATTTCTACCTAACTAAAGCTGGAGAGAGAGAGAAAAAAAAGCCATTTAGAAAACAGGAACAAAACAACTCTCTTTGAAGCTTTTCCTTCCCTGGGTGCCCTGCAAGTTACTTAGCAGCCAAAACAGTTCTAGGAAACTTAGCATACCTGAACTGAAATAAAATGAGCAAGATGCACAAAAGGAAAGAAGTAAAAATAGATATTTCTTGTTATTACTTCTCCCAATTCTTCTATTGCACCCTGGAGGGGGAGAAAAAAATTCCATAAATTGTGACTGTTTGGGTGTTCAAAATTGTGGTTAATATTTAGCACTTCTTTTTGAAAGTAGAAATACTTGATTTTGTGGGAATAGATAGAAACAGAGAAATTATTACTGAAAGCCTTTGATTTTTTTTTCTGCCACAAGTAAACACAAATAACCACAGAGCTTATGATCTGGTCTCTTGATAGGCCTGTGCTAAGACATTTCTGTAGGCATACCTGGAGTTCTTAATAAAAATTCCAAGAAGATGGCTTATGGGAAGCATGAAAAATTAAGAGAACTTTGGGGAACCATGGTAGGGACTTTCTTTCAAAAGGTGTTGACAAATTGCTAAGACTGTCCTCTGAGGCGAGGTATGAAGTACAGAAAGGAGACAGCTCATTACTTTTATAGTCAAGCAATGTTTGTAATGTAAAAAATTTGTCTCAGGTTGACCATTATCCGTTAAACTTGGCTTTGAATGACTGAGCTATTTCAGAAAAGCTACCTTGTCCTCAGAGGAAATGAGTTATCAATATAAAGGGCATTTCTTATTTTGTTTGACACTTTGAGAAAATGTACTTCAAATAATTTGCAAACAATGGTAACAACTCTAGAATACATGTACATTTTTTCCCAAGAATACCTTCTTGAAGGGACCAACACTAACTTGGACAAGTTTATGTAGGCTTGATTTTTAAAAGTTACTTAAATTATCTGAACATCACAATTTATTTTTAATTTGCCTTTAAAATATTAGCAGTGTGGGGTTGTTGTTGTTGTTTTCCTCTCTGGGTTACCAAAAGACTGGTTCTCCTTGACCTCTAGAATAAGGCAAGTCCCTCTGTTTAAGCATTACAGTAAGTACCATCACACCAATGCATCCCTTTTGTAAAACTTTTCACAACTGCAGTGAATAATGTTATCTTGGTATTTCTCTCCCACTAGGATATCCATCTCACAGAGCAAAGCCATATTTTTTTTTCCTGTTGATCTGTGTTCCCCTAAAGAGAGAACCTTGCACATAGAGGAACTGAATAAATACTTGATGAATTAAAGAAGAAATCATTTGATTACTGAGCTAATTCTACCAAGTGTAAGTAGTTAAATTATAGGAAGCAGAATTCAAAGCTTTTCTCCAACCGATCATCTTGAGACTTCAGATTTATAGTTGCAGCTAAGAGAAAATAGGTATTTCCCCCCACCCCGTCAGTAAGCAAGAGAATTAGCACATCTTTCTGGAGGGAAATTTGGTGGTTTATATCACACCTTTTTGGATATAAACACCTTTTGACCTGAGAATTTATCCGAGGAAGTAATTAAGGATAACATGTTTTAGATGTATGCAACAAACTGAATGTGTCCCCCCTTAGAATTCATATGTTGAAATCCTAACCCCCCAATGTGAGGTTATCAGGAGGGAAGGGCCTTTGGGAGGTGATTAGGTTATGAGAGTGAAGCCTTATAAGTGAGATTAGGGTCCTTATGGAAGGGACCCCAGAAGCTCTCTCACCTTCTTTTCTACCACAGGAGGATAAAACGATAAGATCTAAGATGGGCAGCCGCCACTGGAAGAGAGCTCTCACCAGACTGACCATCCTGGTCTCTTCCTCTCAGACTCCCAGCTTCTAGTAAATGAAGACATAACTTTCTGTTGTTTATAAACCACTCAGTTTATGGTACTTTGTATAGTAGCCTGAACTGACTAAGATAATGTGTATTTTATTTTTTTTTTTGATAATGTGTATTTTAAGTAGAAAAAAAAAACAGTAGTTACTTCTGATGCACCCTGACAGATGCTCTCAGCCTTCCCTGCCTCTTGTTCGACCCATCTCTGAGGCACTCCCTCTGCATGAGCTCTTTCTGCACCTCACTTCCTATCCACCTCACTCCACTCGGGTCTTCCCTGTTGACACGAGATATTCTTGTTCAGGACTGTGCTTTTCACAGAGTACGTGGACCCACAGGAGACTCACACCAAAGCCAGACAACCTTTGACCAGTGAAAAAGTTAAGTAACACACTCTTCCTGCCAGGTTGTCCAAAACATGGCTTATGTCTCAGAGGATGGTCCAGAAAGATTAAGCAATACCTAGCGGTAACCAAGTCAGTAATGAGCCCTCATAGTTTCTTTCTCTCCTTTTTTGCTTTACTGTCTCTCACTTCTGTTCCCTGGATTGACTCCTCTGTAAATACTCTTCCTCAGCTTCTGCTTTCTCGGGGAACTGAGAGGTTATCTAATTGGTTAAGTAAGACATACTATTTAGTCAGTGGGTATAGACACATATGACCATTAAAAATGACATGGAAAGATATCCTTCCGTTGCCACAGATATGCCCAAGTAAGTCAATGGTGCTTCTTATGTTCATTCAGTAGCCAAGTACTTTCTCTAAAGACCTGACTCACAGAAGGCCATTAGGAAGTGAGAAGTAGCCCCCTGACTTGACTGAAAATGTTTGAGCAGATACTTGAGATGCCTTCAATAAAGGTCTTTAGAGTCATTACAAGTGTTAAAGTAATTGAACAAAGAAGCCATTTGATTGGGGTGACTCTAATGCCTTGGTAATCTAGGAAAGCACCCCAAAACCAAGCCAGAGCCAATTCCTATAAATGCACTTGTATCCCGGGAAACAAGCCAATCTCTCATAGCCAACTAGGCCTTCGCAGATAAGGCAACTGCGTAAACTGTAGCCAATCCCTTTCCTTGCTTTGCTTCCATGTCTTCTCCAGAAAAGCCATTCCCCCAGCTCCTGTTGGTAGAGGGTTCCCAACCACCTGTGGTTCAGTGCCGCCTGGATTGACTTGGTGGTTGGTCAGACACAATCTTGAACATTTTAATACACCTCAGTTTATCTTTTAACACAAGTTAGTTGTGTATGTGCAAATGGTAACATTGCATCTAGAACTACAACCCAGTCAATATTCAACATTCATCATTATTAAAGAATTTTTCACACATCAGAGCTGATTTCTGCTTTCCTCCTTTGCCCCCTGTCCTGTCCTTTCAAGCACTGTGCCAGGCAGTCACAGAACTTCACTTTGGCTAGTGGTACAGCTGTGTGAAGGATCAGACAGGGTCTCCTGTTCGGAACCTGCTGCCCACAGCTCTCTCTGCACTAGTTTATTCCCTGCCAAAACATTTGGTTTTGGTCATGGAGATAGCCTGCTCCATTTTTTTCTGTTTAGGAAAAACAAAGCACGCAGTGTGAAATAAACAATAACAATAAACACACGCAAACTTGCATAAGTTGTGATCGCTAGAACAGAGGGACTTCGTTAGCGAAGACTGCAGCTGTTGGGAGAGGGAAGTGAAGATTACAGAATGAAAACAAAAAAAATACTATGTCTCCCCCTGTTTCTCAGCCGGTACTTTGTTAGGGCTTCCCTTGCATTTGTTTAGAACGCTTCGTGGGAAGTTCTCTGTAGTGTATAATTTTCTAAGTTCTGAATAGACCTTTTTAAACAGCTTAAATGCAGAGCAGTACTTTAGAAGGGACACCACTGCTGGTTGGTCTTAATTCTTCTGTCCCTATCCTTGTGGTGGAATAAAAGTACTTAGCAGAAGCTTGATGGCAACATGCCAGGCCACTTGTGCGAGAGGTTCTGGATGTTTCCGGGCTGCCCTTGAGGCCCTTCAGAGAATGCTGGGCCTGGTCCCTGTTGATATGACCCTACGTCACTGCGCTTTTTATTTATTTTTTAATCTTTGCACTTTAAGAAAAATAGAAACGATGCAATTCGGAGAAAACTGGCTAAGACGCAGGATAGCTGGGTAGGTTCGGTATAGCGCACAAGTAAAAAGAAAGAATGGACACAGGCAGTAGTTATTCAGGAGCTGGAACGGCAACTACTGGAAAGGCGCAGCCAGCCAACAGCAGGGGAAAGTGAGCAGGCGGATTTCCCGAGGAATCCAAACTTCTCCGCTGCTCTTGCTAAAGCGCTTGGTCTGGTGGAGGCACCAACTCCCCAGCTGGGGGCATCTATGGGCTTGAGGTAGGAGACCCCGATTCCTGCACCATCCTGTCCTTTGACCTACACAGTGCTAGATTTTAAACAAAGTAGATGTTAAGTAAATGTGTGTTGAAATGTGTGTGTGTGTCTGAGTCTGTGTCTGTGTGTTTTGCCTTGACCTTTTCCTGATTTTCTCTGAATTTTGGGTAAAAGAACTCTCTTTGGTTATGAATGACTTTCACGTCAAAGTCGTGTAGATTAAAGTTGTGCTTTTTACTAGAAATATAAACCATGATATGGATTCGGTTGAAGCAACTGTGCTTTGGCTTCCATAACAAAAAGCGTACACTGTGTAACTTGAACAACAGAAATGGATTTTCTCACAGTTGTAGGAGCTGAAAGTCTTCAGTCATGGTCTGGTGAAGTCTGTTTNTCTGTGTCTGTGTGTTTTGCCTTGACCTTTTCCTGATTTTCTCTGAATTTTGGGTAAAAGAACTCTCTTTGGTTATGAATGACTTTCACGTCAAAGTCGTGTAGATTAAAGTTGTGCTTTTTACTAGAAATATAAACCATGATATGGATTCGGTTGAAGCAACTGTGCTTTGGCTTCCATAACAAAAAGCATACACTGTGTAACTTGAACAACAGAAATGGATTTTCTCACAGTTGTAGGAGCTGAAAGTCTTCAGTCATGGTCTGGTGAAGTCTGTTTCTGGCACAGACACTCTCCTTGGCTTGCAGAGGGCCCTGTTCTTCCTGTGTCCTCCCTTGGCTTTTTTTTCCTCTGTGTGCGCCCTGAGAGAGAGTCGTCTGGTGTCTCCTCTCCTTACCAGGACACCAGTCCCCGTGGACTAGAGCCCTACCTTTATGACCTCATTTCACCCAACTTCTCTAAAGACCCTACCTCCCCATACAGTTACACTGGAAGCTAGGGCTTCAGTATCTGAATTTGTGTGTTGGGGGGGGCGGGGGGTGGACACAAATATTCAGTCTAACTGAAGAAAACAACAACTGAAGAAAAAGACAAGTTTTTCAGGTGGTGATGGCGGTGGTGGTTTTTAAGCAGCGAGCGTAAAGTAAAAATTGTTTCTGAATTACACCATTAACTTCCAGGTAACTTGAGAAATACTGTTACCGTGCTGGTAAAACTAACCAGTAATAAAATAAAATTTAAACACATCTTTTCTTCTTAATAGCCTGGCTTAGCTGAAAATTACTTCTAAGTAATCTGGCTTCTAAGGTGAGGAGACCCACATTTCACAACCCAGAATAAATAAAATCGAGCCCATTCTCCTCGTGTTGGCTTCTTGCCCAGGGACTTGGAGGAGTCGTTATGCCTTTTGAAGTTGCTCTAGGGAGAGACAGCCTCACTAGGGAAAAGAAGCCCGTATATTCTTTTTGAAGGAGAGTACATTCCATAGGCGACAGTGGAATTCATTGAAACGGCTGATACGGTCTCTGTTCTTCATTTGGGATTTCTTACTTGATAAATCTCTCCATGGGTATTTGTTGACCCTTTACATACCTTAGCTGAAGACCTTGGATCTGAAGTGATCAAATTCTTGATATGCAGAAAGATGTGTGCTGCATCTGTGTGTGTGTGTATGTGCATGTGTGTATACGCACACATGCATGCACATTAATCATATAAAACAAAATCCTGATCAGACAAACCTTGCTCCCATAATGATTTAGCCATTTGAGTTTTATAGGCCCTGAACTCTGTGGTAGCGGAAACTTGCATTGAGTGAGTAATGCATAAGCACCTGATAACTGATTTCTCTAACAAAAAAAATCAGTCCCTTAATTGAGTCCTTTAACAGTTATTTATGCACCTGCTGCTATGGTATATGCTTGGAGTCCCAGTAGAGCAACTGCTGGATCATATAGTAGTAGTTCTACTTTTAAGTTTTCGAGGAACCGCCATACTGTTTTCCATAGCGGCTGCACCAATTTATCTTCCCACCAACAGTGCATGAGGGTTCCCTTTTCTCCACAGTCTTTACCAATGCTTGTTATTTCTTGTCTTTTTTTTTTTTAAGATTTTATTTATTTGAGAGAAAGAGAGAGCACAAGCAGGGGAGGGGCAGAGGGAGAGGGAGAAGCAGACTCCCTACTGAGTAGGGAGTCCGAAACTGGACTCTGTCCGAGGACCCCGGGATCACGACCTGAGCCAAAAACAGATGCTTAACCGACTGAGCCACCCAGGTGCCCCTCTTGTCTTTTTGGTACTAGCCGTTCTGATGGAGTGAGGTGATTATCTCATTGTAGTTTTGATTTGCATTTCCCTGATAATGAGCGATGCTGAGCATCTTTTCATGTGTCTCTTGGCCATCTGGATGGCTTCTTTGGAAATATGTTCAGGTGTTCTGCCCATTTTTTAATTGGACTGTTTTTATTTATTTTATTGCTCTTGAGTTGTATGAGTTCTTTATAAATTTTGGATACTAACCCCTTTTTAGATATATGATTTTTCAAATATTTTTCCCTTTAGTAGGTTGCCTTTTTATTTTGTTGATGGTTTCCTTTGTGGAGCAGAACGTTTTTAAGGTTGGTGCAGACCCACTTATTTTTGCTTTTGCTATTTTTGGTGTCAGATTAAAAAAATCATTGCCAACACCTGCATCAAGGAGCATATCACTTATGTTTTCTTACAGAAGTTTTATGGTTTCAGGTCTTACATTCAAGTATTTAATCCATCTTGACTTAAGTTTTGTGTATAGTATAAGACAGTGGTCCAGTTTCATTCTTTTGCATGTGGCTGTCCAGTTTTCCCAGCACCATTTATTGAAGAGACTATCCTCTCCCCATTGTATATTCTTGGCTCCTTGGTCATAAATTAATTGACCATGTATGCATGGTTTATCTCTGGACTGTGGTGTTCCGTTGATTTATGTGTCTGTTTTCATGCCAATACCGTACTCTCTGATTGTTATAGTTTTGTAACATCGTTTGAAGTTGGGGAATGTAATGCCTCCAGCTTCGTTTTTTCTCAAGATTGCTTGGCTAGTGGGGGTATTTTGTGATTTCATATAAATTTTAAGATTTATAAATCTGTTTTGTAGATTGGATATGTAAATCCAAATTACATTTCTGCGGTGACAAATGCCACTGGAATTTTAATAGAGATTAGATTGAATCTATAGATTGCTCTGGGTAGTATGGATGTTTTAACAGTGCATTTCCACTGCATGAGCATGGACTGTCTTTCCGTTTATTTGTGTCTTCCTCAATTTCTTCCATCACTGTCTTGTAGTTTTCAGTATTCCTTGGTTAAATTTATTCCTAGGTATTTTATTCTTTTTGATACAGTTGTAAATGGGATTGTTAATTTCTGTTTCTGATAGTTTGCTATTACCACCACAGATTTTGTATATTGATTTGTATATTGATCCTGCAACTTTACTGAATTGGTTTATCAGTTCTAACAGTTTTTTTTGTGGAGTCTTCAGGGTTCTCTCTATATAATATGTCATCTGCAAACAGTGACAGTTTTACTTCTTCCTTTCCAATTTGGATGCCTTTTATTTCTTTTTCTTGTCTAATTGTTCTGGCTCCCAAAGTCTCTTTTCAATTAACAGCCACCATAGTACTGCTAACATACCAGACCACATCGCTCTGCTCCTGAAAACCCTCCAGTGACTTACCTCATTTAGAGTAAAAGCTGAACATCTTGAATGTGACCTGAAAAGCCACATCAAACCTGAGAGCTCTGACCTCATCTTTTGTTCTTTTCCCTGGTTCCCTCCACTCAGCCAGACCTCATCTTCCTTGGACACATCTGTCCTGCTTCTCCGTTCGGGCCGCTGCCGTGGCACTTTCCTCTGCCTGGAGTTCACATATCTGCATTCGCTCACCTCCTTCATGCTTTTGTTTAAATGCCACCTGCCCTGTCCCCTTGCACCCGGGCTTTCCTTACCTTCTTTTTCTACAGCATTCCTTTGAACATATACTTTGCCTGCGATGTCTCTTGTTTATGCTTCGTCTCTCGCCCTCCCCCAGAGCGTAAGCTCCTAGAGGGCATGAGAATCTCGGTTTCCATTGTTTACTGTCCAAAACAATGGCCGACATACAAATAATGAATGGATGAGAATTCTAATGAGGTTTTCCCTAAGTGCCCCATTTCATGACTATTCACCCTTCACCCCCGTGGTTACTCTCCACTCACATAAATTTTTTTTTCCTACTTTGTTATTTGATATCCCCTCAACTAGAATACAAAATAAGCTGTGCGGGGGCAGGGACTCAAGACAGTAAACATGTTCTTATAAATATTCATTAAGGGAATCAGTTCTAGAGAAGAACTTTGAAATTTCTCAAATCAGTTAACTGAATATGTATATCTTGTGACAAATCTGATAATTTGCTTATTCAGTCTGAGTCAATGTTCAGTGGTCAGAATACGTAATTAGTTAACATTCTATCATTGTGGCTTGATATATTTGGCTATTAAAGAATTCCCAGGGGTGCCTGGGTGGTTCAGTCGGTGAAGGGTCTGCCTTTGGCTCAGCTTATGATCTCAGGGTCTTGGGATCAAGCCCCGAACTGGGCTCCCCCCTCAGTGGAGAGCCTGCTCCTCGACCTCCCTCTGCCATTCCCCCTGCTTGGGCTTGCACTCTCTCTGTCTTCTCTCTCTCTTTCGAATAAATAAAATCTTTAAAAAAAAAAAAAAAGAATTCCCAGACTCTCCTCGATAGTTTATAATAAATTAGGCAAATATTTTTTAAAAGCTCAGTGATTGGTAAGACTCAAGGCAAGATTTTTTACAACATGCTGCAGAATCTTTGGCCTATATGTATAGGAAATCAAAGTTGAAGGTTTTCATTCTATCTGGGAAGGATTTTTTATTTTATTATCACTGAAAGTAGCAAAATGATAATAAGAAAGTGTACAGGAAAGGATAACTGGGTACTGAAGTGTTAATATGTAAAAAGTAAAACAGCTGTGATTTTATTCTGAAAGTACATTGCCATCTCTTTGGTTCCTGAGTATTTCCTGTGTGAGACTCAATGGCGATCCTCCCATTTGAGTCCTTTTTAATTATGGAAGAGTATAGCAGGTTTTATAGGAAATGATTATGTACCACAGGAAAGTAGATCAAAAATCTGATTTGATTTTTAAGCTCTTTTCTATACTCTCATAATAGGTATCTGGGTCATACTTTTCTTTAAATTCCTTTAAAAATATTGCAAGTTGGGGGTAGTTAACACTTAGACAAACCCATTATAGACATTAAAACATAGACTGTGGATTTTTCTTTAATGTTATTAGATATTGACAGTTTCAGAATGAAAAAAAACATACCTTGCTATTGAGTATGGCAAACTGCATCTTTATATTAAGAAGAAATAATCAGGGATGCCTGGGTAGGTCAGTTGGTTAAGTGTCTGTCTGCGTCTCAGGTCCTGATCTCAGGGTCCTGGGACTGAGCAAGCGTTGGGCTTGCTCAGTGGGGAGTCTGCTTCTCCCTCTGCCTCCCGCTCCCTCTGCTTGTTCTCACTCTCTCTCTGACAAATAAAATCTTAAAAAAAGAAGAAATCAATGCATGAAAATTGAAGTAACTCTATTAATCACAACCAGAAGTGTGTTTTGAGTAAATTTCATTCTGCTTTTTAACAGTAGGTATTCTACCACTAGCACATTTTTAATAAACATTTTGTTGTAGCCATGAAAATGATTGGTTTCATTATTAATTCATTAAGTCGTTGTCTAAGAAGAAAACTAGAAATATTGCCATAAACTTGGTATAATCTGTTTTATCGCAGTTACTTTACGACCAAAGAGTTTTTGTTTTGCTTTGTTTTTTTTGAGATTCTACATGTCAGATCATATGGTATTTGTCTTTTCTGACTTATCTCACTTAGCGTAATGCCCTCAAGGTCCGTCCATATTGTCACAAACAACAGGATTTCCTCCTTACGTCTGAGTAAAGTCCACTTATCCATTGATGGACACTTAGGTTGTTTCCCTGGCTTGGCTATTGTAAATGATGCTGCTGTGAACATGGGAGCACTGATAGCTCTTCATCATTTTTGTTGTGCTAATATCATATATATGATATATATTATATGTAATATATAATATATTCCTTTGGATATATTCCCAGAGTGGACCAAAACAGATTGTTTTAAGTTCATTATCTCCTACTTGTAATAATTGTGTCTTGATAGCCTTAGGGCTAGTGATTCCAGAAGGTTGGGAAGATATAAATATATGCAAACCTCAAACGTATCTCTAACAAGAACCTGTATGGGCTCTCACGGGCCCAGCCTCTGGAATAGTAACGCAGCGTCTTTTGGTTATGTGGAAGAGTAAGTCCTCTGGCTCCAGAGCTGTGCAGGAACGCCCCTCTGCACCTGCTAACTGGGCTTCTGCACATGCCCGTGCATGACCAGATTCCGGCCTCCGTCTCTCAGCATATGGCAGCATGATGAAGGACCTTAACGGAGGCTAGAGCGCACGAATCGGAGGAAGAGGATGAACATTTGGGAGGGTTGAGATGTTGCTTGGCCATCCTTCTGGGTCAAGAGGCCGAACTGTAGTGGGGCTGGATTGGGCCTGGGGCAGGCAGTGGTAAAACCATGTGGTTTCGATCTTCAGCGTTCAGCTGTACTTATAACTCCGTGTAGTCATCCATCAGAAGAATTCTACCCGGAGACTATAAAGTGACAAAAACTCTCCAGGCTTCCATGATCGAAGCCAAAGCATCCTTGGTGATACAGCAGCAGCTGCCATGGGAAAGGGATATAGAAAAGGAATCTTTCCAAAAGTAATAAACTTGCAAAGCAAAGTTAGAATGCTCCCAGAATATCTGTAAGGCCAGTGAAAATCCTTAAAGTTAGTCCAGGAAACATTTTCTCATAAGGAACTTTGCATGACTTTTCCTTACCCTTTTCAGATATATATATTACAAATTCCTTATGTGTATATATTCTTTATAGTATATTCCTTATATATATAGTACATTGTACTGTAATATAGTAGCTGTGGTCTTCCAGCTCTCCCTGTGCAACCTCCTTTGTGGCATTGTTGAAAGCCACAAAACCACATATGTTTTAATATCTCAAGTCTCTTTGCATGAAATAGAGCTTTATATGTTGTGGAAAATAGAAGAGAGAAAAGTCATATACAAATAAACAAAAATCATGATTTGACATTGTTATTTACTGGACCACAGATCAGTTCAAGTGCCAAGAGGCAGAAATACACGAGCTTTACAATAAATGCCCACAGTTCTTTGTTGGGTTTCTTTGTTTTTTTTTTCGTTTTGTTTTTTTAAGATTTTATTTATTTGACAGACAACGAGAGAGGGAATACAAGCAGGGGGAGTGGGAGAGGGAGAAGCAGACTCTTCACTGAGCAAGGAGCCCGATGTGGGGCTCGACCCCAGGACCCCAAGATGATGACATGAGGGGAAGGCAGCTGCTTAACCGATTGAGCCACCCAAGCACCCCAAATGCCCATCGTTCTAACACATGAAAGTGCTCAGTGTTACCTGTTTTAAAAAAAAAAAAAAATTAAATGACACCACAAGGCAGACTTTGGTCTGATTTTTTTTTTTTACCTCTTTCTGTCCCAATCAATTTTTGAGCATTTTGTAAAATACAATTTTCAAGTGTTTGAAATTTCACACACACACTTAAATGCTCTGAAATTGCCCTCCACGTACCCCTTTGAATGAAAGGCAGCCAAGGAATGCAGAAAGTTCAGGCTTTAGAATGAAATGGTTGGGTTTGAATATCCCCTATCCCATTATTTGTGGCCTAGGAGAACTTTCTCGAGCCTCATTTCCCTCATCTGGGAAAACCAGTGGTTGCTGGCATTAAATAAATGTGCCGGTCTCTGCATAATACACAGCACACCGCTCAGACGTCCCCGAGTTGTAGTTCTTATAATTTGATTATAAATCATGCTGTGTACAAGATGAAGAAGGGCGTGGAAGAGAAGAGTAGAACTGCTTTACACCTGTATTATTTATTCATCTCCCTTTTCAAACATATTTGGAAACAGACCAGAGAGAGAGAGCGAGAGATACCATGGTAACATGACGCAGTCTTTTGAAAGCACTTTTGCATACTAGTTTGGATTATGAGATGCTCTACTCTTCTACAGATTGGTACTTACTGAGCAGAGAATCTGTTCAGCTTCAGTTCACAAGCGGAAGTGTGTGAACTTTTAATTTTGTGGGCCTAAAAGGTGACGAGGGGAAACGAGAGGGCTCTACCACCACCTTATGCTACGGAGCAGATGCCAGTTAGAAGGTACCAGAGAAAAGGCAAAGGAATCCCACTGGCCTTGTTACATGGCCATGGGAGTGAGAAGCAGAGACTGGTAGGCTAGTATGGCCCCACTTCACATGGCCTCCAGGGCTGCAGAACAAGTGAGCCGGGAATCCACGTAGAAGGAGACAGCGATGCTAGACTCCAGCTATAGCACTGGCCTGAGAAAATTCTTAGGACATTAATGAGGTCAAAAGAAAGTGGAATTAAGGAGCACATAGTCTCCCAATCAACGTATTATCCCAGTGATTCTGTACAGAAGGGTGATTCCAAATCTCAGTCTCATTTGGGATTTATTTATTTATTTATTTATTTATTTTTTTAAAGATTTTATTTACTTATTTGACACAGAGAGAGAGATTACAAGTAGGCAGAGAGGCAGGCAGAGAGACAGGGAGAGGAGGAAGCAGGCTCCCTGCTGAGCAGAGAGCCCGATGCGGGCCTCGATCCCAGGACGCTGAGATCATGACCTGAGCCGAAAGAAGAGGCTTTAACCCACTGAGCCACCCAGGCGCCCTCATTTGGGATTTAAATGTTGTTTCATAGTAGTCCTTCTAGGACCCTACCTGGGANGTTGTTTCATAGTAGTCCTGCTAGGACCCTACCTGGGACAGTGGGCCACTGTTACACGTGTTTTCTGCCTTGCTTCCCTACCTTCCCCTCCAGCCATGACCAAGTCTTTCAGGCAGACTTGTGAGGCCCTGGAGTTAGAGAGTGGGTGAAGAATGACTTGAAGGAGAGCCTGCTACCTGGGGCAGCGCCCACTCCTCAGAGCGCACTCTTACTTTTGGTCCAGAGGACTGGCCCAGCCTTGCTTTGCTCAAGGCCCGGAACGGGGAGGGACCCAGCATGTGTGATGCTCCAGCTCAGTCTGTCCCTGCTGTCCCCTCTGTCCTGGTTGCCCAGGAGACCTCTGTAGGGTCAGGGCTTTCTGGCTTCTGTTTGCTCTTTCTTTTCAGGACTGTGTCTTACCTTAGGGAGGGAGCAAAAAAAGGGAACGTAAACAGTGGCTGGTCTCCAAACATACATGCCCCAGCACTCCGTTATAGCCACAGATTCTTACCGTGGGTCTCTGGAGTGTGAAGTGGGGAGCCACGGAAGCATGTCCTGGGGCCCTGATGAGAGAAGTGACTCTGGAAAAACCGTAAAAACATGGCAGGCTTCCTTCTGGGCTGAAAGTACGTATGTGAGCAGGAACAAGGCCGAGAGGCCTGAATGAGGAGAGGAGGAAGTCCTGTGAGGACCCTAATGTTGGATTAAAAAAAATGGTTTCATAGGATAAACATTCAAAGATTCCTTAAGCCATATTCCTTTGGGACTTCAAGTTGGTTAAAAAAAATAAATGTCTCTGTGACTGAGGA
Organism: Ailurus styani; assembly: GCA_002007465.1. Lineage (NCBI taxonomy): Eukaryota > Metazoa > Chordata > Mammalia > Carnivora > Ailuridae > Ailurus > Ailurus styani. The sequence goes on from LNAC01000625.1 coordinate 438,071, forward strand.
CTATGGAAGAAAATCAGAATTCAAGAGAGAGGATGGTGGAAGCAAACAGATTTAGGGAAGCCGTACCATTTTCTCATGTCCGAGATAGTATGAAAGAATGAAGGCTGAAGAAAACCATCTTGAATGTAATCGTTGTTTACCATTGTGGTGCATGGCAGGTCCTCAACTGTCTTAGCTAGCTTGGTCTGTGGAGCGTCACGGTGGGAGAGCATAGACGAAACCATTCGTGTAGGGCCTTAAAAGATGGCTGAGTAAGGGCAAACATTTATTTAGGTATGACATTTATTGTGGTGTATAGCAAGTGCCCATTTATTTTTTATTAAGATTTTATTATTTATTTATTTATTTTAGAAAGAGAGAAAGTGGGTGAGCAGGGGAAGGAGCAGAGGAGAAAGAAGAAGGAGGGGGGAAAATCTCCAGCAGATTCCCTGCTGAGCCCAGAGCCTGACACGGGGCTCAATCCCACGATCCTGAGATGATGACTGCAGCCAAATCCAAGAGTCAGATGCTTAAGTGACTGAGCCACCCAGATGCCCTGAAAATACTTATTTATTTGATCACTATTCTGAACACTGGCCTGGCCTTGTGCATGCATTTTTTAGGAGTTTGGGTTTTTGAGGGGAGGTAGGGCAATGGTGGTTAGACTCCACATATAAGCGAGATCATACAGGATTTGTCTTTGTCTAACTTATTTCACTTAGCATAATGCCCTGGGGGTCCATGCAAGTCATCGCAAATGGCAGGATTTCCTATACCTCGTGATGTGCATTTTGTAAAATCTCCTCATCATGCCGCCATATTGGTATTATTACTCTCGTTTTGGCCATGAGGAAATACTGCTCAGTGAGGGTAAGAAATATGCCCAGGCTGCTCACCTGGTAAATGGCAGAATCAGAGCTCAAATCCAGGCCCATTTAAAATGCCCTGTTCTTCAACCCATACAAACAGAATTGATGTGGAAAATGTCTTCCATGTAGTAGGTGTCCTGCTTGAGTTAGAGCTGAAAGGAATTCAGGGAACCAAAGTTGACACTGTCATTTGGCCCCTTTGGTTTGCATCCTGGGGTCTTTTTCTCTTATTTTGATAAAAGCCTTTTTCTCCCTCTTCACTTTCACTGTTGTCCATTCTAATTTTAGAAATATAGTTCCCATAGTAAAGACACTGAGGGAAGGGATTCTGCTGTTCTTTCCTCCTTGTATGTTGATATAGCAGATTCCTGTCTATAGCTCTGCATCTAACGCTGGCATTATTGGTTACAGGACATGAGCCAAGGAAGGAGGAACATTCTATATTGATGTCCTAGACTGTCAGACATAAAATTATTATCTGTGACCCCTGTTACTATATGCTAGCCTTCCCCACACCTTCAGTTTTTTCTGTTTCTCACTGTTTCCTCTTCCTGGGACTCATCTTTGAAAAGTTAAAGGACATGAGATTTTTCATAGGATCCTCTGTAGAGTTGTACATTTAAAATTTATGTCTTCCAATGATGAAAACACATATGCAACACTTAAACTCTGTATCTTCCAAGGAATAAAAGACCTTGAGAGAAATGAGAGATCATGCTAACATTTAAAAAAAAAAATCTTGGATCTACATTTTTGTGATCAGACTCTCCTGAATAATGGAAAGATCTATTCAAGAAAATCCTATTTCTAGCAGTAAAACCAATTCTGATTAAGACTATGTCTTCTTTTAAAGGGCACCATCATATACTGCTGGTTGCAGTTNTTTTTTTTATTTATTTCTTTTTTTTTTTTTTTAAAGATTTTATTTATTTATTTCACAGCGGGAGAGAGATCACAAGGAGGCAGAGAGGCAGGCAGAGAGAGAGAGGGGGAAGCAGGCTCCCTGCCAAGCAGAGAGCCCGATGCGGGCCTCGATCCCAGGACCCTGAGATCATGACCTGGGCCGAAAGCAGAGGCTTTAACCCACTGAGCCACCCAGGCGCCCCTATGTCTTCTTTTAAAGGGCACCATCATATACTGCTGGTTGCAGTTTAAACTGGTGTGGCCCATTTGGATGGTAGTTTGGAATAGAATTTAAGAAGGTCTTGCTAACTCGTGTCTTACTCATGCTACCTCTGGGAATCTGTCCCAAGGAAAGAATTCTAAATAGAAAGAGGCTTTTTGTATAAAGGTTTTTCAAAGTAGAATATTTATCAGTGAAAAAAATTATAAACCTACTTAGCATAAAAGGTAAATGGTTAGAATAATTTTTAAGTGGTAGATTTAAAAAGCATATCACATAAATAGTATATTACTTTAAAAACTGGATAAAAGTGAAATAGGAGGACNTGAGGGCACCTGGGTGGCTCAGTTGGTTAAATGTCTGCCTTCGGCTCAGGCCATGATCCTGGAGTCCCGGGATCGAGTCCCTCATCGAGCTCCCTGCTTAGTGGAGAGCCTGCTTCTCCCTCTGACCTCTCCCCCTCTCATACTCTCTCTCTCTCTCTTAAATAAATAAAATATTTTTTAAAAAGTGAAATATGATTGTAGCTGCAGGAGTAAAATCTATTATATTTAAAGAAATTTCAAGAAAAAAATGGAAGCACCATCACTTTATCAGGGATCGTTTCACAAAAACAGACTCAAAATGGATGAAAGACCTAAATGTGAGACAAGAATCCATCAAAATCCTAGAGGAGAACACAGATGGTAACCTCTGACCTCAACTGCAGCAACTTCTTGCTAGACATGTCTCCAAAGGCAAGGGAAACAAAGGCAAAAATGAACTNTGGTAACCTCTGACCTCAGCTGCAGCAACTTCTTGCTAGACATGTCTCCAAAGGCAAGGGAAACAAAGGCAAAAATGAACTATTGGGACTTCATCAAGATAAAAAGCTTCTGCACAGCAAAGGGGAAATAGTTGACAGAACCAAAAGACAACTGACAGAATGAGTAAGGGTATTTGCAAATGTCTTAACAGGTAAAGGATTAGTATCCAAAAATCTATAAAGAACTTATCAAACTCAACACCCAAAGAACAAATAATCCAATCAAGAAATGGGCAGAAGACATGAACAGACATTTCTCCAAAGAAGACACACAAATGGCCAACAGACACATGAGAAAGTGCTCAACATCACTCGGCATCAGGGAAATACAAATCAAAACTATAATGAGAGACCACCTCACACTGGTTAAAATGGCCAAAAGTAACAAGTCAGGAAATGAAAATAGAGCTACCCTATGGCCCAGCAATTACACTACTGGGTATTTATCCCAAAGATACAAATTTAGTGATCCGAAGGGGCACCTGCACCTCAGTGGTTATAGCAGCAATGTCTACAATAGCCAAACTATGGAAAGAGCCCAGATATCCATCGACATATGAATGGATAGGTGATGTGTTATCTATATACAATGGAATACTACTCAGCCATCAAAAAATAAAACCTTGCCATTTGCAACAATGTGGATGGAACTAGAGGGCATTAAGCTAAGTGAAACAAATCAATCAGAGAAAGACAATTATTTGATCTCACTCATGTGGAATTTAAGAAATAAAACAGAAGATTATAGGGGAAGGGAGGGAAAATAAAACAAAACCAGAGAGGGAGACAAACCATAAGAGACTCTTAATCATAAGCAACAAACAGAGGACTGCCAGAGGGAAAGGAAGATGGGGAGATGGGGTAACTGGGTGGTGGACATTAAGGAGGGCATGTGATGTAATGAACACTGGGTGTTATATAAGACTGATGAATATCACTGAACTCTAACTCTGTAACTAATAATATACTATATGTTAATTAATTGAATTTAAATTTTAAAAAATCAGAAAAATTTAATTTAAAAAAAGGATTGTGTTTCAGTGGTAAAAGTATAGACTTTTTTTAAAGTCCCATTTCCAGGCGCCTGGGTGGCTCAGTCAGATAAGCATCTGCCTTCGGCTCAGGTCATGATCCCAGGGTCCTGGGATCAAGTCCTACATCGGGCTCCTTGCTCAGCAGGGAGCCTGCTTCTCCCTCTGCCTGCTGCTCCCCCTGCTTGTGTACTCTCTTTCTCTCTATCTGACAAATAAATAAATAAATAAAATCTTTAAAAAAAAAACCCTCCCTATTTCTATTCAAGGAAAAAAGCACCAAAGCACCTTTATGTCATTAAAGATCATAGAGGATACCATGAATTGGATTTCCTATACTTACATCCACTTTATGTCTACTGTGCCCTTACCCAGAATATGGTAGCATTTCTCAGTCTGCATATTGTGGATGGATCTGAGTGACTTCATGGTTTTGAGCTTGGTCTTCAACCCAGACAACAATCCCATAGAACAGATTAACTGTGGAAAATTTGGAAATAAAGATGGGCTCTTATTCCAAATCCCCGTTTTTCCTCCCTGACAAGCCAGGCCAAAGAAGAACTCCTTCAGTAGAGAGAAACTACTCAGGAAAAGTCCATGTACTCACAGTGTGAAGAAACACAACACCAGTTAAGACAATAACCTCTTTTCACCATGTCTGCATTTACCTATTTTTTCACCTTGTAGATAAATATGAATTGCCAACTAGAGGACAAATACTTAACCTATAAATTTGCAAAGCATCAAGTAATGAAGGATGGCTTCGTGCATCTGACCATCTTCAATGGCTGACCAAACTCAAGAAGGAAAAATAATAGAATTAAAGGTCACTGAGGGGCATCTGGGTGGCTCAGTCAATTAGGTATCCAACTCTTGGTTTTGGCTCAGATTATGATTTCAGGGTTGTGAGATCAATCCCCGCATCAGGCTCCGCACTCAGTGTGGAGTCTGCTTGAGACTCTGTCCTCTCCCTGTGCCCCTCCCCCCTACTCTCTCTCTCTCAAATAAATAAATCCTTAAAGAAAAAGAATTAAAGGTCATTGACTTCATAATTCCCTGCAGCCATGAATTTGACATATTCTCTGATTCTTTTTTCACCCCAAACACTACTTCCTAGAATTACATTATGAATTATTCATTAAGGTGGCTGTTTGGGGTGGGAGTGGCAGTTACTAGGTCTTTTTCACTGAGACTGAAGAAGAATGGGGTATTTTATTGGGGTATTTTATTCTTCTGTGTGTATCTCCTGATTTCCAGTGGCTACAAGCTGTTACGTTGTAAACATGTACCAGGACTTAGTCTTCACCTTCATTACATGTCTTGCTTTCAAAGAGAACAGTGGCCTTTCCCTAGTTCAGAAATGGGTGGTTTGCGGCGCAGAGCACGATTTCCCACACCGTGAATACTAATGAGCTGTTCTGTGAGAAAGGATGCAGGTGGAAGAAAACACCAACAGTGACAGTAGATGTTCGGTGTATGTTGGAGGAACTCGGTTGTTTCTTTTTCTTTTCTTTTCTTTTTACCTTTTTCTCCCTATTTTTCCCTCCTCTTTAGACAAAGCCCGTTGCATTTGCTGTTCGGACAAATGTCAGCTATAGTGCAGTCCACGAAGATGACGTTCCGGTGCCAGGCATGGCCATCTCCTTCGAAGCAAAAGATTTTCTGCATGTTAAAGAAGTAAGGAAAAGGATTTGAATTTCTACCTGCATGAGCTTTCACCCTGAGCCATCATTTCTTCTCTCATTGCTGTGACATAGCATGGCATGCCCCCCACTTGTGTAACACCCACAGATACAATGCCGCTTAACCTTTTCTAATATAAATACAACCTTTTTAAAGAAGAAAGAAGTCACAGGCGACTTGCACTAACTTCAGGGCTCCCCTGGGCTCTGTGACCCAGAAATTGGGAATTACTGGAATAGATGATCCTTTTTTATGCATAACCTGTGCTTTTTCTTTTAATTATTAACCTTGGCTGTGTGTCATTTTCCCCTCACATCTGTCTCAGGTTTAACCATCTGGGGAGGGTTAATAATACCTAGAATTCATGATCTCTCCTCTCTGCTGACAATGCCTGAACGCAGACCACTGGTGCCTGGACCTTCTATGGGTGGTATATGTCTGCAGTGGAAGGGACAATGGTAGGCATTGGAGCCACAGAGGCAAGGAGTAGAGAACAGGACACTCCCTTTTTCTCCATGCCAGAAGTCTCCATCTGTCAGTTAATGAGGACTCATGTCCATATACTGGAAAAATGCATCCTTAATTAAGGTTATTTTGGGTCAACCTTTATCAAATGCCCGCTGTGCAGAATATGGCATGAAAAGAGTAGAAATTCCCCCCAAATGATGTTCTCAGTGTGTGAGTATGAGTTTTCCTTGGACCTGTAGGAATGACAGTTGGAGCAACTTGCACCTGAGGGATGATATGTCATGAGGAGCAGATGTAAATTTCAGTGCTCACTGTGATAAGGGCTCTAAGTAAAGGAGGTGATGACTGTCAATTAAGAGCCTAGACTAGACTCACATGACAAAAATTTATTAAAAAAGTAAATCCATACTCTAAAGCTCTGGTAAAGAGGTAGAAAGGTATAGTTTTGACTCAAATATGTTTTTATATATGTAAGAAAAAAAGTCCTGGAGAATTTATTTTTTTTAAGATTTTACTTATTTATGAGAGAGAGAGAGCACAAGCAGAGAGTGGGGGGAGGGAGCAAGGGCAGAGGCAGAGGGAAAAGCAGACTCCCCACTGAACAGAGACCAATGTGGCACTCGATCATGACCTGAGCCAAAGGCAGGCGCTTAACCAATTGAGCCACCCAGGAACCAAGCCTAGAGAATTTAGAGCCTACCATTTCATTAACTTTTAGAAATAATATGAATACTGGCTGGGAAGGAAAGATAGAAAAAGTTGTCAGAATTAATGACATGCCTGGAATCCGACTTTACAACAGGAAGTTAGGTTAATCCAGGGTCCCCTCCTGATGGCTGCTGCTGAAAGAGAGATCTCTTTTCTGTCATGGAAGGAAAAGAAAAACAGAGTGGATAGTCTTTGAAATGTTCAAGAACAGACTGGAAAGCTACCATTCAATTGAGAGAAGACCAAATCATAAAAGATTTAAGATAAATATTCTATCTGCAAGAGAGAAACTGTCAACATCCACATGAGTAGAGAAATCCTCTGTGAACCCCGTACCACGGTAATTAGAAACCTGTTTGCACAGAGGGACATTTTGCTCTGACAGAAGATATTTTAGGTAGATTTCAGTATTTCTCTCCCACTCTTAATATTTTAAGTAAGCTGATTATAGAAAAGGCCTCTGTCACACTCCTTCATTCCTAAGAAATTCTTGGTAGGAAGGGCTGTTAATCTTTGAACCAGGGGAGGTGGAATTCAGGCTAGTCTCAAAGCAGTAGCAGGAAAGAGAAGGAAGAGTCCAGCCTGCCGAGGGATTGCTGAGCTCATTGACAATACTTCACTCCTACTTGCTCAACCATGAAACCCATGAAACCCGTAGAGTTTCTTCAATTGTGATGTTAAGGCATAGTTTACCGTAATTGCCATAATATGCGTCTCCACCGAAAACAGTTAACATAGAAAAACAATCTGAAGGCATGAACTTCTGTGCACTGATTTTGATTTTGATTTTGTGTTTAGAAATTTAACAATGACTGGTGGATAGGGCGATTGGTGAAAGAAGGCTGTGAAATCGGATTCATTCCAAGCCCAGTGAAACTAGAAAATATGAGGCTACAGCATGAACAGAGAGCCAAGCAAGGGAAATTCTACTCCAGGTATGAGAAAAATAGCATTTGTGTGCAACTCCACATTACATGGTCATTTGTGTCGTCTTGTTCTCTGTGTCCCACAGTCTTTATTATGTATCGAAAAGCAGACTCACGATATGGTTTAGTGATGGTATCCCAGCGTCTGATTTTCATTTTATTTGGGACAGAATCAAATTAATTGTTCTCATTAAGAATAAAGGCATCGAGTATTAAATTTGGGCTTCAGTGCAGAGGAAGTTCTCACGTCCTAATCTCTTCCTGAAAACATTTCTGGCCCTGAGCAGCCTCGGTGACTAATCCCCATGTCGCTAGCTGCCTGGCAGGGTGGGGAGGCATTTTAGACACGACGGTCTTAGACATCACTGGCCAAGAACAGGTCTTGTGAGCTGTGCATTTCATCCTCACTTGGGAAACTGAGTTTTCCCGAGTTCTACCCACTGCTAAGCACTTCAAGGGAAACCCAGTATGAAACCAGTTAAAAACTGCCTTTGGAGATAGCAATTGAATGAGTTATGTAATACGCTAGGGCTGCGTAATCCCTCCTAAGATTCTTGAAGTTGTGTGCCCCTCAATAAAAGAATCACTGGAAGACTGAAAAGAATTCACTCAGACTTGGAGTGAATTTGAAATTGAACCCTATGCAGACACGTCTGAGAACACAGCCTGCTTCTCCCTGTGGGAAGGGATGTGAATAGCTAGGCTTCTGTTTTCTCTAGCTTAGATTATATTTGTTTCTCTAATGCTGCAAAATCCTTTGTATTCAATGGTAATACTTTAGAATTAGCAAGGTTTTTTGTTTTTGTTTTTTTTTGTCAAGCATCAGCAAACAAATAAAATAGAAGATCCTTTTTGGCTTGGACCATCCATCTTCTTTAGTATTTTGTTAGCTGTTGGGTTCTTTGAGTTCAGATGCAGTTCCTCCCTTTTTGAAGACCTCGTCCCCATATTTGGCTTTCATGAATCCCTAGGTTATTGGCAGCTCTCAGATTGTGAGATGCGTGTAGTCCAATAGAAGTAGATACGTGCAGATCAACAAAGCATGTGCAACTGACTTGTAGGATGTTGAAGATCTGATTCCATTCATACAATTTCCAGTGTTCTCCTGGCTTTATTGTGCATTCTTCTGTTCTCTGTATTGATACTGGTATCTCAATACTAGCTAATAAAAGCTCATGATGTGCAAAATTTTTATCTTCATAGGATATTGATATTGCTGTTTTCATTTGGGTGATATATAGGATGTTGGCGTTTGACGTTATTTCAGATGGGGATGCTTGTTTGGGCTTTATTTGTTAAGGATAATTCAACCTTTTCAAGAGTTTTCCTGGTCAAGTAAGTTGAGGATAATACTAGGTAAGAGGAAATTACTTTAAGGATTTTTCTGAGCCTTTATTTTTTTAAAGATTTTATTTATTTGAGATAGAGAGCAAGAGAGAGACTGAGCAGAAGCAGGGAGTAGGAACAGACAGAGAGGGAGAAGCAGGCTCCCCACTGAGTAGGGAGCCCTTTGCTGGGCTGGATCCCAGGACCCTAGGATCATGACCTGAGCCAAAGGCAGATGCTTAACCAACTGAGCCACCTGGGTGCCCCTTTTCTGAGCCTTTAATACATCAGAGTGTACTGTGAATATGGGTATTGGGATGGGGATATTTTTCATGTATATACTAAAATTATCTTAAATTTTTCTTGGTTCATGTCTTTGGAATAGTGTTTTGTAGAATATATTACAGAAAATTGGGGATGGGTTTTTGCAGAGATGTACTTGTATATCTTTCTCTGCTTATCCATGTACTTCCCAAAGCGTAGGAAGGGAGATGTTTTGGCCAAAATCGTTAGGGGCACAGTTTCCTCTGCTTCCCACGTGGTCATCCCTGGACTGATGTGAGTCATCAGCTCAGCTTTGTAAAAACTTGTGGAAACAACAGTTATTAGAGCCTCCACTTCCCAGATGGGGTGCCAGGCAAAGAGAAGGTAGAGACCTTGACCAAGTCTGCACAACTAGTAAGCAGCAGAATCAGGATGAAAACTGTCTCAGTCTGACTGTAGCCTGACCTCAGACAGATTATCCTGCCCCAGCGCATGTCACATAGCAAGGGCCTGGTACAGCAAGGGCAGAACGGATCATTACTAACATCGTCATCTGTTATCATTTACTATATCAGATAGATTGTTTTGCTCTTGCCTATTCCCCCCCCTCTTAAAAGACTATAAATTACATTGGGGAGTAACATAACTTACTCTAGGGAGCTGGGTTACCTTTCCTGTAAGTGGATATCTTTTCTCTTGATTGTCTTGATTTTATTTTGTCCTGTTTACCTAAGTTTTTGCCTTGGTCGGTGAAGATATGTTTACTTGCTTTTAGAGATTTTTACATTTGTCTTCTAACATTCGAAATACAGTTTTATTTTGAGGACATAACCAAAATTCAGCAGTATGTAAAAAACTCTGATTTTTAAATTATAAAAATCCCCAGAAATCAAAGGCAGTAAATTGGGGGCAGAGCTCAAGAATGTGGCATTTGCCTAGAATGAAAAGTTAAGGGCAAATTTGCATTTTGAACATTTTGGCTATTTGCGGTGTTTGTTAAAATTTTACACAATCCAAATAATACTTTGACTTTTATTAAATTCAAAGAGAATGTAAAACAGACCCATGCTTGAAGTGAAATTAGACTTGGGACTTTAGAAAAAGTACAAACAAAAACCAAACGCACACAAAAAAAACTTCTGGAGGAAAATGTTTTGGTCCCGGTGTAATGGGTATATTCTTGTAAAATGACCAGAAATTGCTTCTGTAAATACCACTTTTTATTAATTTTACGTCCTGTCTGGTATCCTTGTTAAATGTACTGGTGTATCTCTTAAGAACCTCAAAAAGATACAGAGGCTCCTGCTAGCTGCTTTAAGTTTGTGACACTGGTCTGTTTTATGCATTAAAATGCCAGAACAGAAGCAATACAATTTAGCCTGCTTACTGGTGTTTAGTGGAATTTATATTTTCAAATTAATATTTATGTAACTTAAACATTGCCCTTTGGTGCGTAAACATTGTAGCAAATTATTTTAGCTAGATCCAGGGTTGGCTCTGATAATAAACGTCAGGCGGTAAGACTGTCTTGCCAAAATTGCCTATCCCTTGCTGCTCCTTCTCATCTTCTTCATCCATTAAGGGGGCCGTCTAGTACTAGGATATTTAGTACTAGGATATTTAGAGTGCTGGAATGCTGGTATAAATGAATGAATGAATGAATGAATGAATGAATGAATGAATGTCTGATGGTAAGTGTAAAGTTTCCAAGACACTGGCATGTCACATATTGAATTTTAGAATCTGGTGGTTCCACAGTACATGCTCTTCAAATTGTGCCTCGGTGAACCACGTTGAAGCCTCCACGTTAGTCACACGTGAGACACGTTTTGAAGGCTAACTGCTGTTGGAGGGTTAAATCATGTCACACCATGTTTGTCCTGTTCCTCTGTGTGTCTTGCAAAGGTTAGCAAGTTCAGTAGGGCCATGTTTTTCTTTTATAGGTTGCTCAGGAAAGCTTGAGTACTTTGAGTCTTCATACCCTAAAAGTAACCAAGCCAAGACAAAGAAGTGAACCAAACAAGAAGAAAACCATAAGTCTTGCTGTTAACCTTGAGGTTCTCTGCACTTCAGAGGGTCTCTAGCCCAGGAAGCAAAGGAAAGCTCTATTCTCTCTCTCTCTCTCTGATGCTGGCAGAGAATCTGAGGGCTGCAGAAATTACCCTAGTTCTCTTCCATTCTCTCAGGGCCTTTTAAAATTAAACCTGGAATTTGAAACCGAGACTATTACATGGCTGTTTCAAGTACTCCAGAAATCTCCACTGGGAAATTACTATTTGCCTCCTTGTAGGAAAGACACATTTAAAGTTTAGTAGAAACACAATGACTAATCATGTTTATTGAGCAATACAAATGTTTTAATATATGAAATAAGTGTCAGGTGTAATGTAAATTTTTGCTTTACTCCAGTAAATCAGGAGGAAACTCATCATCCAGTTTGGGTGACATAGTACCTAGTTCCAGAAAATCTACACCGCCATCATCCGGTAAGTAGGCAATGAGTCCAGAACGGTACACTCTGCATTTCATGCTCTTCTATATCTCCCCTGGTCATGTGACTCTACATACAGGATCCCTGTGTGAACCCTAGAAGGGTTAAAAGTGATCAGAAATAAGAGTGCCTACATGGAGTAAGAAGTAATATGGGGAAGGTTTTTTTAGGGCTTTGAAAAAAAGGAACTATGTCCACATGTTCACTGTAAGTTGTTTAGATGACCAAAGTGATGAATGTATTTAATTTTTTATGCCTACACCCCCTCCCCCCACCACTGTGGTGCCCAGCACATCGTCATGGGCAGCGAACAGGCAAATGCCTGTTCAGTAAATGTTCAATGTTCAGTAAAGGCAGAAGAAGGATAAAAGCTTTTGAAAGGCAAGGAAGGAACAATGAAGTGATGATGGAATGAATGACCTCACATGAGCTTTACCCCAAAGCCTCTGTGGAAGATGTAGGAGATGAGTAGAAGTATTGAAAAGAGACAAACACTTGTAGGAAGAGTAACTCCTATTATCTTTCCAAGGCAGTGGAGAAGGATACCATGTTAAATTTGAATTTCAGGTGAATGAATAATTTTTTTCGTGTATTATATGAGAAATACAGTAAAAAAAAAAGTTATCTGAAACTGAAATTTGACTATATTTTTCTTCGTTAAATCTGGCAAGTCTACCATTCTGGAATTGTATATAAATTGGAGATTAATTGGCAGAATTGCAGAAAGCCAATAATCATCAGAATTTTAGTTTGCTAAGAGATACAATTGAGTCAGTAAGATTGCAAGGACTCACCAATGGAGTATTTTGAGTGAAATGATTCCCTTTGTGATTTTGAGGAAGCTGGAAGTGGGAAGAGCGTTCGTCCACGGATAAGTTAGGGAAGTGGTTGCACTCTAATCGGCATGTCTTAAGAATAGGATTCCTCTGTTACTCCTGATTGTGCCTCATTCCTGAATGTTGGTGGTTTTTAAAGACCAATCAAAGCCTTCTTAATAGAAATGATACAGCTTCTTAAGTGCAAAATCTGAGCACTTAAATAAGAAATAAATCACTTTAGGATGCATATTGATTTCAAATGCCATGTACGTACACCTTGCGGTAATTCTGAGTTGCCCCAAATCAAGTAAAATAGTATGTTTGAAATGAATATTGAAGCCCTTTTAGGGATTATGTGAGGCTTCTGTCTTCCCTCCACCAGTGGAGGGGGGCTGTTTACTGAATGCACAGGGCAGAGGAGGCTTATCTCTGCTCCNACAGCTTCTTAAGCGCAAAATCTGAGCACTTAAATAAGAAATAAATCACTTTAGGATGCATATTGATTTCAAATGCCATGTACGTACACCTTGCGGTAATTCTGAGTTGCCCCAAATCAAGTAAAATAGTATGTTTGAAATGAATATTGAAGCCCTTTTAGGGATTATGTGAGGCTTCTGTCTTCCCTCCACCAGTGGAGGGGGGCTGTTTACTGAATGCACAGGGCAGAGGAGGCTTATCTCTGCTCCTTCCCAAGCATGTATAATTACAGAGATGATGGTAGAAAGCTGTCCGCTTTGTATTAGTGTCTTCAAAGCTGTCTCAGGGACTCCAGAGGACCGTCGCCAGGGTCCTGAAATGGGGAAATGTTACATCCTGTGGTGACACAATGCAGCCCCATCTGCAGAGGTCAGTGCTCCTCCTAGAGACCAGGAAAAAGGCTTCCATTTCCTTCAGCTGTGCTGTAGCCTTCTAATGGCTTTGCAAATATAAGAACAGGACACATGCATTTTGAAGAGTAAGTTAGTGTGTTTGTAAAATAACCTTCCACTTTTGTAGGCAGATGTTTGTCATTACTAAAACTAAAGTTTAATTTGCTACAATAAAGTAAAGATGATTTAAAGCTTGATGCAAGTTTTATACAGATACAGGAATTTGGAATAACTTTTCTGAATACCAAGAACAGAAAACACTCGTGACTTAATGGACGGGAGACATTTGCCAACTATGAATTTGTAGTCAGCACATCTGGAACCTGCTGTCATTTACATATCAATACCACAATTTATCTTAAGGAAAACTTTAGAGAATTTCTACAGAGAAGATTCCCCCCACCCCACCTCCAGGGTAAACTGCCTAACCAATTCGGTGTTGATTGGCTGACAGTCATTAACTTTCACCTGTTATCTCCCAGAGGCCCTATCTACAATTTACCTCATCCATTGCTAAACTGAAGAATACAAGCATTTGCCTGAAGTAAATATACTTGGAGTTTCTCAAGGATTTGGAAAAGGAAAAATTTCCACTTCTCATCTGTGTAACGGGGTGGTGGCCAGTTACACAGCACATACCCCATACCTACATGTGCGTGCCCTCACAGGTGCCCCAGCGTGCCCCTCAGCTGGACCCAACTGTCTAAGATGAAGTTACGAGTTAGATTTCAAAAAATGTTGCCAAGGCTCTTCACCAAAAACAAAACAAAACAAAAAACGGAGAACAATCATTCTGTTGAGGACCAATAAAAGAAACCATTTTCTTATTTATGGAACTAGTTTTTCCCAAGTAAATACTAACGTTTGCCAAGGTCTACAGATACAAGTATGAAACGAAAAAGGGGCAACCATCTGAGTCTAATAAAGTCTATGGAGCTATGAAAAGAGTTGAACATGCTTTAATGTGCTTTGAAAGTGGCCAAATGTTTTAGAATTCTCTGTGTTTTGGAATGAACCCACATGCTTTTAAATTGAAGTTAACCAAAAGTCAGAACTAATAAACTAGAAAGTTCTCAATTGGGGATTTTGAGCCCTTGGGTCTAAATATAGGTAAATTTCAAACCTGTCTCAGGCTCTGAGGCTATGTGTGGGTCGCCAAACATCTGGGCAATATTACAGCTAAACTTTTTATGCTTTTCCACTCTTACTATAAAATTTTTTTTTTAAATCTACCCACTGATCACAGCACACCAGACTGAAGGCCAAGTTGTAAAATCTAATGCATGAACTTTGCTGACACCCTGTCAACTTGGGACGTGCTTGTAGGTATCCTCAGTTTCAGAAATGCTCTCAGGAAGTACTGTCCCTTGAAGGTGGCCTTTATAAGCCCAAGCAAGACGAGAAAGAGAAAAGCAGAAGGGAAACTTACCTGATGTTGGATAAGGTCTGTCTCAGAGATAGTGAAAAACTGACTCAGATCCTCTCCATCGTAGCCAGGAAGACACTGACGTCATGCTTCCTAAGTTAGGATTCAATAGGAAGAACATCATAGGGTTGGATAAAAGTCAGCATCAATTTAGAGTGTTTCTGTCGCACACGACATGCTGAACCTTTCAGCGCATCAATGTTGTATAGGTGGTGCAAAGAGAAAGATGTATTTACTAGGTAAGTCTAACTAAATACCAGGAATTAACTCAGTCTTTTAGTCCTTTCACTGGAGAGAGAATCCTATGTGCTCTGTGAGCAGTCGTCGATAATGAGCAACGTTGTGCAAACAGTGCCAGGGAATCACTCCATCACACATCTTCGACCTCAGATGAATCAAAGGAACAATGAATCAAGAGCTTAGTTTTCAAAAGGCTGAGTTCAGTCACCTCATATCCGTAACAACCTCAAACTTGAAAAACAGTGTGAT
The DNA here is from genome assembly GCA_002007465.1 of Ailurus styani. Classification (NCBI taxonomy): domain Eukaryota; kingdom Metazoa; phylum Chordata; class Mammalia; order Carnivora; family Ailuridae; genus Ailurus; species Ailurus styani. The sequence goes on from LNAC01000625.1 coordinate 453,346, forward strand.
GGCTGTCAGGTGATTTGCCCCCTATCCAAGAGGTTAGCCATGGCTGCCCATGTGTGACCCCGGCGTGTTCCTTCTGGGGCGCAGGGATGGGAGCTGCTCAGCGACCCCGAATGGTTATTTCTGGATGGCAGTTTTCTCCTTATCTGAAAGTACTGTGGTTTTTGTTAGATAGAGTGGATTTTCTTTTCCGTGACCTCAACTAAACCACAGCGTAATTTTCTCCCGAGCTCCACTCTGTGGTTTCTTCTTCCTGAATCCTGGCAGTGAGGACGTGACCCTACCCCCTTGGCTGGGGAGAGGAAGGGGCTGAGGACAGAAGGGTGCCTGGATGGGGAGGCGCTCAACTGCAGGGACAGTGAGGTACGGGGATGGGGACTCGCAGACGCAGAGCCTAGCTGCCGAGTCCTGGCTCTGCGGAGGTTTTTGCCAAGAACAAGTCCCTTAAACTCTTTCTTTTTTTTCTTTTCTATTTATCTGTCAGACAGCACAAGCAGGGGGAGTGGCAGGTAGAGAGAGAAGCAGACTCCCCTCTGAGCAGGGAGCCTGATGCGGGACTTGATCCCAGTACCCTGGGATCATGACCCGAGCGGAAGGCAGATGCTTAACCGCCTGAACCACCCAGGTGCCCCCCCCCCCGGCTTTACCTCTTGAATTCTCATTAAAAATAAGAGGGTTGAAAGTGATCTTCAAAATACTTCACAGCTCTGATTCTGCAGCAGATAAAACTCAGTGGTAATTGCAGGTAGAAGCGTTTTATAAACCTCAAAATGAGATTATGGCTCTTTTTTTTTTCTTCCCCCATTTAACACTTAATCATTAAGTGCTCCAGTTTTTAAGGCCAAAGATTTTAAAAGTGAAAGCATGTTGAACCACAGACCTAAACCTCTCCTTCTGTAGACCAGGAGATGCATGGTGGTGTGTTCTCTGGAGTCTTCATGCCCTTCCACTCTGTCTCTCAGGTTTAATGCACTTCTGTAAGGACTTTATACTGATCAGCGGAAGTCCCCTTGTTATGTCATTTTACTAGACTCGTTTCATTTGGAGATCGGGGGTGGGGGGGTCCAGTGTTTTCTAGCTAGTTTTCAGTCAGCCTTCCAGAAGGGGTCCATACCATCTCGAAATCGCTTTAATCCTGCCCATCCCGGAAGCCTCCCTCTACCATTTGCCTTGTGTAGGCCTGAATTGGGGATCTTTCTATTCTCGCTTCCCCTCAAATGCCTGTTGCGTTTTTAGTGACGCTTTCCACATTGTCCTTTTTTTTTTTTTTTCTCCACACAAAACCATGCAAAATAAGGAATCAGAGGCAGATCCCGATAATGGTTTCCAATGCAGTTGCTTAGGATCGAAAAGCTGACTGAAGATACTGGGAGACATGAAGCCAGATGTTCTGTACCAGGGTTATGTACCATTGACGTGGAAAACTGTCAGTACTCTGTTTGAAACTACAAATTCAAAGTGCTGCTCTAAAAATGTCATTCAAGAGATTGAGCGTACAACTTCCGTGTTCAAGCAAACAGATATCGGGAGGGGATCTTGCGGTTTTGTTAGGTTTGATTGCATTGTGTTCCTAACGTGTCTTACCCTTTAACTTTTACTTTGTTGACCATGCCAAGCACTCGTGATAGATCTTTTACTATGGTTCATTTTATTTGCTTTCATTTTATTTTTTTTTATAACCTGTTTTTCCTCTCCTGTCTCCCTGATGATTTTTGAATTGTTTGTCTGTATATAGCTATAGACATAGATGCTACTGGCTTAGATGCAGAAGGAAATGATATTCCAGCCAACCACCGCTCCCCTAAACCCAGTGCAAACAGTGTAACGTCACCCCACTCCAAAGAGAAAAGAATGCCCTTCTTTAAGAAGGTAACATTAACTTCCAAGCTCCCATCTGTCCACCTGCTCACCTGCACTGCGTCACATTTCTAGTCCTGTTGACTGTCTGCGTCCTTTGAGAAGCCAATAACATGCATGCTGTGTTGTTCTTTGTTTCTTTTCCACGCTGCTGTAGCTAAGCAGAAGCAGAAATCGGTAAGTTCACGTTGACATAAGGTGTGTCTATCCTGCCACCGGCATCATTAGCATTAAACCCCGCAGTTTGGGTAAAACGAAGTCATTTCTGTCCTAAGAAAAGAACCTGTCAAACAGCTAATTGAGTCCATGCATTTCAAACTGACGAAATTCAGTGAGTGACCTGTTAAGGCACTATTACAGTACTTATCCTTTTTGATGGAATAATATCTTACCACGAGGGACTTGGTCTCAACATCCCCCAGATGTCAAACACTGACAACTTCATATAATGCACCTCTATTGTGCATGCTTATTCTGTCTGTCTTTGTCTATTTCTTTTTTCCAGAAATTTAACTTCTATCAAGCATAGTAAAACCATTATTAGATTCTGATTTGTGATATCCAGATACATAGCTTGTACTAAAAAAAAAAGTATTCAATTTTTAATTTAGTCAGTATTTAAACTTCTAATCCACTAGGTGCAAAATCTGCAGATGAACAAGACCAGTGGAAAACTGCAGGCTTGTTTTGGCGGTTTACTGTGAGTTTTTCCTATTGTCATCTATAAATACTCCCCCAATGTTCTCGCCTCCTCCGTCACAGTCAGGTCACAGGATCTCACCTGTCGGATGACGGGGCAGTGGCCGGGCGTAGATCGCCATTGCCATTGGTCGGCCAAGATGCTACACGGTGATGCTCCTTGTCCCCTGACCGGAAACCAAGGGTGTTCCTGAGCTCTCTAGACTCCAGAACTAGTCTGTTTCCTTTCACCCATTTTGTAGCTTGAAAGCATTATTTTTTAAGGACATTACCCCCCTCCTCCCCCAACACACACAATTTCCATTCCATTCTTTCTTTTTGCACGCCACTTTGCAGAGCCAACTGGGCTGTCTTTTTGGAATCCTCCTTCCTCCCATCGCTGTGTCCAGCACAGCCATGGGGACATGGTGACAAGGGTGGGGAAGAAACCCTCCTCTGCCCCAAACTCTGTGTTCTCGTCTCTTTTCCCCTGCACACAAGCATTTTGCCACATGGAGGAACTCTAAAATCAGTCACAAGGTATCAGAGACTAAACTGGGAAGTTTGTTGTTTTTTGGTTTTTGGTTTTGTTTTTTAATAAATGATGGTTACTTTTATAATGCAAGACCTTGGCCCTCCAAAAATTAAAACCTGGATTTTTTGTGTTAACACAGCCCCAGCTTGGTGCACACCCGCACCTGTGGGCCCCCCTCTCTCTGGTCCTGTCTTCTTGGCGCAGCTCAACCTTGCAGCCAGGTGACTCACTGAGTTCATAGCGCCGATGCCTAGAAAATCAGCATCACTCAGACGCTCTGGATTTTCCAGAGTTGTGACACGAACTAAAACCATGTCAGTTGAGATGCCTTTTGGAAGTTCACTGACTCTTTAATTCCCAACCTTTAAAAATGTTTATCACGATTTTTCAGCCAAAGAATTGGAACAAAATAAGGCTAGTGGGGAAGAGCAGATAAAAATGATGGTGTCGGTATCCGTAGGGCATAAAGTACCAATATTCCATCAAATAAGGTAATTTCTGTAGCTACCCTATTGAATAAGCTGATTGATGACCAGCATGGGTAATGTTTCTCTAGTTGGCAGCCAGAGATCGAAGGAACCAAAGACCTCTAAAATAGGGGGCCACATAATACTTATAGACTTGAAATAAAAATTCTTGGTAGCTGTGCAATTTATATTCCTAACTCCAATAATGGAAAAAGGATTCTTATACTGAATAGCTATAAGGCTTTGGCTTCGAAACATTATCAGTATGATCCCAGGTGGTATCAATGTCATGACAAATATGCTTATGATGCCTTCGGCACTGGTATTCATTCTTCTGTTATTGATTATGTGGTGAACTTCAATGTAGAGCTCAGAACCAAAGAGATGACCTGAGATTCACGGATGAGACTGTTTTCCATGTTTTAGGTTTGCTTTTAGAGTGGTGCTTGTGGCCTTTGTGCTATTACTGTATTATGTTTGTCTTGTTTGTTTTTTTATCCCCCCCGTTTGAAAATGTATACTACCTTTCTTGTGTCTATTAAAATTAATTTTGAACACTAGGTAAAATTTGAAGGACTAAAGTTTGACAGCACAGTCAGCATTATTTCTGCCCCCTATAAATACATTTGTCTGCTACCCTGGATGAAATCTCAGAAGCTGCTGAAACTGAAATGCTTTTTAACTCCACCTCCACCCCACTCCCCAACCCCCAGAAGCAAGTTAAATTCAATTGAAGTCAGAAAATTTGTAATGGACAATTTTTTTTAAAAAAAAATTTGTTTATTTATTTGAGAGAGAGGGGACAATGGGGGAGAAGGGGGCAGAAGGAGAGAGAATCTCAAGCCGGCTCTACACTGAGCATGGAGCCCCACATAGGGCTCGGACTCACAACCCTTGAGATCATGACCGGAGCTAAAACCAAGAGTCAGATGCTCAGCCGATGGAGCCACCCAGTCGCCCCTGTAATGGGCAATTTTAAGCAACAGTAAAATGTTCTTGGGCACCAGGCTGTGCAGAAATTACATTCACACATTAGTTTTTCAAATTCTTAAAATAGTTTTAAAAACCTTTTTTTTTGTCTCTGTGATTCTGAAAAAATATTTTTTAGACACTCCTTAATGCAGAAAGATTCAGATGACAGTGATTTGTTTACCCCTGTGTTTAAGGCCTTATCTCTCTCTTGTACATTAAAAAAAGTCATTTTGGTTCCGTGTAGCATTTTCTGCCTACCGGAAATAGCTGCTTTAAAATTAATCAAACAGATTAGCTGTTACCTGATTTTTTGGAAAAATTTTATTTTGACCATTTTATGCAAAGCAGCAAAGCTGAAAATTTTGCAAAGTTTTAGAAATTGCTCTGGAATTTAGCTGCTCCCTCTACTCTTCCAAAAAAGAGAGAAAGGCATGAATTAGTTATATAACAGAGATATTACCTAAACCACTCTTGAGAAGCATATTAGATGTGCAAGTTTATAATAAAGCTTTTGAGGTACACAAACCTTACCTCTTAAGTTTTCAAGTTCTAAGGTCTAGAAACTGGAAATCCAAAACCATGCATCACGAACCTGTGACAGTGATCCTAATTACCACTTAGTGGAACAAGTGTGCCTGTGACTTAAACTCTCACAGGAAAGCAGGGATTTTCAAGTATTTGGTAATGAACATTATAATGTTTTGAAATTAGGTTTTATCCAGGTAAGAAAACATCTAAGATGCAAAGCTACTAAGATCTTTCTTTTCTCTGTAATTAACCACATTAGGCCTGATCCTTCAAGTCCTCTAAAAACTCTCAAACGCTTTTGAAAAGCAGTATTAACTTCCCGTCAAGCCTAAAGCACCTGTTCTCCACGAGGCATGTTTTCTGTCCTTCCAATTAGTTTTTGTTCAAAAAGCAGCACTTCCTGCTTTAGGAACTAATAGGTCAGTACCCTTTCTTGAGGACAGCAAGAAAACCATAGACAATTCAGGAACTTGAGAACTTTAGGAGAATAAGCCCACCAAGTTTTGATTGGGTTTATTGAGGAAAGAGGCAAGTAGAAAAACAAAACAAAACAAATTGAAAGGTCTGGAAAGTCGGTGCCTCCTATTACACAGTTCAGAAAGAGTAATTTATACTTAGAATATTTTAGGTCCCCATGCCTTTTAAGCATCTGAAGTCCTCTCCTCTCTCTCTGCAGACAGAGCACACTCCTCCTTACGACGTGGTTCCTTCTATGCGACCAGTGGTCTTGGTGGGCCCTTCTCTGAAGGGGTACGAGGTAGGTGGCTCGCCTCTGGAGTGTACTTGACCTTTGCATGCTGAATTGCTTCGTGACTCCACCTCCTTCTTGAATTTTGAGCTTAAAGAGCTTGCAGCAGCAAGGCACATTGTTTTCCAAGCTGTGGTATATATTGCTTCCTGTTTTGTTTTTATGGCCGTTGCTGGGGACCTTTTGCTAGCTTCAGTCTACTTAGTCTGGGGAAACAGTATCAAATGGCAAGCGCCTGCAACCACTTGCGATGTCGTCGTCATATACTGTCACTAAAACATCAAGATAAATTTGGGGAACTTCGCCTTTTTCATTGTCCTTGTATCAGAACCAGCAACGGGAAAATGTGGCGATTGCACACATGCTACTCTTTCCAAATGGGAAGCCTAGGTCTTTAAACAGTCTTGGGGATAAAACTGTTTTGTCGTAATTAGTAATATTTTTGTTGTATTTTAATTTATTGCTTGGTCAATTGCAGGTCACAGATATGATGCAAAAAGCGTTGTTTGATTTTTTAAAACACAGATTTGAAGGGCGGTGAGTATTTCAGAATCCTGGGTTTTGTGGATTTGTCCCTGAGGATGGCGAAACCTGGGTGGGGCAGGGCATGTGATTGCAAGAGAAAATTACCCTCTGAAGTCTATATGGTGATAGGCAATTCAGTCGGATTCAGTAAATATTTGTCATATTTGCTCAGCATATCCTCAACCCTGGATAAGCCAGTTCTCTATTCCTGCACCTGTGTCTAAGCTGAACTTGGCCACATCCCTGTTGACCTGTCTCACCCTAAATTCCTGATCTGCTGGCCCTTAAGGCTGCCCAGAAATAATACTCAATATCCCTCTTCTATACACTTTTATACTTTTCAAGACTTCTGTACCATGTCCTCTCTCACCAATCCCCCAAACCCCTTCTCATCTCTCTCCCCAATGAACTTGCTTCCTCTTTCATTGAGACAGTAGAGGCAAACAAGCAGAGGGGAACTTCCAAGAATTCTCCCCACCACACCAAGTCCAACTTGGGTGTTTGCCTGAACGCTCTGCTTTTTTCCCTTTCACCGTGTTCCTAGCAATGGCCAACCCACCCACTTGGGCTCTAGATCCCATTCCTCATCCCAACACAGCCATAGAATCCTTTCCTTTCTCATCGCTGCTTCTCATTCTAATGGAAACTCCATTAGCATTCAAAAATGTGGTTATTTCTCCTTTCAATGGAAGTTTGAACCATATTCACCTCCAGCTAGCCCGTTTTTCTCCTTTTCTTTACAGCAAAGTGCCTTCAACATGTAGTGCATCCTTGTTCTCCTCTCATACTGAAGTGTACTCCAGTTAACACATCTGTCACTCAACCAAATGTAGTCATGTCCGATCATCAGTGACCTTCACATTGCTAAATCCAGGGGTGAAGCCTCAGTGCTCCTCTTAATTGACATGTTGGACTGCTTCATCCTCTTTTAAATACTTTATGTGCTCGCTCTCTGCAAGCACACTTTGCTGGTTTTTCTTTTATCTCACTTTGTCTCCTTTTTCTCCTTGGCTGAGTCTTCCTCATCGACTAGACATCTTGGAGTGCCCAGGGCTAAGTCCTTTGGTCCTCTCTCTTCTGGTTACATTCATTCCATGAGTGATTTCATTTGATGTTTGACTTGTAAATAGCATTCCTTCGCTGGTCCATTCTCTGAATTCCAGATCCTTATATCCAACTGCCTATTCAGTATCACCACTGAGATGTTGAATGCACTTCTCAGGTGGAACCTACCAGCTCCACCCCCACCCCCCCAAAACCTGCTCCTCTCCTGGTAGTCCATGCCTCACGTACACCTGCTTCGTCTTTCAGACTCAAAACCCATCCACCCCAAATCACTGAATCATTCTTGACTGTTCTTTTTCTCTTCTATCCCACATCCAAATGCCTTTGTCCGTATCTTCAAAATATATCAAGAATCGAACGACTTCTTACACATCCTGTGCCATCCTTTTGTCCTAAGACACCGGCACCTCTTTCCTGGATTACATCATAAATAGCCTAACTTGTATCTTTGCTTCCATCCTTGCTTCCTTGATGTCTAGTCTCAATTCAGCAGCCTGCACAGCTCTGTTAAGCTGTGAGTGGGTCTCATCCCTGCTTTGTTCAGATCCATCCAGTGACTTCTTTTTTTACTCAGCATAAAACTTGAAGTCCCTACAGTGGCTTTTAAGACCCTTTCCGGTCTGACCATCCACACTCTCCCAGCCCCTCCTGACTTTTGACTTCATCTCTTACACTCTCCCGCTTGCTCATTCTGCTCCTGCCACACTGACTTCCTTGTGGTTCCATGAGTGTTCCAGATAGCCAGATACATGCCACCTCAGGGCCATTGCACTTGCAGTTCCCTGTGCTAGGAAGACATTTCCCTCAGATACTTTCCTTGGTATATGTGCACACAAATACACGCTACACACACACACTCCCTCTCTCTCTCTCTCTCTCTCTCTCTCTTCCTCCCTTGACTTTTTCCATAACTCTTTTAAATATTTTACTTATTAATTTTGTTTGTTGTCATTCTCCCACAGTTAGAATGTAAACTCTATGATGGCAGGTTTTTTGCTTTTGGTTTTGGTTTTTTTCAATCTGCTGTGTGAACTCTTGCGAGAATGCAAGATCTGTGCTCAGTGTGAACAATACGTGGGTGAACATTGAATGAATGTCTCCCATGTATGCCCTGCTAAAGAAATGCAGAGATGGGGAAGCCACTCACTGTCTTTGTGGACCTCAGGTGTCGACCGTAAATGGAAACCTTGAGCAGTAAACCACAAAGTAAAGGAAAGGGCAACTCAGCACCTGCATGTCCAAGGTACACAGGCATAAAGGGAGGAAGGATGGACACTGACAGGAATGTCAACATCTAGGAAAGGTTTTTAAATGGTAGCTAAGATTTCACCTACTCAAATTAGAAAGAGCAAGGTCGGGCCAGTGGAGGGTGTTAAGTGGGTGAAGGAATCAGGGTGCGACACAGCGTCATGTGGAAGGCAAGCTCCTTAGAGGTCTTCAAGTCAAGTCTCTAGACAAGGAGCGACTGGTGAGAGAGCCAGAGCTGTATCTAGTGTGCCACGTCCATTGGCTTGGACATAATCCTTTTCTTCTCTTTCCCTCCCCCTTCAGCCTGCTTCAACAAATTTTATTGAGCGTACTCTGTGTGCTGGGCATTGTGAGGAACAAAGTCAGACAAGGGCCTTGGCTTCATGGAGCTTACTCCTAGTTAACTGGAAGGAAGCCTTAAGTCAAAGAATCCGGGGACACTGTGGTCAAAGTTAAGCCAGTTCCTGAAGCATCAAAGCTATGATAGGAATCTAAAATGGAAACTTCGAAATTTAAGCAAAGAGTAGCATACAGGACTAGTTTATATTTCTGTATTTTTAAAGAAAGATTATATGTATTTATTTGACAGAGAGTGTGCACACAAATAGGGGGAGAAGCAGAGGGGAAGGAGAGGTACAATCAGACTCCCCACTCAGCAGGAAGCCCGAGGTGGGGCTCGATCCCAAGACCTTAGATCATGACCTGAACCGAAGGCAGACAATCGACTGAGTCACTCAGGTGTCCCTATATTTCTGTATTTTTTTTAAGGTTTTATTTATTTGACAGAGAGAGAGATCACAAGTAGGCAGAGAGGCAGGCAGAGAGAGAGGAGGAAGCAGGCTCCCTGCTGAGCAGAGAGCCCGTTGTGGGGCTCGATCCCAGGACCCTGGGATCATGACCTAAGCCAAAGGCAGAGGCTTTAACCCACTGAGCCACCCAGGCGCCCTATATTTCTGTATTTTTAACAAGACAAATTTGGTGCCTCTACTCTACATTCCTGTCCTTCTCACATCCTAACGATACAAGTACAATAGATAGTATCTGTGGGTTTCAGTGTTCTTTTAAATTTCTCAGTATACTGCTTTCTTCCTTGACCACACCTGCTCCTATAGCCATTTGTAACTGATATCGACTTTCAGCGGGGGAGGCAAGGACACACAGGGAAACCTACAGCAGGACAAGGAAAGGACTGAAAGGGACAGAAAAAGAAAGCAGAACTATGTGTCCAGGTGTACAAAAGTCTTTATAAACAAGGTCCACATAATCCAACGTTCCTAATTCGACTTTTTATCCCCTAACTTTATGAAGTATTTTTTAGTTTGTGCCAGGAAAACACAGGGTTTGGCTTGGTCCAAGGCTGTCCGGCACTGGCCACGTGGAAAAGGCATACCCCTGATGAGGCTCATTTACCTTTCATTTCTTTATGCTTGGCTGTGTCATTTATCCTAACTTGGGGTTGTATCGTTGAGCACACACACCCAGAAAATTGCCAGGCAAAGCACTGTGCTTTTCCTGACTGAGTTAACCCACTGCCCTTTCCAAAATGCCAAAGTTGGAGAAATGAGATGGCATTTCCTTACTGTTTAAACCTAGTACGTTCTGAATTTGGAAGACAGATTCTAGCCAGTAGGCATGTCTTGGACCCCTGTTCTAAAGTATCAGCCCATCCAGATTGATTTCATTTAGGAAACAAATGAACAAAATATCTGAATGTTGTCAGTCTGCTCTTTCTGGCCAGAAGTAATTTCCACATGGCTTTACTAATGCACCTGCCTTGGCTCATTTGACTCATAGAGCTCAAGTTCAACATTCTAGGCTTGAGATCACCAGTTAAAGATCCTCAAAGGAATTGATGGGGTCCATAAGATACACTTACAAAAATCCATGCAAAAGTTTTTTAACCCACGGCAAGACATCCACAGTACCTGAATCATTAAATATCTTTGGTTTTGGCAGCAGCAAGGGGAGGAAACTGATCAAAAGTATCAGGTACTTCCATATACATGTAACTTTAAAAGGGAAAAATAATTACTCCTTCATTATCTATTAAATAAACTAAATTTATTTTTAAAAACTTGAAGCCCAAGGAGAAGAAAATATGAAAGGAAGTGTTGGTGATGAAAGATTCTTGACAGGACTTCTTTTCTGTTCTTAAACCTAGTTAAGTTCATTTGTTGAAGCCCTGGGGAGTTGTCGGAATCATGATCCTGACAGGAATAGATGATAAATCATTATCCTCTTTCTCTTGTGTGCAATAGAGTAGCCCATCTACAATCAGATCCATCCTAACCAACCGTGGCATGTAAACAAAGCAACTTTCGCATTCCCTTCGTAGGGCATTGACAGGTCAATTAACAAGGAAATTGAGGACAAGAAGGAAAGCTACCACCAGTGATGAATTCAGTTTCCTTCCCAGTGACTTTGAGAATGTCAACTGTTGACACTAAAGTGTCTGGAATGGGAACAGAATTGTAGGAATATGTACACTGTTGAATCTTCTGCAAGGGACTCATTGGAAATCAATAATCCTGGGCAACATTATGTCACTTTATTTTGTCGTGTAGACAGTTTGCTTAGATGTGAGACAACTCCTTCTAAACTGGTGGTTATCTAGCCTGGCTGCACATGAGAATCATCTGCAGCACTTGAAAAATAAAACACCAACCCAACAACCAAGGCTTGTGTTCCACCCCTGATCAACCGAAACCAAATCTCTAAGGTAGGACCTACTGTAACTTAAAAGCTGATATGGCCATCTTGACATATACCATGGGGGTTAAGAACCACTACTCTAAACTGAACTGTCCCCAGAATTTTGCCCTTAGGATTTTCAAGGTCTCCTTTTTGGCAGAACCCCAAGTGGTGACAAGTCCCAGAGCATAACTATAGGAGTTGAAATAGAATAGTGACCCAACTTCGCACAGCTTACCGAGCTAACCGCAGAAGCGGGTCAGCGGACTCTCAGCTGAGCAGTACCACGTGCAGACAGGTCCAAGCATGTGGGAGGAGGACATATTATTACAGAAAATCTTGTCCCGCTGCCGAATCAGTTCCCCACAGGCTGACTTGGTGACGCCACTGTCTCATCTGTCTGGTCCCCATCGTATCCCCAGGGGGCCCATCACAGGAAAGCTTGCCTCCCAGTGCGCAAGGAGGGAGGGGCAGCAGCAGCACCTGGGCACCACACAGACATACTAGAATAATGCCCAGCACTTCGGGTGCTCACTCTTCCCTCTGCCTCAAACACCCTGCCCACGCTATACCCAAATGGCTCATTCCCTCACTTCCTTCATGCCTCTGACCAAAGGTCGACTTTTCTGAGAGGTTTTCCCTGAACGCCAAACAGGTAACCTCCACCACACTCCATCTGTGTCCCCATTACCCTGCCTGATTTTGTAATGGCATTTAAAGTGCTTCCTTCCACTCTCCCTCTCTCCCACAAGAATGTGAGTTCCATAACAGCACCCCAATGACTGGCACCTAGGAGGGACCCGATAAATGTGCTGAGTGAATGACTCCCTCCATGGTCATACAGATGTCCCATGTGGTGGAAATACTGTTACCTCCTTTACAGCTGGAGTTTCCCACATTGTACCACCCTAGCTACCAGACCTACCCCCAAAATAAAAACATTTTTAAAAGATTATTTATTTGGGGGCGGGGGGCAGAGGGAGAGAGGGGGCGAGCAACCCAAGCAGTCTCCATGCAGAGCGCAGAGACCAACATGGGGCTTGATCTCCGAACCCCGAGATGTCAACCTGAGCTGAAACCAAGAGTCAGATGCTTAACCGACTGAGCCCCCCAGGCGCCCCTAAATAAAAACATCTTAATTACTAAGCATTGGATGATTCACATACAGCCTGATTTCACTTGTGAATGCATTTGGAAATAATAGTGAATAAAATTGAATCGATGTTTTATTGTCTCTCTTCTGGTTATTGTTTTTGACATGTTAAAATTTTTTTCAGAGTCCAAAAAGCTCAAAAATCATATGCTTATTCTTTAAAGCACCAGCCCCACTAGCAATAAGAAGACATGGAATGTACAACAATATGGATGAATCTCAAATCCATTATGAAAAGTGACAGAAGCTCCCTTCAAAAGGCTGCAGTAATATTCTGGAAAAGGGAAGGCTTTAGGGACAAAAAACAGCTCTGTGGGGTCCAGGGGTAGGGAAGAGAGGAGGACTACCAACAAAGAGGGCCGCACAAGGGGATTTGGGGAGGTGGGGGGCCGGAACTATTTTCTGTCATGACTATAGTTCCAGGTAGAGAATTCTATGAATTGGTCCAAATTCATGGAAATGTACCCCAGAAGGGATGAATTCTGAGGTATATAAACAAATTTCTTTGCAAAAGCCAGGGTCCCTTCCCACACATTACCAAATGCCCTGCTCTTCATATGGCAAGCACTCTAAACTGTTTCAGCTATTTCTTTTGGTTATTTACTCCTTGCCTCTAAATAACATGCAGTCTTGATTTGCTACTTGAGTTTTGGTGTTAGGCATTATCTGTTGCCTTCCTACCTCACAGAACAGTGAGCTCTTGTGCATAGTCTTCCCATCTCTCCCGTCTTCTGGACCCATCTCAGCCTTCAGTCGCCCAAGAGTTAAATCCTAATTTCAGCTGGTATGTATTTCTTAGTATTTCTTAGTAAGTATTATGGCTCTGTGGATAATAATCCAATGAGCCATACTATACACTAGAAGGACTGTTTCTGTCTTCTGTGTTTTCCTTGAGATAAGTAATAAAACTTTTTACACTTGCTTAACTTCCTCTGTGTTTGGCATTATTCAGCCCTGAACTCCCCAGCTGTCTGAACCTCCTCAGGGTATACTGAAATGCATCCTGTTGTCACTCACCTTTGTCTTCTCTAGCCTCTGGGAGTGTTCTGGCCCTCTCTAGTCTGGACAGTTTCTCTCTTGGATGGGTGTGCATTTGTCATTACGGGACATCCTTCACCATTATTCTAGATATTCCTTTCACCTTCCTCTTGGGTTGGAGCCCCTTTTCCTGAGATCCGTTGATCTAGGGTTTTACCCTGTCATTTCAGTAAATGGTGTCTTCTGGTAGTTTCCCTTGAAAAGTACATAACTTTTTTGAGGCCCTCAATGTCTAAAAGTGTCTTTCATCAACCCTCCCATTTCACTGAGTTAAAATGGCTATAGAATTCTTTTTTTTTTTTTGGTAAGATTTTATTTATTTATTCATTTATCTACTTGTTTATTTATTTATTTATTTGACAGAGAGCACAAGTAGGCAGAGCAGCGGGCAGAGAGAGAGAGAGGGAGAAGCAGGTTCCCTGCTGAGCAGGGAGGCCACCTTGGGGCTTAATCCCAAGACCCTGAGATCTTGACCTGAGCTGAAGTCAGACAGTTAGCCATCTGAGTCACCCGGGTGCCCCCTAATGGGTATAGAATTTTGATTGAAATAATTTCCCCTTAAGATTTTGAAAACTTTCTGCCCCATTCTCTTCTGGCGTCCAGTGTTGAGAAGAACAGACTTCCATTTCAGACCCTCAGTGTGGGGCCTGGAATTTGTTGTTGTTTTTAGTTTCTCTGCTTTCGTCATTTTCTTTTTTCCTAGAGTTCTTATGTTATTTGGAAGTTGAACCTCCTGGGTGGTTCTCTCATTTGTATACCTTTTCTTCTGTGTTCTTTCTCTGCCTTTTTTTTTTTTACCCTTTAGAGTTTCTTAACTTAATGTCGCAGCTCTCTTTTGAATTTTTCTGTCATTTTTAATTTCCAAAAACTCATTCTGAGTCTCTAAATAGAAATTTGTTACAGCTTCATGGATATAATAATCTCTTAGCTTTCCACTTTGAATACAGCTGACCCTTGAACAACAGGGCTTTGAACTGTGTGGCTCCTCTTCTAGGAGGATTTTTTTTCAATAAATATATTGGAAATTTAAGGGGAGGATTGTGACAATCTGAAAAATCTTGCCAGTGAACCACCTAGAAATACTGGAAAAATTAAGAAAACAGGTATTATTATAAGAATATAGTATATAATATATGTAAGGTACAGAATATGTGTTAATAGACTGTTTAGGCGATTGGTAAGGCTTCCAGTCAACAGTAGGCTACTAGTAGTTAAGCCAAAAGCTCTTGGTGGATTTTGACTACACAGGGTATCGGTGCCTCTAGCCCCCATGTTGTTGCAGGAGTCAGCTGTATCATTCATTTATTGATTTTTCTGTTTGGGCTCTCATTTCAGAGGTTTTCCTAAGATGCTCAGTGAACACCACAGTGCTCCAATTTAAAAATGGGATATCACATAATCAATTGGGCATTTGGTACTCATAGGTGGAGCTTGTTAGCTTTATGCTTCCCTATAGGACAACCTCACCAGACCATGTCCATAGGAAATCTCCAGTGTACTATTTTGGAGTCTTTTTCCCTTTGGCCATTTCCCCCAGGTCGGATGTCCCAGGGAAAGAGCTTCCATTCTGACCCTGGAGGATGTAAGCCTGGCTATCAAAATTCTAAGATGGGCAAGAGGCTGGGGGCTCACCATTTAGAATCCTTTCTTTTCCATCTAGTGTCCCTGTCCTCACTCTGCCTAGAGTCTCCTGGTGACAGGCCCTGCATGTGATTGTGTGTAGAGAATAAACGAGCAATCTTCTGTCACACTGAGAAAGGAGGGCTCTAACTCTGAAACAGACTTTTCACCAAACCTGTAGTCTCCTTTTTACCGTCGTCTTCAAAGGTATTATGAGGCTCCTATTTTACCCCCCAGCTTTTCCTATTGTATATTTGGCTATCTCTGGTCTAAGTAATTTTACTGTTTCCAGCTTCCAAACTGTGGTGCTCTCATTTCCACCACACCTAAAATGACCCCCCTAACTCCTTACCACCTGCCACAGTACCCTGTCTTCTGCACATCAGCCATCTTGAGCTTTAGTTATTTTACCAGGCAATTTTCTTATTTATTGCCCGTCTCTTCCACTAGACTCTTACCTCTCTGAAGGAAGACCATGTTTGTCTTGTTCTTACTCATTCTTTGTGCCTGTCACAGCACCACACTTCCGGGACAGGGGCTAAGAATCCAGGTTTTTAGGAGCCTGGGTTCAAGTCCCAGCTCCACCTTTTAGACATAAACAGCCTTGGATGGATATTTGGCTCATTTTCTTCAGCAAAAGTGGGATTATAAGAAGCCTCTCTGCTTGAGTTCTGGGGATAATTTCATGAGATAATCCCACTACAGTGCTTAGTACTATAGCAAACGATAAATGCCAAGTGAGGAGGTGCAGGATAAGCAAAAATGAATGATTCAGTGCCCTAACATCTTTTCATTTGAAAATACTGTTCACTATGTATTTCAAACTTAAGGTGAGTTTGGGGAATGTACTTTCATCCCCTTGTATTCAGCTAATAACCTCAGCGTCTTCTGTTACATTTTCCCTCAACAGGATATCCATCACAAGGGTCACAGCTGACATATCGCTCGCCAAGCGCTCAGTGTTAAACAATCCCAGCAAGCATGCAATAATAGAAAGATCCAACACGAGATCAAGCTTAGGTAAGTCTGTGCAATAGACTTGGGCTTAGGCTATTTAAACATTTCTCTCCCGAGGCTGCCAATGAGAAGATGTAACTAAATGGTAATTCCATGTGTCCCAGAGCAGAGAAGAAACGGACCCATGTCGCCAGTAGCTAGTGCTACAGTCTTAGTGATTTCATGCTATGGAAGGATTTGTTATGAGAGTTTTGAGTTAAATATTTCACTGGCTGTCAGCATGAATCTTTTGGTTGTGGTGTTTTTTTGTTTTTGGTTTAGTTTTGTTGTTGTTTTTTCCCACTAATGGGAACTTTGCTGTCTATAGACTAAAAACTGACTTTGCATTGGTGTTACCATGAGCAAGCTCATGGACCTCTGTAGTGCATTTCTTCACCTAGGCAACAATAACAACAAAAGAGAGAGAGAATATTAACTACCCTGTAGAATTATTGTAAGGATTAAACACTGTATGTTCTCCATTAAGGGTGGTTATTATCCAAAGACCCTCAGTAATGGGATTGTATCAGTGATGTCATTTTCAGGACAGAGTGTGTAAGCGGGGGGTGGGTACTGAGATAAAAAACGAAGTCAATTCCTGGCAATTTTTAATTGATACCAGTATTTTTGTTTTATTTGTAAAAACAAAAGAGAGATTTTAGTTAACATATTTATAGGGTTGTGTTTGGATACTGTTTATTAATGTGTATGATTTGTTGAAATGAGATCCTTCGCAGCTGTTTCTCTTCTATGGCACGTGCTTGGAGTTTTAGGTTAATCACTGTTACATAGTAACTTGCCGGGTTGTTAGGTTTCTGTTATTATAATTTTTTTGAGAGTTGTTCGAGATCTTTGATCTTAGTTCATTTTTTCCCATTTATATGTTAAATATATAAGTCCTTTGGGAGACTGGCCTTTAACATAAACATTTTTAGTTTACTCTGGAGCATATTATATAAATCATAGGGAAACTATTACAAATAAACTTTATCTGTTAGTAATGTATAGAATACCTTATAAAACTCAGTTTTGTTCCTCACCTAACCCTCACTGGGTACACTTCATTTTGCTTATAGTAATTTCTTATTCTTGTCATCTGTGACCCTTGTATGTGCACTTTTGATGTTCACAGAAATTGTTACAAAATGCTCACTTCGGCGATTCACCTCATTAACGGTGTCCGTTGTTTAGACTCGTAAGTTACATCAGCGGCCTAGATTTGTTTAGATCGCCAAGGCTTTTTGTAACTACCAGCTGTGCATTATTTTTAAATGACTGTTCCACTTCATATACTTTATTGAGCATATACTTGATGCCGAGTGTCATGCTAAAGCCTGGGAGTACAAAGATGTATTGGATAAAGGCACTGCCAAAGAGCTGGGTGTAGCAGTAAGGCAGAGAAGTTGATGACCCATTGCAATAGATGGTGGTGAGCACAGTGGGTGTGCAGTGACCTGGTTGCCAGAGAGGGTGCAGGCCACTGACAAAGGCTTTTCCAAGGAGCTAAGCCTGAGCTGAGTCTTGAAGCCCCACAGGGTTTAGGCAAGACAAACGGGAAAGAGGTGGAGAGGGTAATAGGGACTTAAAACCAAGTAACAAGAGGCTTCTGGAAAACACAGGTTTTACCTTAGCTGTGAGTGTATGGTTTAAAACAGAGGGTGAAGGGAGATGACACCAGAGAGGCAGAGAAGGGATATTAAGGAATTCAGAGCTTATCCTTAAGGCATTATAGAACCAGGTGTAGATTTTAGGCATGTATTCATCCACTTACTTGAGTACCGACCATAGGGTAGGCATTATTGTAAGTGCTGGGGACAAAGAAATAAAGGACACCAAGTCCTCACTCTCATAGGGTTTTTGTTTCATAGGGAACAGATAGATAAAAGCTAATAGATATAGATGTAGGGGTCAGTGGTTGAGTCTGGGAAGAAAAAGCAGGCCAAGGGGTAGAGAGTAAACTGAGAAGAGTGTGATTTTACATGGGGAAGATGGGAGCCTCTTTGAGGAAATGACATTTTAGCAGGATGATTTGTTGTGAATTCTTTAGCCTTATAGCTACCTGGGGAAAGACTGTTTTGGGAAGAGGGAACTGAAGGTACAAAGACCCTGTGGCAGGAATATGTGTGATATGTTTTAGGGCTAGTGAGGAAGCCAGCATTAACAGATGTGGAAAGATGGGGGGGGGGGCAGGAGGTCAAAGAGATTGTGCCTGATCATGTAGGACTTTATAGGGTTTTTATTGTGGACATGGCAAAAAGGTGTAGGAAAGCAGACCATATGACACAATCGGACTTGTGTTTTAGGATCACTGACAGCATTGTGGAGAAGAGAATGGAATGGGGCAAGAGCAAAGTCAGGGAAAAATTCGGATTCTGTTGAAGCAGATTCAGGGAGAAATAATGTACTCTGGGCAGAAACTAATAAAACCGGTGCCTTGAGGAGAATCCCTATTTCAGTGGGCTGGAGATGGGGCAAGAACTGGACAGAGAGGTCATTTCGTAGGCTGTTTCCATCCCTAAAGGTAGAGGTTCAGAGAGGACTGAAATAAGACAGCAGCACAGGGGGCCTCTGGGTGGCTCAGTGGGTTAAAGCCTCTGCCTTCGGCTCAGGTCATGATCTCAGGGTCCTGGGATCAAGTCCCTGCCAAGCAGGGAGCCTGCTTCCTCCTCTCTCTGCCTGCCTCTCTGCCTACTTGTAATCTCTCTCTGTCAAATAAATAAATAAAGTCTTAAAAAAAAAAAAGACAGCAACACAGGGAATGAGTAGAATAAAAGGAATCCAGAGATAAGAGAGTCAGGTATTGGCAACCTGTGGAACATGAAGAAGCCAACTCCAGCATGATCTCTAAGGTTTTCCTTATAGGAGCCGGGTCATTGACGATGTTATTCTGGGGAGAAAGGATTCAGGATCAGGAGCTGGAGGGAGTGGACTGGGCAGGGGGATAGGGAAGATGCTGGCTGTATTTGTGCACATGTTGAATTCGCAGTGTTTTGGCTCACCCAGATACCCAGCAGGGGATCACCTGTATGCACAGACCTGGAACTCGGCACAGAGGACAGGACTTGAGATGCAGTCAGTTCTAAATATTCACAGTAGTTACGTTCTATAAAGTGTCCATGAACATTGAGCTAGCAAATACGGAGTCTGCTCCCAGGGAAACATGGGGAGGTTCCTCTGTAAGTATGAGGATTTGTATTTTTTATGGCAGCCCCAGGAAACAGGTCATGATAACAGACAGGAGAATGGTTAGGTGGTACCCCTTCTGTGTCAGTACAACACGTTGAATAACAAATTATGCATGTTTTATGGGCTCTATTGTATAGGAAACACATTTATGACCTAACAGTACAAAACTGATACTTGAACTCTCCAGGAATGTAAGTATATGTGGATATGCTATACCTTAAGATTTGTCTATATTTAGTAGAGGTTAAATTTGAGATCTACCTCAAATCTAACAGAGGAGATCAATTTTAGCACTTATATCTTTTACAAAAGAATAAAAGATCCAGTACAATGAAGACTAATTTGATAGGTAAAAATTTGCTTTAGAAAACTTCTGTTACATAAACAAAAGTAGAGTATGTTGCCTTGGAGTTCATTATGCTGATGTACCACTGTATGATAGGAAGGAAAAGAAACCCCTGAAGATTTTGAAGCTTTAAGTACATCTTGTGTACTGTTTTGGGCTGGTACAGGACTTCTCTGCGTGGACACGTGGCTTTATTTGCACTCATAAGACTCATACAAGTTCTCACCTGTTGTCTCCTTTGTAATATGGGTCAAGCATCACAATTTAAGATATCTACATTAGCTATTCAAACAGTAAGGAATGCAAATAAAGAACATTACACTCTTAGAAATAAAAACAGTACGCAGATGTAAATAGTTACGGGTGTGGGTACCCAGTTAATGGCCAATTCCAAGTCCAAACTTTTAAAAGTAATATATTTAGATAATGATATTACTGCTTTCTAAGTGCAGTCACCGTGGAGTTTCTCAAACTGCACAACTTCTTCAAAAATATGGTTTGGTTTTACCCCAAGCACCTTCCCAGAGAATAATCAATTTAGGGAAATATGGTACATCCTTGCACACGTTTGTACACAGAAATGTGAGTATAGGGCCTATGTGTACCACACAAGAGCAAAAACTGCTGAAGGTGGAAAAATACTAAGCAAATATACAAGTGAAGGAAGCAAAGGTGGATTTAGCTGTGTACATGGCCAACAGTTTCGGCTGATTGCATGTAGGGAGTAAGGCAAGGTATTTACTTTGTGTATTAGCAACACAGGTAGATAGATAACTGTTTCCAACCTGGTAAATATTCTTAACCCAGTTGAAGAGCTAGCTTAGATCATTTATTTTGTCACTTACTCTTGTGATGGAACTCTTCTCTCTTAACTATAGTGCTGGATACGTGAACCAACACATATGATAAAATTCTGTACAGCTAAAGAGACATACGTATAGGGAGTATAGGAAAACTGGAGATACCTGAATGGGATTGGTGAATCATAGTAATATTTTGGATGTGATATTGCACGGTAATTTTGCAAGAGGTTTCCATTGGGGAAAACTGGGTAAATGGTATAGGGATCGCTGTGTTTTTCTTACAGCTGTGTGTGAATTTATAATTATCTCAGTAAAAGTTCAACTAAGCAAAGTCCATCACTTATGTTTTAGCACCACAGACTTTAGAACCAGGATGACAAACCTGAGAGTGTTCATTCAGTTCAGTGGTTCTTGAAGTGTGTTCTCTACATCAAGAGTCAGCATCATGGGACATTAGTTAGGAATGACTGTTCTAAGACCCCAACCTGACCTACTGAATCAGAAACTCTAGAGATGGGGCCCTACAGTCTGTTTGAACAAGCCCGCTGGGTGATTCTACCATCTGCCAAAATGTGAGGACTACCAGCCTTGTTTAAGCCCATCGATATATAGTAAAGAATCTGAGAACCAGGGGCACCTGGGTGGCTCACTTGGTTAAGCGGCTACTTTGGCTTAGGTCAGGATCCCAGGGTCCTGGGCTCGAGTCCCATATCAGGCTCCCTGCTCAGCAGCGAGTCTACTTCTCATGCTCCCTCTGCCCCTCCCCCTACTTGAGTGTGTGTTCTTTTTTTTTTTTTAAAAAATTTTATTTTTATTATTTGCCCAAAAGGTACAGGTCTGTGAATCATCAGACTTACATCTTTCACAGCATTCACCAAAGCACAAACCCTCCCCAATGTCCATAACCCATCCACCCTATCACTACCCTCCCACCCCCCAGTAACCCTCAGTTTGTTTTATGAGATTAGAAGTCTCTTATGGTTTGTCTCCTTCCCCATCCCATCTTGTTTCATTATTTAGTATGTTCTCTCTTTCTTAAATAAAATCTTAAAAAATCTGAGAACCACAGGAAATGAATAGCTCTCTGTAGTTATGCTTTATACTAAGGGGTAAAACAAAAGACTAGACACTGGGGGTCTTGACTAGCAATCCAGATTTTTTTTTTCCATGGAGCAGTGCCATCTGGCAGTGATGCTGATTGCATTTACTTGTTCATCTGCCTTCTCTTAGGAAGAATAGAGAGTGAAGGGCTGATGATAGAAGGCTGTACAATTAGCCTTGTAGATGAACGTGGGATTTATGTGACTAGTTGATCTTTTGAATCTAATTTCTTTCCTCCTTTTGACCTATTACCAGTGTAGCGGTCTTGAGACATTAGCACACTCTTTGTTCCACAACACTGCATTGATGGCCCAGCTCTAGCAATCTTTTCACCCAAAGGGGGTAGTTCATTTTGTCTATGTATTTTTTGGTAGTCAAATTCGTTATTTAATTGACTCATTCTTTGAATAGAATTTGAATGCCAACTATGTACCAGGCACTGTACTGTGAGGGAAGGAGTAGAACTAATGTATTGTTCTGTCATTTCATTGCCTGCTGGAAACATTTTCAGTCCTGTCATTGAAATTCAGTGGGATAATTGTTAATAGAAGTAGGTACAAAGCAATACAGTTGACCCCTGAATGATGAGGGCTCAAGGCACCAAGCACCACATTGAAAATCTAGGTATAACTTTCGACTCCCCAAAAACTGAACTACGAATAGGCTACTGCTGACCCTAAGCCTTACTGATAAAACATGAACAGTTGATTAGCACATATTTTGTATGTTAGATATACTATATACTGTCTTCTCAGAATAAAGTAAGCTAGAGAAAAAAGTGTTACGGAAACCCTAAGAGAAAATACATTGACAGTGCTGTATTGTGCTTATTGAAAAGATCTGCATATGAGGGACCCACACAGTTCAAACCCATGTTTGTTACTCAAGAGTCAACTGTACTTAACATTTAGTACTTACTATGGGCCAGACACTGTAATTAGGAGCACGGAGGCAGAACTTACTGGGCTTGGGGAAAAAAAAGGTGCTTAGAGGCGGCTTTAGAGATTTCCTTTTTTGGGACCAATAAGGCATTGGTCAGAATTAGAGTTTTCTGCTTAGTGATTATGAAAATGGCATTGCAGTTATCATTCATAACTGATACTAGAACAATATCAGTTTTATTATTAACCGACCACTTAGATATCCTATAGCACAATGAAAGTAACAGTCTCCTCACTCTGTTTTTATGTACAAGTACTGTTCAATTACAGAAACTTATACACAAGTTAACTTTCTCTTCTTTCTTGTCTTGGAGAAAACATTATGATTGTTCTTGAGTGTGCTTTTAGATGTCAGATATAAATCTTCATTTTACCAGCACGAGTTTTTAACTCTGTGGGTATGAGAGACGGTAGGATGTGGACAGATGAGTAAGCCCTGCCCATCTTCAAGATGCAAAGTGTGTATCCTTTCAGTGGGTAGGACGACTTTGATGAACCAAATTGACTTTAAGACAGTTTTTCACTTTCAGGAAAGCATACCAAGGAAGTCTTTGGCATTTATTTATTTTTTTAAGATTTTATTTATGTATTTGACACAGAGAGATCAGATCACAAGTAGGCACAGAGGCAGGCAGAGAGAGAGAGAGGAGGAAGCAGACCCCCTACTGAGCAGAGAGCCCGATGTGGGGCTCAATCCCAGGACCCTGAGATCATGACCTGAGCCGAAGGCAGAGGCTTTAACCCACTGAGCCACCCAGGTGCCCCTGGCATTTATTTTTTGAAATAAATTCTGACCATGACAGATTCTGTCAAAAGAAAATCTGTAGTACAGATGCATTTCTCACCTCTCCCCTTTTGTTATTGAAGTGTAATTAACATGCAGCATTATATTGGTTTCAGATGTACAGTATGACTCAACAGTTCTATGCATTTCTCAGTGCTCATCAAGATATGTGTACTCTTCTTAATCCCCTTTATGTTTCACCCTTTCCTCCACCCCACTCCCCCTCTGGCAACCACCAGTCTGTTCTGTGTATTTATAAGTGTTTTTTGGCAGGGGGGGGAGGGAGTCTCTTTGCTCCTCTGTTTCTTAAATTCCACATAAGTGAAGTCATATGGTATTTGTCTTTCTCTGACTTATTCCACTTAGCGTATATCCATGTTGTTGCAAAGGGCAAGATCTCATTTTTTATGGCTGGATAATAGTCCATTGTTTATAGATATACCACATCTTTGTTACACATTCATCTACCATTGGACACTTGGGTTGCTTCCATAAAATGGCTATTGTAAATAATGCTGCATTAAACACAGAGATGCATATATATTTTCAAGTTAGTGTTTTTGTTTCCATTGGGTAAATACCCAGTAATGGAATTACTGGATACAGGTTAATTTTATTTTTAATTTTTTGAGGAAAAATCCATACTGTTTTCTACAAAGGCTGCACCAATGTGCGTTCCCACCAACAGTGCGCAATGATTCCTTTTTTTCCATATCCTTGCCAACACTTGTTATTTCTTGTCTTTTTGATACTAGCTTTTCTAACAAGTACGAAGTGATACGCCATTGTGGCTTCGATTTACATTTCCCTGATGACTATTGATCTCTTCGTGTGTCTGTTGGCTACCTGTACGTTTTCTTTGGAAAAATATCTATTCAGACCTTCTGTCCATTTTTTAAATCAGACACTTTTCTTGCTATTCAGTTTTATGAGTTCTATATTTTGAATATCAGACACGTGGTTTGCAAATATTTTCTATTTGGTAGGCTGCCTTTTGTTGATAATTTTGTTGATAATTTCTTTTGCTGTGCAGAAGGATTTTAGTTTAAGGTAGTCACATTTGTTGATTTTGGGTTTAGTTGTGTTTGCTTTTAGTGTCAAATCCAAAAAATCATCAACAAAACTGATGTCCAGGCGCTTACCACCTATGTTTTCTTCTAGCAGTTCTATGGTTTCAGGTCTTATATTTGAGTTGATTTTTGTATATGGTGAAAGATAGTGGTCCCATTTCATTCTTTTGTGTGTGGCTGTCCAGTTTTCCCAACACCACTTATTAAAGAGACTATATACTTTCCCCACTGCATATTCTTGGCTCCCTGGTCATAAATTGACCATTTATGCATGGGTTTATTTCTGGGCTATTCTGTTCCATTGATTTATGTGTCTTTTTCTATACCAATACCACAGTTTTACTACAGCATTGTAATATAGTTTGAAATCAGGAAGCATGATGCTTCCAGCTTTATTGTTCTCTCTCAAGATTAAGTAGGCTTGTCAGGGTCTGTTGTGGTTCCACACATATTTTAGGATTATTCTATTTCCGTGAAAAAGGCATTTGAATTTTGACAGCGATTGCATTGAATCTCTAGATTGCTTTGGATAGTAGGGAAATTTTAACAATATTCTTCAAGTCCATAAGCATGGAATATTCTCTCCATTTATTTGTATTTTCTTCAGTTTCTTTCATCACTGTCTTGTAGTTTTCAATGTGCAGGTCTTTACCATTTTGGTTACATCTTAGGTGGTTCTTCTTTTTGATGCAATTGTAAATGGGATTGTTTTCTTACTCATTCTGATAGTTTATTTTTAGTATATAGAAAAACAGTGTATGTTTATATACTGATTTTGTGTCTTGTTACTTTACTGGATTTATTTATTATTATTATTTATTTATTTTTTATTTATTCTAACAGTTTTTGGTGCAGTCTTTAGGGTTTATAATGGTATCATCAGCAAATAGTGACAGTTTTACCTTCCTTTCCAAGTTGGAGGCCTTTTGTTTTTTGCTTAATTGCTCCAGCTAGGACTTCCAATAATATGTTGACTAAAAGAGTGGGTAAGAGTGGGTATCCTTGTGTTGTTTCTGATCTCTGAGTAAAAGCTGTCAGCCTCACCATTGAGTAGGATGTTAGCTGTGAGATGATCAAATTTCAGTGTTTACAATAATATTTAGATTGGAACTTGATTGTTGGGGGTGAGCGGCTATGAAGACATTGGCAGGGGATAAAGCCATACAAGGTGATAACTGAAATAAAAATTTAAAGATCAACAGAATATCTAAATAATATTAGTAGTGTTTTAGAACACTATTATGGAAAAAATCAGAATATACCATTTTTATTTTTAAAATGTTTTTAAAGGAAATCCAAATATATAGGGAAGTAAAACGTATAACCTCATATATTCATCACCCACTTTCAACATTCATGGCCAGTCTTGCTTCATTTCAGCACTCCCCCGTGCCCCCTCCTTCTCCCCAAGCTGTCCCTGGATTATTTTGAAGCACATCCCAAACATCCTATGATTTTATCTGTAAATATTTCAGTATGTATTTTTAAAGATTAGGGACTCTATTTAAACTACAATGCCATTATCATATATTAACAATATATCCCTAGGATCATTAGATGTTCAGCCATGTATCATTTCCCAATTGTCATATATATTTTTATTTATACACCATTTTACTCATTTATGTAATATAAATGTATATGAATTAATATTTGCTTGAATCAGGATGCAAAGTCCATAGTGATTGGTTCACAGGTCCGTGAGTCTTTTTCCTTTAATTTTTAAATTTTTTTTCATTTTATTGAGCTGTAAGTCGTGTACTATCAAATTCACCCTTTTTAGTTGTATATGCACAAGGTTGTGCAAACCATCACAATATATAATTCCAGAACAATCTCCATACCATTAGCAGTCCCTCCCAATCCCATCCCAGGAACCCTGGATATTCACTGCTTGGCTTCATGTCTCCACAGATTTGTCCATTCTGGATATTTCAACTAAATAGGATCATACATTATGTGGCCTTTGAGTCTGGCTTCTTTCACTTAGCATAATGTGTTCAGGATACATCCATGTTGTAGCAAATATCACGACTCCATTCTTTTTTGGCTGAATTCTATATATATTACCACATGTAGTATATTCATGACATGGTTGGCATTTAGGTTGTTTGCACTCTTCAACTGTTGTGATTAATGTTGCTAGGAACATTCATATACAAATTTTTTATGAGAGCTTATGTCCTCACTTGTCTTCGATATATACCTAGGAGTGGGATAACTGGGTCACACAGCAATTCTGTTTAACTTTTTGAGGAGCTGCCAAACTGTTTTCCACAGCAGATGTTCCATTTTGCATTCCCACTAGCAATGTATGAGGATTTCAATTTTTGCACATCCAACACTTCATTTTTGAAATTCTATCCATACTAGTGGGTGGGAAGTTGTAATTTACTGTGCTTTCAATTTTTGTTTCCCTAACAACTAATATTTTTGAACATCTTTTCATGTCCTTATTGGATATCTGTGGATTTTTTATAGAAATGTCTACTCAAATGCTTTTTTAATTGGGTTGTCTTTTTTTTTTTATGTTATCCACTGTATAGTACATAATTAGTCCTCGATGCAGTGTTCGATTCATTAGTTAAGTATGACATCCAGTGCTATACTTAATAGCACATGCCCTCCTCAATACCCATCACCCTGTTACCCCCTCCTCCCTGAAAACCCCAGATTGATTATTTCTTGGGGTCCTCAGTCTCTCAGGGTTCATCTCCCTCTGATTTTTCCCCCTTTGGATTTTCCTCCCTTCCCCTATGGTCCTCTGTGCTATTGCTTATGTTCCACATATGAATGAAACCTTATGGTAATTGTCTTTCTCTGTTTAACTTACTTCACTTAAAAACATAATCCCCTCCAGTTCCATCCATGTCAGATGGTGGATATGCATCCTTTCTGATGGCTGAATAATATTCCATTGTGTATATGTACCACATCTTCTTTATCCATTCATCTGCTGAAGGGTATCTCGGCTCCTTCCACAGTTTGGCTATTGTGGTCTATGAGTTTCTTAATCTGTAGTTTTCTGTATGTCTTTCCCCGCCCCCCTTATAATCTCTTGCTTAAAGAGTTTGGGTCACTTGTCCATAGGGTTCCCATAGTCTGAAGTTTTCTAACTGCATTATATGGGTGTAGTTTATGTAATTATCTATTCTTTGTGTTTCTTGTCAACTGGTAGATCCAGAAGCTTAATCGGCTTGTTTTTGGTTTTTCCTTCTCCAAGACTATCATGAGCAGCTTGTAACCAAACATTTTAAGGCTAGTATTGTAAATGGTTTCAGCCCAGTTTTTAAAGACATCCAGGTAAATAAAAGGACTCTAGTCATAACATATTGTGAGGCAGAGGATTAGTGACTTGTCTTTTCTGCAATAATATACTAGTTGAAATTATCTCTATCTTCTGCATGGATCTAAATGCGTAAGAGGAATTAGAAGGTATTCTGTAGGTCTAGGAGTCTGATAGAATCTGCCCTTCATGATGGTAGAGGACACTACAAGCTACATATTAGGCCTTTATAGATCTGTGCTGCCTCGTACAGTAGCCTCTGGCTATTTAGCTTTTATTTAAGTGTAAAAATTGAGCTTCTCATTCGCACTAACTACAGTGCAAGTGCTCAACAGCCACCTGTGCCTAGCAGCTATCCTACCGGATGGCACTGACACAGACTATTTACACCATCACAGAACATTCTGTTGGACAGTCCTGTTTTATATTCTAGAGGTATCATGGAGTGGATAGACAACTTTTCTTGGTGTTCAAGCATATTTTTAGTTAATAAGTTTTTCTATGAATCTTATAATTTGGATTTCTGTCGTGCTGCCTCTAATGGATAACTATCCTTTTAAAATATGAATACTGTAGGACCGTTCGTCTGTTGGCAGAAACCTATGAGAAGTGTTCTTTTGGACAAGTTTATTACAGATACTATTAACGTCTCTCCTATTTTATGTTGGATTTCAGCTTGCTAATAAACATCTAAAGTATCATATCCAGAAAGCATACCAATAGGTGACAGTATAAACACAGATTAAGCTGATGCCATGAAAAGAAACATGGTGATAGTTGCTATAGTAACATTGTCAGAAACAGACACATCAAAGATATCCTTAAGTTTCTATTTTACAACATCTTTATGAAATGACTTCACAGAGTGAAGTTTTATAGCACAAAGAGTGTTATACTGGAAGCAAATTTTACAGCTGGTTGAGAGAATTCCCCCAATTCTAAAGGTTCTGTGGAGAGAGAGCTCTTTCCAAAGGATACCTTTTATTACCTCAGCTGCCTGTAAACATTAACCTATAGGCTGCCCTACTTCCCTTCCTGTTGAAGAAACAGTGTGCCATTTTTATTTCAGTTTAGTTTAAAAATACTTTAAGTAATTGGACTTTGCTTATTAACCTTCTACAGCCGAAGTTCAGAGTGAAATCGAAAGGATTTTTGAACTTGCAAGAACACTGCAACTGGTAGTCCTTGATGCAGATACCATTAATCATCCAGCTCAACTCAGTAAAACTTCTTTGGCCCCTATTATAGTATATGTAAAGATTTCTTCTCCTAAGGTAAGTAGGGTTGTTATTGTTTCCTCCCTAATCGAACTTCACTATAATTGTTTATGCTCTGCTTTATAGTTGCAACAAGCTATTATCTCTACCCATCATAAAGAGTTAGGAGAGACAGGGTAATCAAGAGTTTTTAAGATTCATGTAAGCAAAGCATGATTATTAGTTTCATAGATTGGAAATAGCGATTCCCAAAGTGTGATTCATGGTTTCCTGGGGGAGGGGTCTGAGAAACTTCTAGAGTCCATGAGGTCAAAATTATTTCCATAATAATACTAAGACACTTTTGTCCTTTTTCACCGTTTTGACATTTGCAATGAGGGTACAAAAGCAATGGTGGGTAAAAGTGCTAGTGTCCATGAATGGAGACTGGTAACAGACAGTGCTCACAGTTAAAAAAAAAAAAACACCACCATCCAGTTTCACTGAAGCATGTCCTGACGAAGTACTAACATTTATTAATGTTACTAACTTTTGACTCTTAAATACAAGGCTTTTCAATATTCTGTGTAATGAAACTTGAATAGCTGAAACATTTTTACGAGTTATCTTGAGGACACACAGTGACTATTCAAATTATAAACTCAGGTAACCTCTTTTTTCATGGAATACCATTTTTATTTGAAAGAACAACTGACATACTATGTTTATACGACTTGGTGATTTGGCAGATATTTTCCTGTTTGTCACCAGTGATAAAACTCAAGCTTTAAACAAAAATTAAAATTTCAGAAAATTTGTATCCACTTAAGAGATTAGTGGCCTCTCAAAAGATAGCCTTTTCTGATGGGATCTATGACAACAGCAAATATGTTGTTTTAGTACTGAATAAGAAGTGTGTCAACATCTGGAAGATCTGAAGAATTCAATGAATGTTACAAATCATTTACAGTAAAATATCCAAATAACTTACTGTTAAATTACATTCCATTGGTTTAAGTTCATTGATACAGTTTAAGCAACTAGTCTTTAAGAAACTACCACTTATTTTGTGTAATAGCAAAGAATATTGTTCACAGTTCCTGAAAAGGCTACTAAAATAGTCTTCCTTTTCTGAATTACCTATCTGTAAAAGAATGGATTTCTTCACATTATTTCAACCAAAACAAGACACTGTAGCAGGTTAAGCCGCCAACCAATTAGAAAAATGGATAAAAAATAGCTATTTTTTACAAAAATAAGTAATTTGTTAAAATGTAACCAGTTTTTCATTTTTAAATGAATATTTAGCAGTTTTTTTCAGCTGTAGTTTCTATTGTGGTAAAAATTATACTTCATATAAACAAAAGCACTTGGGGTTCTCAATTAGGGTAAGAGAGTAAGCTCCACGCTTATCTCTTTTAAAGTCTTTTTAAAAGCTTACAACTGAGATTTATGTTAACATGTTGGTTTGCAGATATTGTTTATAATAGACTGAGCCATAGAATGTATAACATTTTGTGCTATACATAAAGGCCCTCGAGTGAATAACAAACCTTGTTCTTGCAGATATTCTTCTGTTAAATCTTATCTTTCACAGGTTTTACAAAGGTTAATAAAATCTCGAGGGAAATCTCAAGCTAAACACCTCAATGTCCAGATGGTAGCAGCTGATAAACTGGCTCAGTGTCCTCCAGTAAGTCATCTCTATATATAGTATAATTCACCTGAAGGCATTATATTTAGAAAGCAAGCAGACAGTAACCAAACAGGAAAACAGGTGTTGGGGGAGAGAATTCTCCCCACTTAGCCATGGTCTTCATTCCCCAGAAGTGAACTGTCTGTCCTACCACCTCCCATGAGCACTTGTCTAGGAAACTCCAGTGCATTCCAGTAAATATCTAATTAGTATCCTAAATGAAACAAGATTATGGTTTCAAAATTTGGTTTACAAAATGGATCTGTTTGGGATTTATTATTTGCTTCTAATAGTTACCGGTTCTTAATAACTGAGAAATTGATTTGAGACCATGTAAAAAAAAAAATCTAAACAATCAGTTACCTAGCTTCTGATACCTGAACACATTCTGATCCCTGCTTTACATACCATGCTTTGGGACTATAGAACACCTCTGGGTTTTTGTTTTGATATGCAGTATAACAGAAGCTATAAGAATTGTATTTTTTGTCAATTGGCATATTTTGAAGTTTGGGCCCTTGTCAAATCATCAGTGGTTTCAGTTTTCTGCCAAATTTCATGTCCTAATCTTGCCTCAGTAATTTCCAAGAATACGTCTTTCATAGTCTTTCTGTCAAAACCAGGCCTCTTCCTGTACTGTCCAGATTGTATTTTTATTTTTCTACCTCTCTTTTCTATCATGTCCTAAACCACAATCATTATACCCTTCACTTTCCAGTTATCGCTATTGGTTAAGCGTCTAGGGTTGTGAGCACTGATCTGGGGCGGGCAGACAGAATCTGACACAACAAGACATTTAGACAGTTTGGAAAGGAGAAAGCAGGAGCACATGCACAAATACGAGCCCCTTCCTTTGGGGAGTGTGGGTGCAATTCACTCTGCCAGGCTGGTTTAAGTGTGTCATCTGCAATGTTTGCCTCTGCAGGAGCTATTTGATGTGATCCTGGACGAGAACCAGCTTGAGGATGCTTGTGAGCACCTTGCCGACTATCTGGAGGCCTACTGGAAGGCCACCCACCCTCCCAGTAGCCATCTCCCCAACCCGCTCCTTAGTCGTACTTTAGCCACTTCAGCTCTGCCCAGTAGCCCCACTCAAGCCTCAAATTCACAGGTAAGAGGGGCTCTTTCTTAAGGCCTAGAAACTAGGCTGCCTTGGGTCACCTGGCTGGGATCCAAGCCCAATTACCCAGCACAGTGCCTGTTCCAGTAGGAGTAGCTCTATCCAAACTGAGACACACATTGAATGATTTACTATCTTCAGGGTGAGTTGTATACCCATAAGAAAAACTGTAAACAATATACCACGAACATATATAAACTCCCTCACTCCATGTCCTATAAGGATAGCATTTTTCTATACTGTCAGCAGCACAACCATGGAATCAGACTGCTTGGGTACAAATTCAGCTCCAACTCTTACTGGGTGTATAAGGTTGGAGAAGTTGCTTACCTGCCCCTTGCCTCAGGAAGACTAATGGCAACTGGTCTCACAGTGCTGCTGCATTACTGAATTAATGCAGAAGATTATCTTAGGACAGTACTTTCCTCATGCTAAATGGTATGTGAGCATCTGACATTTTACTTCCTCCCCTTAATCCTTAAGCCAAAGCCAACATCTTAAGCCTTTTTAATCTTCCCCTAGGTATTCAAGTAGAGGTAGTGAAATGTACACTTGTGTGTAGAGAAATCTTAGGTACCTGTATCTGATTTGAACCCCAGGAGAACATCCAAAAGAATGAATAAATGGGGTGCCTGGGTGGCTCAGTGGGTTAAAGCCGCTGCCTTCGGCTCAGGTCATGATCTCAGCGTCCTGGGATCGAGGCCCGCATCGGGCTCTCTGCTCAGCAGGGAGCCTGCTTCCTCCTGTCCTTGTCTCTCTGCCTGCCTCTCTGCCTACTTGTAATCTCTCTCTCTGTGNGTGTCAAATGAATAAATAAAATCTTTAAAAAAAAAAAAGGAATGAATAAATGAAGGTGGGGAGGGCATTAAGGAAAAAAAAAAGTCTGATATATTATAAACCTTGTAAATGCCACCGGATATTATCAAAAGAATTAAGGTTAGAGTTCATTTTAGAAACTCCCCAGGGAATAAACACTTGAAGGGGCAGCCTTGCTTTTGGGACATG
Organism: Ailurus styani; assembly: GCA_002007465.1. NCBI lineage: Eukaryota > Metazoa > Chordata > Mammalia > Carnivora > Ailuridae > Ailurus > Ailurus styani. Next base: position 485,998 of record LNAC01000625.1, read on the forward strand.
TTAGTTCTTTACCGGCTGATGCCCGTGTTTGCTCCCTTCCCGGCCAGGGTTCTCAAGGGGATCAGCGGACTGAGCGCTCCGCTCCTGCCCGCGCTGCCTCCCAAGCTGAAGAAGAACCCTGCCCAGAACCCGTTAAGAAACCCCAGCACCGTTCCTCCTCCTCCACCCAGCATCACAGCCATCGCAGTGGGACAAGCCGAGGCCTCTCCAGGCAGGAGACATTTGACTCGGAAACCCAGGAGAGTCGAGACTCTGCCTACGTGGAGCCGAAGGAAGATTACTCCCACGAACACGTGGACCACTATGTCCCCCACCGTGACTATAACCACCGAGATGAGCCCCACGGGAGCAGTGAGTACAGACACAGGGAGACGCGGCACCGGTCCAGGGACCTGGATCGAGAGCAGGACCACAACGAGTGCAACAAACAACGGAGCCGGCATAAATCCAAGGATCGCTATTGTGACAAGGATGGAGAAGGCATCTCCAAAAAACGGAACGAGACTGGGGAGTGGAACAGGGATGTTTACATCCGCCAGTGACTTTTGCCCTTTTATGTTTCTTTTTTTTTTTTAAAGTCTTGTATACCACCATCTTCAGACTCAATCTTTGGGGTCTGCATTGCAGTCATATGTGATCTGTCCTGTATACTTTGTATTGCTGTTGCTTGAATAGCAATAGCATGATAGAGAGTATTAATATACTTTTTTTTCTTTTGTAAGTGCTATATAAATTCGCCTGGTATGGCTGCAGTCCTCCGGTTGTATACTGGACTTCTCAAAAACTGTTTGGGATCGCTGCCACTTGAACAAAATCTGTTGCCATCCAGGTGGCATTAGTATTTTAAGAAACATAGTTGATGTTTTCAAAAATGTAGTTAGTGTATCCAGCAAGCCAGAATTGGCCCAGGTAAAAAGTGGAATTTCTTGATTCTCCAGATTTTTAATATGTAGGCACCTGATTTGCATATTCATTTAACCATGGACCACTGTTTCTTGCTTGTACCTCTGGCTGACTAAATTTGGGGACAGATTCAGTCTTGCCTTACACAAAGGGGATCATAAAGTTAGAATCTATTTTCTATGTACTAGTACTGTGTACTGTATAGTTTGTAAATGTTATTTCTGCAAACACCTTCTTATGATAATTATATATATAATATATATATATTATATATATATATATCTCAGTTTGATCACACTATTTTAGAGTCTTAATGCCAAGTCAGCAGATTTGCTTTATGAATTACAGGGACTAGAAATGCCCACCTTCAGGAAATTTGTAATATCGTCTAGACACCTATCCCCATTCTAGGAGAAAGTCTGTACATACTGTAAATACGTGTGATTGCCTGACTTGAAAAGGTTTGATTTCTGAATGTTTTACCATCCTTGTAAGTTTATAATTTTGACCATAAATTATGGTAAATATAACCAAACTCCAAAGGTTGTTCTAATCCATGCAGTTCACACTGATTGTGACAAACACATTCGTAGTAGCTAGTGTCTTATGTCACTGCACTGGAGTATACGAGCCGGACCTCCGTATGCAAGTGTGTCTGTGTGTACGAGTGTGTAAAAGTGTGCACGAGTGACTGAGATGGAGCTGAGTGCTCAAGACTCGAGACCGAAACCTAGAATTCTACTCACCTGGCTTTGTATTTAATTGTGCTACATGTTGCTTTGAGAATCCATTGAGCAGTCAGGGAATGTGAGGAAGCTTGCTGCCAAAGGTGACCAGGAAGGCATTCGTCTGCTGGCTCCTTGTTTTTTGCTCCTAGAGAGTAAAAATACAGGCAACTTTTAACTGTGAGTGTTTCACTGGAAATGTACAATCTTTGTGTGTTTGAGTATTTGTTTTAGTAAGAAATGTTTACACAGCTTGTAGAATTATTTCGTGGGAAAATAAATTTTTCTAACTTCTCCCACCTCCTTTTCTAACCTTGCCTATCCTTTCTGTTGTTTATCTCCCTTCAATTTCCCCCTTCATTCCATTCCCTGCCACCAACTCCAACAGTTTTGCTGTCTGTCAAAACCTAGAAGTGCTTCTTATAACCAAAGTTTCTGCTCTTCAGAAGTAATCAGGGCAAAATGAGGTGACTTTAAGTGAACAAAATGTTAGGACTATCTTCCTCCATTAGACATCTACTCTGAAGGGGAGCCCAGAAGATACTATTCTCCATGCCTCAATGATACACCACTATAAGCAGCTCACAGTGTGGTTGTCATGCTATAGGCTAAAACAACCTTCTCCGGGTCGCTTATGTGTACATTTTGTCCAGGTATGACTGGACAGGTAAGACAGTATTAGGTATGCAAGTACCCAGCACCTGAAGTTTGTCCCTGGAAAATGCCGAGCTTTAATGGCCTAACTTCAGATCTGTATGTTATGAAATTATTATTTTGTTAAAGAAGTTAATCTATTTTTGTTTTGCTTTGATTATTCCAGGTTCTTGCCAAATATTCTGGGACCTTTCTGAGAAACTGTTTCACATTTAACTCCTTATTTCCCTTCTCCCGCAAGAAAACTCAGTTTTAAAAATGAGTTACATTTGAAGGGTTTTATCAGCTAATATAAGGAACATTTTCCTCAGAATTAATCTTTTTATTAGCTCTGTACTATTGACAAATTTATTTATTGAATATAAAAATGGTAGTCGTAATATATGCATTTTTGATGTAAAACTTATCATTGGGAAACCATATTCCAGTTAAAGTTACTTGTATAAAATATTTCTAAAACTTTCATCCCAATTAATGACTTTGGCATATCTAAAACTCTTGAAGTATAACTGGTATTTATCTTACTTGCTGCTACCACTAATCCCTTTCAAAGAGTCATGCTAACAGATTCCAGTTCTAAAATTTTGTACCTGGATTCTTAATTTTTCACTTTACTGTGAAACATACTAGTCCAAATCAGAGTATTCCTCAAAAAACTATATTGCAGGATTTGACAGTGAGCATCTATAGTGAAAACTGTATAGCAGGCATATGTGTGAATAGTGTGTACTAAATTTGTAAATGAAGAAAAAATCCCAAGGGCAATGGGAGATTTTACTGACTTGTGGAATGTAAAATTAGTCCTTTCACTCAGCAAAGGCTTAACCTTAACCTACTCGGTTGTAGAATCATGATTTTTGTAGTCAACCTAGAAAATGCTGGAAATGGAAATGTTCTTAATAGTTCTGTGTTTTATTGTCAAACCCATTTCAGTTTTTCCTATGCTCTTTCTCTACTGCTCATTTAAGTTACTGTTACAAAAAGGTGCTGCTAAATGTAGGATGTCTTAGTCATATTGTACTTTGGGACAATGCCACATTTTTAACATGGTCTGCTATGCATTCCTGTTAAACATTCACTGTCAGCTACACTGAACTGTTCAACAAATCTGGTTTAAAGTCATTCATATAAAACAAATAAAGAGCTGGCTTTCTGCACTGTTTATTAGTAGTAGTATTAATTGCCATTTTAGGACTGATTCTTATAGTTGAGAATATGTCAAATTTTCAACAACATGTCCCACTGTGGGAGCATCATTTCTTAAGGGCAATGCTAATCCGTGAGTTTCCTTTAGTGATGTTCCCGTTATGTCAGATAAAATGCTAGTTTACGGAAGGTAGTAAAGATCTTTTAAAATAGGAGCAGAGTAATCTTTCTCCCACCTTAATTCACCATGTGTGGCAATTCTTCAGATTTTTTTTTCTTCATTTTTAAAATGAAAATCAATCTTGATGACAAATTTAAATTCCTCACCCTTATTCCCCCTTTGCTCAGTGATACAATGCTGCTAGTCTTAGATACTCTCATCTTACTAGTAGTATGTCAAGAGTCACACGGTCTGGGAAAATAACTGGTCTAGAATCATCTGCTACCTATTTAGTTCTGGCTATATTATATTTGTACTTCATCTTACTATTTAAAGTAAAATGTGGCACAGAGTTTTGAAGTAAAATGTACACACTGTTAAATTGGTTTTTTTTTTTCACCAAAATATCTATGTTAATCCCAAATAGGTTAAGAGAGAATATATTCTTTTCCTCCACATTTCCCAGATTTTTTCCCTTTTTATTCTACTTTTTCTTAACTTTGTGTCCCTTAGGATTGAATGTGTTTTATTTTCCAATTTGCCCTATTTTTGGAAGGAAAGAAACCCACTCAAAAGGTCTTTGTCAAAGCCAACATTTTTAACAATATTTCTTGTCCTATTTTTAATACGCAAATGTTTTTCTTTTGTTTTGTCTGCATTGCTTGTATTTTGCTATTTGTCAGTATTAACCGACAGTTTACATGTCTACTGCTGGTCTCCCTGTCTACGATTCTCATCCCAGCTGAGCACATAAGGCTTGGCAGAGAGCATGAGAAGACATGGATTTTTTTAAAACAAAGTTTGGAGAAATGTGTGGAGCCCTAGAAATGGAATTAAACAGGTAAATGGTGCTTCTCTTTAGTCCAATGACATCTATTGGATAAAGGGCAGAATGAGGGATATAAAGCAGTCAGTCACACAGCTGAATCTTATGAAACCTGAAACACCTTGTCCCTCATTCAATAAGTGTGTGTTGATGATCTGCTCTAAAGCAGCAACAGAAAGGACAGGGTTCCTGCCTTCAAGACTTTCCCCGAGCCTGGGGGAGGGAGGGGTAAGGAGCATGCCTATTAAATGAAGAGTGAGTGTGTTAATGATAAGGGCAGGAGAAGTGGGTCCTGGGGGTGTATGGAAAGACAAATGCCTAAGCCAACCTCAGTGAAGGATGTTTAAGAAAAGCTTCTTCAGAGAAGAGGCCTGCTAAAGATCTTACCTGATCCAAGAGACCTTGCCATCTTGATGGACACAACAGTGAGGAGAAATTCCTAACAGAAACCTAGGTGGGGGAAAAAAGGAACTATTAGGCAATTGTTCCCAGTCGTTCACATTATATACCTGAGGCTGAGAAACTCGGGGGCGATCCGAATGGAAGTTAAAACATTTAGATGTATTTAATACTGTATGAGATAGCCTTTAAACTGGACTGGGTATTGAGTATTTTAATGTATCTTATCTGAAATGCAGTAGGATGAAGCAAGCCTAAGATTATAATTAATTTTTAATAAAAGCAGTCACATATTGGCTGCTAACAGTGGGATGTTTGGTCACTTTTGCAGTTAAGGGGATGTTCATGTTTTTGTTGGATTCCAGATTTGCTTATGAAGTGGTCTTTTTGTCTTGATCTACCATATTCGCAGCTGCTTTGTCTGATGTTGGTGTTTGGTGAATTTATGTTCAAGAGGAGAACACCAAGGTATAGCTGAAAGTGCCAGCCAGTTCCCAGCTACCAGAAGCTGCTTTTTTCTGTCTCCCCAATCATATCACATTAACTTGTATAATAGGTGTTCCAGTGGATGATGAAAGGTACCCAAATTGTGGAATATTCTCATAATTTTAACATACAGAGTGAAGAAAATATTTGTTTTAGGTTTTAGTTTAAAAGCATAAAAAAAAAAGGAAACATGGCAAAGGCACACTCCATTTAGGAGAGATCTAGGCTTCATTTGAAAGTTGATTAGGAGTACCTGGGTGGCTCACTTGGTTAAGCATCCAGCTCTTGGTTTCAGTCAGGCTCTGCACTCAGCATGGAGTCTGCTTGAGATTCCTCCCTCTCCCCTCCTGCTCATACTTGCTCTCTCTCTCTCAAATAAATTTTTTAAAAAGTTGATTTATCAAGTAGTAAACAGAAAAATTCCAATAAAATGCTCAGCTCAGTTATGGGTATATGGAAAACGTTATAGTTCCCATGCCCTGAATTTTTAGGAACTACTTTAGGAACCCAAGAACAAAGAAAAATTTTTACCAAATTAAATACTACTCATTTTATTCTTTTTGTTACAATCATAAATTTTAATATTAAAAATGACTTGCATTCTTTACACATTAAAACACAAAGCCCCAAATGAAAATATGCTCCAGATATCTGTAGGCATCTCCTTTTCTTTATACTGTGCTAAATCCTTAAGAAAAAAAAATATTTAAAAACCGCAAAATAAAATCTCACACCACCCCCAACTACTTCCTCCATGAAGTAGAGTCTCTTGATCAAATCTCTCAGTCCCTGGTACAACCACTGGCAGCCTTTTCTGCTTCCTTAGCAACTATGCCTGACAACAGTTGGGGGGTGGTGGGGGAGAGAAGAAAACCATACAGCGAACATTTGGAATTTTCATTTCTAAGGATTCTTCTATGTGCTTTTGCATTTTATGAATTTTGCAATAAAAAAACCTATACAATCCTTATTTGCCAGCCAAATCATGTCTTCTATCCTGGCATCTCTAAGAGAATCAATGTCAGTGTCCCGTAATGGCACAACAGATGGATCAAATCGCTGCAGCTGTTTCAATTGTTCAAATGATAGGCCAGCTCCCATCATTCCTTCTCCTCCAATCTGTGGTTCCTGTTCAGAGAAAATGAGAAAACGTGACCATCCTATCATTGGTAAGTGTGCCTGCATACAATTTAAGTTAAAAGACAAAACTGGGGCGGCCTGGGTGGCTTAGTCGGTTGAGCGTCTGCCTTCGGCTCAGGATGTGATCCCAGGGTTCTGGGATCAGGTCCCACACTGGGCTCCCCACTTGGCAGGGAGTCTGCTTCTCCCTCTGCTGCGTGCTCCCACTCTCTCTCAAATAAGTGAATAAAAACTTAAAAAAAATAAAAATAAATAAAAGACAAAACTTAGGTGTACCACCAATTCCAAAAATAGACAAATGATATCTTTGTGGAATGGACATGCAGTTTGTCTGGCTAATAGTAATACATGGTCTCCTGATGACTGAGTATCTATTATGACCCCACATGCTCATCAAGAAGTGCAGCTTTGCCACATTTTCGCTGTGTGATCTTAAGCAAGTAACTTTACCTAACTCTGTTTCCTCATACGTATAACAGATAAAATACTCAGTTCTCAGACTTTATTTAAATAAGGTGGTAGTCTGCCTGGCACATAGTGGTCACTCAGTAAGTGGATCATTATTATCAATAGCAGCAATAAAAGAAAACTCAGCTTTATTATCACACTCCCCAAGGCTGACAGGGGTTCTGTATGCACCTAAAGGTGTCTTTCTCTGACCCATACCAACTGGATGATTAAAGATTTCTATTGTTGCTTTTGAATGTACTAGAATATTAGAAGGAGATACATTAAGGCTGTCAATTAGTTTAGAATACAGAATAATGAGGAACTGAGTTATGTGTGAACCATGAATGCACAAGATCCATAATCCTAAATCAACACTACATAAATATTATGTTTAATACTTATGTATTATTAAAAAACCTGTTTATTAATCCATGGGGGAAAATTTCCAGCTCTTTTAGGTATATATTAAGTGTGTATGCATATGTATACACACACATAAAACTCAAGTGAATTCTGAAGTCTTTCTTTCCTCTACAATGCAATTACCTTCCTTTCTGAGTGCAAAAACCATCTCTGGATTACTTTTTATTCTTATATTCCAATTACCTAACTAGAATTCTGTACAGGAGGGTACTGAAGTTAGATGTTCAATGTATCTAACCAAATGTGAGCATTATTACAGATTTAAACATCATCTCAAACATCATGGATTAAAAATATAGTCATAATATACTTTTTTTTCCTTTTTTTAAAATTTTTTTTCAGCTATCCAAGATTGTTTATGCACCACACCCAGTGTGGTTTTGACAAAAATCGAGACAGGTGAAATAAAGTATAAGAAAGCTTTTTAAATGTTATATATTTTATGTCAGAAACCACAAAGAAGCAATATTCCTGAACCATTTTTCCCCCTTGGCTAGCCTTGATGTGACTTGAGCAAAAATGCTGAACATACTCCATACCAGCAAAATCTAGGAGTAAGAGGGGAAAAGAAGAAACAAATTTTTTAGGAAAAAAAAGTTCTAAGTAATGTAAGCAAGAGCCACAGTGAAAGAAGCATGTAACACAAGTACACCTGAGCTCTGTGGCATTTCAACAGAACAGCAAGGAACGAAAACAGGAAAAATCTTAGGATGTGGAAATTCTCTATAGGCAGTCTAAAATGGATCTTGTTAGAGAAGCATTCTTGTTTACTGCAGTACTTGTTTCAGAAGTTTTGCTTGACACAGATCTTCCTATAACAACCTTGTGTTTATCCCCACACTCAAGTTTCTGTAATTGCTCAGATTATACAGAGAAAACTGAAATCATTCTTACCTGGGGCTGAAGCTGAAGGTAAGGAAACGTTCTGAGGGCCCAGGCAACCTGTTCTTCGTTTTCGGCCAGCGAGATGGTGCATGTGCTATAGACCAGCACGCCCCCCGGCTTCAGCAGCTCAACAGCCTAAAGAAACATGATCAGACTCTATACTGCAAGGCACAATCAACATTTTCCGGGATTTTAGATCAACAAGATACCTTTCAAGGGTTTGGGATGTTCCGTATGACCAAGATTCATTCTCTGTTCCAGACTACATGCATTTCACTCTCCTGGAGCTGTTATAATCCATTTAAACCAAAACTTTCCTAAATATAATCATTCAGTTTCACTGCTTTAGATACCACTTTTGGTGCCCCAAACTCACACATGTACACTTTTTAAGCCATACTCCTTTCTGAACTCTGTACTTGTGTATTCTCTTGCCTTCTTCATATGTCTATCAAATTCAACAGTGAACACCTATCTTCCTTTTGAGACCTATTAGAGATGTGCTATTTTCAGGCCCCAAACCTGGTATTATCTTTTATGCCTTTCTTTCTCTCACACTTCCCAACCATTAGCAAATTCTACTGGCTCTTCCTTCAAAATATATCCAGAATTTGGCTATTTCCACTGCTATCATCCTAGTCCGAGCCCCACTGTCTTTGGCCTGGATTACTACAGCATCCTTCTTAGTCCACCTGCTTCCTTGTCGGCCCTCCTATAACCTCTTCTCCATACAGCTGCCCGAGCAGTGTTTTTAAAACTTCTCCACTCAAAACCCTTCAAATGCCCTGACCTATGACTCAGAGTCAAAGCCCAAGTCCTTACAGTGGCTTTCCAAGCCCTACACAGAGCAAGCCTCAGGCTGCGCTTCTGACCTCACCTCACATATCTCGCTCGCTCTGCTTTAGCAACACCAGCCTCCGCTGTTCCGGAACACGAACGGCACACTCCTCCCTCAGGAGCAGCGCACAAGCTGGGAAACTCTTCTAATTCTCTGCAATGCTTCTTCACAGTCTTCTTATCTTTGTGTCTCTGCCACCCTTCCAGCACCGGACCTTCCCAGGTACCACTGCAACCATTCAAACCCAGAACTCCTATCCTTCCTTCTGTAGTCTGCTCCACAGGATTACTGCTCTGTTACTCTACTTAATAACTTACTCATCTATTTACTTATTTTCCTCCCAATTAGAACAGACACTCCATGAATAAGGCAGGGATTGTTAATTTTTTCACTACTATATTGACAGCACCCAGAATAGCACAGATTACATTATGGTTATATGCTCAATGAAAATCTGTCCAGTAAATAAATGAATCAGGAAATAGGTATTATAAGAAAATGAATTTTTCCCAAATAACAAAGAGTTTATCTTTTCAGACTCCCAGATACTTAAAAACATTTCAAAGATGGGCGCCTGGGTGGCTCAGTGGGTTAAAGCCTCTGCCTTCGGCTCAGGTCATGATCTCAGGGTCCTGGGATTGGGGCCCGCATCGGGCTCTCTGCTCAGCAGGGAGCCTGCTTCCTCCTCTCTCTCTCTCTCTCTGCCTGCCTCTCAGCCTACTTGTGATCTGATCTCTCTGTGTCAAATAAATAAATAAAATCTTTAAAAAAAAAACATTTCAAAGAAAAATCTTAAAAATATATACTATACATAGTATACTATTATATAAATACATAAAATACACTAAAATATATACTACATATAGTATACTATTATATATATAAAATACACTATTACATATATACATACACACAAATATACTATACGCCATATAGTAGATAGTATTTAATAAACTATATAATATATATCACATACTACACACATTTTTATTATACATATTATATATTTGTGCTTTCTTAACTAGAGTAGACTGACCGACTTTAAACCGTTACTATGTGCCAGTTATTGTTTTAAGCGTTTTACATGGATTTTCTCAATTTACTTAACAATCATGAGGTATGGTTGCAATCGCCAATGAAGTGGATGTATTAGGTACTTATAATCCCCATTTCTCATATATGGAAACCAATGTACCTAAGTCGCTTCTCTGGAAGCAGCACAGCTCCAAATAAGATATGTCTGATTATAAAGTCCAAATTCTCTGATTATAAAGTCTACCTCTCAAAGCTAAATGGCAAACCTGCTACATCCTAAATTCTCTCTTGTACAGTCAGCTGTTCCTCTTCATTGGTATCACCGCAACTACTCCCAAGTAGCCTTTTAAAATTTTCTTTCTGCTAGGACCTAAGAAAACAAAAAGCCCACTCTTTTTAAATTTTAGTAAAGATTTTATGTATTTGTGTGTAAGAAAGAGAGGGAAAGAGAGAGAGTGTGAGCACAAGCAGGGGGAGAAGCAGGCTTGCCGCAGAGCAAGCAGCCCGATGTGGGACTCGATCCCACGATCCTGAGATCATGACTTGAGTTGAAGGCAGATGCCTAACACACTGAGCCACCCAGGTGTCCCAAAAAGCTCAGTCTTCTAAAACAGTATCCTGGGGTGCCTGGCTGGTACGGCTGGTTAAACATCTGACTCTCAGTTTCAGCTCAGGTTGTGATCTCAGGGTTTAAGCTCCATGTTGGACTTGGTGCTCAGTGCGGAGTCTGCTTGAGTTTCTTTCTCCTTCTGCCTCCCCCTAAATCCCCGATCTCTCTGTCTCTAAAAAATAAAATAAAATAAATAATAAATCTTTAATAAAACAGTGTCCTAATTTTACTCTCAAGTCAAAGTGGGTTTCAGCTATAAGTAAAGCTTCCTTTTTTTTGCTTCCGGATGTGTTCTTTGAAGACTGTCCAGAGAAAAAGTTAAATAATCTACTACCAGCGCATCCTTTGTTTAAAAGGAGATAGTATACAGATGAGCAGAAATGTACTCAAAAAGACTTTAGAGGCTGAACAATTATAGTGCATCCATTATTGCTGTAGCTTATATACTTAAAATTGCAGGGCTGAGGGGAAAATTATTTCATTTTGTCATCTTTGGTCAAATGCTCTCTACAGTCTGTGAAATTCATGGAATCATTTGTGCAAGCCTGAAAGAAATCCTCATATGTTCTATTTGGGCTTTCTGAAATGTGCTAAATACCAGTTCACTTGGCACAGCTTTTACCGTTCTTCTATATCCTACACCAAACAGTCCTTTCTCATTTTTATCAGTGTGTTTCCCTCCCCTGAACTTCCTGCTTCTCATGCACTAAGATGATCCAGGAACACTATAAAAAAGAGTAATTTATTTTATATCCCATTCCTTACACATCCCATTCCTTAACTATGATGTTAACAGCTTAGTGACTTCTTTAAGATACAGCAGAATGCTGGAAATTCATTAAATGTCTCAGGAAATTCTGAAACTGCCTTTAAATGAAGGAGTGATCAACATAAATGAAAGCTTCTTATACTTAAAACTAGGTATTTTCTGTCCTTTTTTGTGTGATAAAATAAACATAAAATTGGCCATTGTAAATTTGTAAGCGTACAGTTCAGTGGCATTAAGTACATTCACACTGTCTGCAACCATCGCTACCATTCATCTCTAGAACTTTTATCTTCCCAAACTCAAACTTTGTACCCATTAAACACTAATTCCCCATTCTCCTGTCTCTGGAGCCCCTGGTAACCTCTACTTTCTGTCTCTACAAATGTTCCTAATCTAGTTACCTTATATAAATGGAAACAGACAATATTTGTCTTTCTGTGTCTGGCTTCTATCACTTGGCAGAATGTTTCCAAAGTTCATTCATGTTGTAGCAGAAGTTCATTCCTATGTAAGGCTGTATAATATTCCATTCTGTGTGCACACCACATTTTGCTCATCCATTCACCTGTTGATAGACCACTTGATGGGCTGTTTCCACATTCTAGTTGTCATGAAAAATGTTGCAATGAACACTGCTCTCAAATGAAACATCAAACTATGAAGGTCAACTTTCACATTAAAGTATCATCACATACCACAGTGAAGAGTTTTCGCTGTAATGGTTGATATGATGTCACTTCTTTCAAAGTCCAAGAACAAGCCATGTTTGGTCTCTGTCCCATTCCACTACACGGTGCATCAAGAAGAATTCGGTCAAAGGATTCTGGTAAGAATGGAGGTTTTCCTATGAAGAGAATTATGAACATATTTGCTATCTGCCTACTGGTCTAGAACAGAAAACTCCTGAAGTAGAAATAATTATCAGGAACTTAAAATCATAATCTAGACTACAAAGAAAAACAATTTCTCCTTTCAAGTAGCTGGTAAAACTAATTCTAACATGTACAAAATGGTTTAAAATGGGATTATTTTAACTGAGGGTTATTCTGTTAACACAGTGCAAATCAAGGTCTAATCAAATAAGACTCTGAATCCCCAATGTCAGGAGCCACAGTTTCTTAGAGCAAGGACCTGGAATTAATTCTAGTCATCTTGAGAGCTGACACTTCTCTTGGCAATCTCTACTGCAGAGGGCCCCAGAAAGGAAGAGTATCTGTTAGGTTCTAGTCAAATCTACTGGTTCTGAGGTTCCTCACTCTCCTTGCTTCTGGGCCATCGGCAAGGCTATGCTCTAGAGTAAGTTGCTATCTCCCTGCATCCAATCTTCCACAGGTTTCTCTCTGCATTCACTTGAATAACTTTCCACAAACTTCTGAGCTATTTAAGTGTTACTGGAGAAAGTCATGAAACCAATCTGCTTATACATTTATGCTACCTAACTGCAAGCAAGACATTGCTGTTGACTGCTTTCATAGGAAACCAGTTAACTGTCTACAGTAACCACAGCAATGTTCTGAATATCACACCAAGATAACCTGCTTTTCTCTGATTGCAAAACTGTGACAGGAGCTCTTATCAATTTAACTCATCTCCATCTAAAACCATCCTTGCCTTTTTACCTACTGTCTCAGAATATCTTCTCAAAGTAAACAGTTATTTTTAAGGCTTTTGATACATACTGAAAAAATGCTCTAGAAAGATACACCAATTTATATTTCCATTATGATTATACTTATTCTCCCAAAATCTTCATCAAAGGATTATTGTTACTGTTATTGTTGTTTTATTGGCCATTTGTATTTTTTCTTTATATAGTCACATTGTTTTCTCCTTTTCATACTAAGACTGTTGTCCTTCTCTTGGATAAAGAAGATGTGGTCCATATATACAATGGAATATTACACAGCCATCAGAAAGGATGAATACCCAACTGTTGTATCAACATGGATGGGACGGGAGGAGATTATGCTGAGTGAAATAAGTGAAGCAGAGAAAGTCAATTATCATAGGGTTTCACTTCCTTGTGGAACATAAGGAATAAAATGGAGGACATTAGGGGAAGGAAAAGAAAAATGAATTGGGGTAAATCGGAGGGGGAGATGAAAGATGAGAGACTGTGGATTTTGAGAAACAAACTGAGGGTTATGGTGGGGAACAGGGCAGGAGGATGGGTGAGCCTGGTGGTGGGTATTAAGGAGGGCACGTATTGCACCAGGCACTGGGTGTGGTACATAAACAATGAATCCTGGAACAGTGAAAAAAAAAAAACAAAACAAAACAAATCTTATTTGAGAGAGAGAGCAAGCACACAAGCAGAAGGAAAGGCAGAAGGAGAAGCAGACTTCCCACTGAGTAGGGAGCCCCTGATGTGGGGCTCGATCCCAGGACCCTGAGATTGTAACCTCGGCTGAAGGCAGATGCTTAACCAACTGAGCCACTCAGGTGCCCTTGTTATCTTTCTCATTGATAAGAACTATAAGGGTATAGCTGCTTTCTGCAGTGGTTAGCTCTAGGATGCCTCCGTGATCTCCTTTGCTTTTCCAGCTCTTCAACATCTATTTAACAGATTCCTTACACTACTTATTTATACTAAATTGTCTCTATTATAAATTTACAATGAATTCTTTCTGTTGAGACACCTTGTATACTTTTTTTTAATCCTGTGGCCAAATTCTCACAAAACACAGCTCTCAACAAGTTATTCATTTCCCTGATAAAGTAAAACAAAAACAAAAAATCGACTCCTGAAACTAACAAATACAGACCACTAACAATGAACCATCTGGGCTCATCCAGATTGTTCTCCAGCCACATTTCTCAGTACTACCCCCACCTTCACCGGTGTTAAAAACAAACCCACATCACCACTTTGTTACCCAAAAATGTCATGAACTCTCCTATTTTCATGCTTCTACTGATTATATTCACCTGAGAAGCCCCCTGCACTCACTTCCATTTGTCAAAATGCTGTCTACCCTCACAAGGCCTAACAAATGCCACCTCCTCACCTAAATGCTTTTTCCATTGTCCCTCTAAAAAGTAATCCTTCCCTCTGAGTTCCTATAGCACTTGGTATCTTTTGGATGTATGGTATTGTTTTTTAATTTATTTGAGAGAGTATGAGCACATGGCAGGGAGGGGCAGAGGGAGAGGGAAAGAAAATCTCGAGCAGACTTCATGCTGAGCATGGAGCCCAACACAGGGCTCCATCTCCTGATCTTGAGATCATAAGCTGAGCGGAAACCAAGAGTTGGACGCGTAAATGACTGCACCACCCAGGCGCCCGGCTGTATAGTCATATAGTCCTTGGTGCTCAGGTCTTACTTCCCCCCAGCACTGAAAATTCCTTACAAATATCTGTGAGCTCACAAGATACCTCTGTGTGAACTCAGATTAAGGAATATGCACCTTGGGATTAACAGAGTCCTGCACTGTGATCAACTGAGCAGAGGTGGGAATTCAGCCCCTCAACATATCCTCAGCCACGTGCCCTTGCACAGAGCATAATCATATGCCATGGCCCTGACAGGGGGAGGGACAATAATGCCTTGTCACTGAACTTACTGTTCTAAGTAAGTACTGTTCTTAGTAAGAACTTAGTGTTCTTACCATTTTCATAAAAGGTGGTGGATAATTATACAGAAATTGAGAAATTCATAAAAATCTTCTAGGCCTGTCTAAAATCAGACAAAGATCACCAAACGGCCCCCAAATGTACCTGGTCCAAGAGAAATTTCTCTTGTTTAAAACTAGAAACCCAGAGAATGAACATTTAAGGCTTATACAAGAGTACCCAACTTTCTATTTATGCAAACCTTTTTCTCTTAATATATACTCTTACAATTACACTTAGTGATTTCTAAAACTGCATTAGTTTGGAGTGTTATATAATATAGAAGCAATTTTTATGATACAAATAACGAGACAGACAACTTTTGGAATGAGGGCATGCAGACCTTCTCCCCAGTGAACAAGTGGTAAAAATTATAACAAAACCAAAAATTACCATTTAAGATCTCTAGAAAATGTCCAGGATATACATCAAATGAAGAAACACTTAACGAAAATCTAAGAAATGTGAGTGTCTGTGGTATCTGAGCCACAATCTGTTCCTTCCTTTGCCCCAACAGCCTCTTCCCTGAAGTGCAGAGGGAAAAGTGATCCACTTCATTCGGGTGGATACGAGAGCACATGGGTGCCTCTCTCCCTACACTCTCTGCATTCACTTGAAATATGGTAATTTACTGGAGGTGACAAGGCAAGAAATATGGTAATTTACTGGAGGTGACAAGCCTGCCAGCATTTCTCATCTCCTCAAGTCCCATGTTACAGAGATTCAATTCCAGCTTAAGAGCAGCTGAAAACTCTGGGGCTGCCTTCCTCCATCCAGCCCCCACTCATCCATGGACAGCTCTAGCCCAGGCACAGCAGACTGAGAATACCAAAGCCCCAACTGTCCTTGCCCCAACCTAACAAAAGAACCTCCAAATATAAAAAGCAAAAACTGGGAGAACTAAAGGGAGAAATACACCATTCAACAATGAGTTGGAGACTTCCATACCTAACTTTCAATAATAAAAACAATAACCAGGCACAGGATCAAAAAAGAAATAGAACATTTCAACACAAAGCAGACCTAACGGATTATCTACAGAACATTCCATTCAACAATCGTAGAATACACATGCTTTTCCAGTGCACATGGATCATTCCCTAAGAGAGAACATAAGTGAGGCCATAAAATGCAGATCGGTAAATTTTAAAAGGTTGAATTCATACATTTGTTCTCCACCAAAATGGAATGAAAATATGTTAGTAGTACAAGGAAATTTGGGAAATTCACAAGTATGTGGAAGTTAAAAAACATGCTCCAAAATAACCATAGGTCAAAGAAATCACAGGTAAATCATAAAATGATTTGACACAAATAAGAACAGCACACAACATACCAAAACTTATGGGAAGCAGTGAGACACTGCTTAGAGCACTGCTTAAATTACAGCTATGAAGAGCTATGTTTCTAAAAAAGATCTCAAATCGACAACCAAGCCTTCCATCTTAAGACAATGAAAAAAGAAAAGCAAACTAAAAAATGAAGAAGAAAATAATAAAGGTTAGTGCAGAAATTAATTAGAGGAAAAAAAAACAAACAAGAGAAAGGATCAACAAAATCAAAAGTTAATTCTTTGAAAGGAGCAACAAAATGGACAAAACTTTAGCTAGACTGACCAAGAAAAAAAGAGAAAAGAGAAAGACTCAAAATACTAATATCAGGTATTAAAAAGGGGACATCACTACTGACCTGATGGAAAGAAAAATAATTAAAAAGGAATACTACAAACAACTGTACAGATAATTTAGATGACATGGGTAAGTTACCAGCAAAACACAAACTGCTGAAAACGATTTAAGAAGAAAGAAAATCTGAATAAATCTATAGTAAGTAAAGAGATTGAATTAATAATTTTTTAAATTTCCACAAAGAAAAGTCCCAGCTGGATGTTTTCACTGATGAATCTACCAAACATTTAAAAAAGAATTAATTTTTGATAAATTCTTTCAAAAACAGAAGGAAAAAGAACACTTCCCAATTCATTATATGAAGCCAGAATTACCCTAATACCAAAACCCAACAAACATCGTACAGGAAAGAAAACTACAGACCAGTAGCTCTTATAAATATCAACACAAATACAAACAAACCCAATCTAGCAACATGGAAAAAAAATTATACACTATGACCAAGTAGGATTTATTCCAGGAAGCAAGATTGTTTTAGCATCTGAAACTCAATCAAGTAAAGGCCAAACACCACAAGATCATCTCAATAGACACAGAAGAAGCATTTGACAAAACCCAACATTATTTTATGATTAAAAACAGCAGCAAACCAGGAATAAGAGGGAAATTCCTCAGCCTGATAAAGGTTATCATTAGAAACCTATAGTTAGTTTTAAGCCACTAGAAAGACTGATCAGCAATAAGATATAACCCTCTCTTATCACTTCTGCTTAAACATTATACTAGAGGTTCTAGCAAGGACAATTAGGCAAGAAAATGAAACAAAAAGCATCCAAATTAGAAAGAAAAAAGAGACCTGTCTTTATTATTTGTAGATGAACAAAGCTGGAAGACACTCCGCTTCCTGATTTCAAAATTTACTAAAAAACTACGGTAATCAAGACGATCTTTACTAACCTACAGATAAAAATATCAGTCAATGGAAGAGAACTCAGAGTCCAGAAATAAACCCTTACATTTATAGTCAACAAGGGTACCAAGACAATTCAACAAAGCAAAACAGTATTTCACCAAAAGCTGCTGGAGCAACTGAATATCTATGGGAAGAAGAATCAAAAGTTGGAGTCTTTCATCACACCATAAACAAAAATTCACAATGGATTCTAGATCTAGATGTAAGAATCAAAATTATAAAATTCTTACAGATACCCAAAACAAAAATAACAAAAGAAAAAAATAGGTAAAGTGGGCAACAAATTAAAAACTTTTGAGTGCCAGAGACATTATCAAGAAAGTGAATGGAGGGGCTCCTGGATGGCTCAGTGGGTTAAAGCCTCTGCCTTCGGCTCAGGTCATGATCTCAGGGTCCTGGGATCGAGGCCCGCATCTCTGCTGAGCAGAGAGCCTGCTTCCTCCTCTCTCTCTGCCTGCCTCTTTGCCTACTTGTGATCTCTCTCTGTCAAATAAATAAATAAAAACTTAAAAAAAAAAAAAGAAAGTGAATGGACAACTCACAGAATGGGAGAAAATATTTATAAATCCTATGTCAAATAAAAGACTTGTAGCTGGAATATACAAAGAACTCACACAACTCAAAACATAAAAAGACAACCCATTTTAAAAATGGGGAAAAGGATCTGACTAGACAAGGAGATATAACATGTCCAACGAGCACATGAAAACATGCTCGACATCGTTAGACATCAAGGAAACCTGCAACAGAGAAACGCAAATCAAAACCAGGAGATGGTATTCCACACCTACCAAGATGGCTATAATCAAAGGAACAGATAGATGCTGGTGAGGATGGGAAGAAACTGAAACCTTCATATACTGCTGCTGAAAATGTAAAATGATCCAGCTGCTTTGTAAAACAGACTGGCAATTCTGCAGAATGTTAAATGTCGAGTTACCATATGATCCAGAAATGCCACTTGCAGGTATATGCTCAAGAGACCTATGTCCACACAGAAGCTTGTACACAAATGTTAAGAGCAACATTATTCCTAACAGCTAAAAAGGCATAAACAACCCAAGTGTCCACCAAATGATGGCTGGGTAAATAATTATCTGTGCAGTGGAATACTGTTCACTCATGAAAAGGAGTGAAGAACAGAGACATGCCACAACATGGATAAACCATAAAAACATTACAGTAAATGAAAGAAACCAGTCACAAAAGCCCACATACTGTATGATTTCCTTTATATGAAATATCCAGAACAGACCAATCTGAAGAGACAGAAAGTAGATTAAGAGTTGACAAAGCCTGGGAGGTGGAAGTGTAAGGGAATAGGGAGTTAAATGTTAATGAATATGAGCTTTCTTTTCAGAGTAATGAAATTGTTCTAAAATTAGATTGTGATGATAGCTGCATATTCCAAATAAAAAAACTAGTGGCCTGTAGACTTTAAATGTGTGAAGCGTATGAAGTATATATTGATAAAGCTGTTAAAAAAAGGTGAAGTCAGATTATTAAAGATTACAAATTTTCATTCTAAAGCAATCTTCACTATTCATTCTATATGAAGAAAAACCACTATTTTTTCCCATTTAATAAATAATACAGGTAGATGTAATTTAAAATTAGGTAAGAAAAAGAGTAATCTTTCAAAAAATCTCTAAAATGACATGAAATGTTTCCTTTGGCATCAAGGATAAAAAATGCTTTCCAGAATGATTTTTAGTACATACCTTATACATTTAAAAACAACTGGTTTCTTTTTATAACTTGTATTTTTGAGGGAAAAGATAAGATTCAGTCTACTCCTTATAAGTAAATATAACATTAAAGATGCAGATAATCTTTATTCTTAAAAAATGAAAGCCAAACTGAATATACTTCTTAAAGACTTCAAACTGAATATTCAGACTATTTTCCCTTTTTAGGTTTTTTCTTTTTTTTCTTTTTTGTATTAAAATCACCTTGCTGTGCTACACAAAACTTTTAATCATATTAATTCATTTTATAGAACAGGTGAAAATCACCCTGAAGTAAACTGTCAGAATTATTGTTTTTGTGCTCTTTCATTTTCCAAGCCAGTATTTATTCTTTCTGTATTTATTCTTTCAGCTAACAATCTATTGTGCATATAAATTAAAAATTTATAACTAAACATACAAATAATTTAAAACTGTGGAAAAAATTATATTTTCCAAAGATGGCTGTGACAAATATCTTCCATCCCACATGCCCTTCAATTTGACATTGACTCTTCTCCCACAGGAGACAGGGTTTAATGTTTCTTCTCCTTTATTCTGGACAACAGCAGACTTGATGCTACATGACTTTTGGACAAGGTCGTAAAAGGTGATACAGCTTCTGCCTGGAGCTCTTGGGACACTCATTTTTCATGGTCTAGAAAGTCCAGTAGGGCCATGTGTAGGTGCCATCTGAGAGCCACCATTAACCTCTAGACAGCTATATGTCAGACAAACCTTCTGAGTAGACTACCCTCCCCAGGTACCATGTGACTGCTGCTGCATAAGACACTGAAAGTGAGAACCTCTTGAGCTCCCAGTTGATCCCTAAAATTGAGAGAAATAATCATAAAATTATTATTGCTTTAAGCCACTAAGTAATGGGATGATTTGTTACAACAGCAGTCCATACCCAGAACAAACTTTAAAAATCAAAACTACCCTGCAACTTGACATTACTGCACAGTGACTGAGTCACAGAATCAACTCCTTGCCACCTTATACTACACACCTCATTCATCCACTCTGAGGACTTCAAACTCTTTCAACTTAAAAAGTAAAGAAGAAATTTATTAACTAAAAGGAATAAATTTAAAAAACATGAGGGGGGAAATGGCAGAGTAGGAGGATCTTGAGCTCATCTGATCCCAGAGACACACTAAACCAACAATCACAACTACAACTAATTCTGAAAATCTGAAGACTGACAGAACAGATCTTCCACAGCTAGTCATAAAGAGAAGGGCACATCAAAAAGGGTAAGAGCGGGGGGTACCTGGGTGGCTCAATGGGTTAAGCCTCTGCCTTCAGCTCAGGTCATGATCTCAGGGTCCTGGGATTAAGTCCCTCATCAGGCTCTCTGCTCAGCAGGGAGCCTGCTTCCTCCTCTCTCTGCCTGCCTCTCTGCCTACTTGGGATCTCTCTCTCCCTTTGCCAAATAAATAAATAAATAATCTAAAATAAACAAATAAATAAATAAATAAATAAATAAGGGAAAAAGCAGTGGAGATAAGGTCAATAACTGAACCCCCAGTGTGACTAACTACAAAAGGAAGGGACATCACAAATGTAGAGGAGGGGATGAGACCCCACAGCTGGCAATCCCTAGGAACCACGCTGAGAAGATGAGTCCTCATGATATCTGGGCCTTTGAAAATCAGGAGAGCCTAACATTGGGAGCTCTGACAATTAGGCTGTCAGTTGATTTTTCAATAAAAACTTTGCAGGCCAGAAGAAAGTGGCATGACACATTCAAAGTGCTGAAAGGAAAACCCTACAACCAAGAAAAGTCTACCCAGCAAGGCTATGTTGAAGGAGAAACAAAGGAGAAATAAAGAGTTTCCTGGACAAATAAAAGTTAAAGTAGTTTATCACCAGTAAACCAGCCTTACGAGAACCTTTAAAGGGAATTATTTAAGAGGAAAGAAAAGACTCTAACTAGAAGAAAATCATGAGAGAAAAAACTTCACTGGTAAAAGCAAACACATAGTAAAAATAGTAGATTAATCTCTCATAAAACCAGTATGGAGATTAAAACACTAAGATTGTGAAATCAAGTATATCTACAAAACTTAAGGAATACACAAAATACAAAGATGTAAAATATACATTGTGTACATAAAATGAAAGGGGAGTAAAAATTTAGTACTTTCAAAATGTGTTCAAATTTAGGCAACCACCAACTTAATATAGACTGCTATACACTATAGGATGTTATAAATGAACACCATGATAACCACAAATAAAAGACCTATATAACAGATATAAAAAAAAATCCAAGCATAACACACACAAAAAAAAACCACCAAGCCACAAGGTAAGAGAGCAAAAGAAGGATCAGAGAATAACTACAAAAATAATCAGAAAGCAATTAACAAAATGCCAATAAGTATGTATCTTTCAATAATTAAAGTTTTTTTTAATATTTTATTTATTTATTTATTAGAGAGAAAGAAAGAGAGAGAGCAATCATGAGCAGGGGAAGGGTCAGGGGGAGAAGCAGACTCCCTGCTAATTAGGAGCCCAACGCAGAGCTCAATCTCAGGACCCTGGGATCATGACCTCAGCCAAAGGTAGATGCTTAACTTACTGAGCCACACAGGTGCCCCAATAATTACTTTAAGTTTAAATAAGTGCTTCAGTTAAAAGACATAGGTGACTGAATGAATAAAAAACCAAGACCCATCCATATGCTGTCTATAGGAGACTCACTTCAGACCTAAAGACACAGAGACTAAAAATGAAGGAATAGAAAAAGCTATTACATGCAAACAGAAGCAAAAAAAAAAAAAAAAAAAAAAAGGCAAAGCAAAGCCAGGTTAGAAACACTTGTATCAAACAAAATAGACTTTAAAACAAAGCTCTAATAAGAGACAAAGGCATTACATAATAATAAAGGGACCAATCCAATGAGAGAATATAACAATTGCAAATATCCTCCACCCAACATAGGAGCACCTGAATAAATAAAGCAAATATTAACAGACATAAAAGGACAATATGACAATAATGTAATAAGACCCTATAACAGTAGTCGACTGTAACACCCCAATTACATCAACTGATAGATTACCCAAACAGAAAATCAACAAGGAAACAGTCGCTTTGAATGACACATAGACCAAACGGACGTAAAAGACAAACATTTCATCCAGAATGAGCAAAACACACTTTCTTTTTTAGAGCATATGACACATTCTCTAAGACAGATCACATGTAAGGCCACAAAACAAGTCTCAATAAATTTAAGAACACCATAATCATATCAAGCATCTTTTCCAACCACCACAATGTGAAACTAGAAATAAATTATAAGAAGAAAAAACACAGACACATGGTAGCTATACAACATGCCACTAAACAACAATGGGTTGATGACAAAATCAAAGAGGAAATCAAGTAATACCTGGAGACAAATGAAAATGGAAACACAACAGTCCAAAATTTGGGGAGCACAGCAAAAGCAGCTCTAAGATGGAAGTTTACAGTTGATACAGACCTCCCTAAAGAAATAAGAAAAATCGCAAACAATCTGTCCTAAAGGAACAAGAAAAAAAAAAAGTCCAAAGTTAGTAGAAGTAAATAAAAAGATTAGAGCAAAAATAAATTGAGACTAAAAAACAACAACAGAAAAGATCGATGAAATGAAGATCTGGTTCTTCGAAAGGATGAACAAAATTGATGAAGCTTTAGCCAAATTCATCAAGAGAGAATTCAAAAATCAGAAATGAAAGAGCAGAAATAACGGACAGCACAGAAATACAAAGGACTGTAAGACATAATAAGAGAACAAAAAATTATATGCAAATAAATTGGACAACCTAAAAGAAATGGATAAATACCTAGAAACATACAATCTTCCAAGACTGAATCAGGAAGAAACAGATATATATATCCCTAGAGACCATAAAACCTATTAAAATAAATTAAGTAGAGTTACAATAAAATTAATATACAGAAATCTGTTGTGTTTCTTCTGTACACTAATAATGAAGTAGAAGAGAAATTAAGGGAACAATCCCATTTACAAATTCATCAAAAAGAAAAATGTACCTAGAAATAAACTTAACCAAGGAAGGGAAGACCTACACTCTGAAAACTGTAAGACATTAAGGAAAAAAACTGAAGGCAATATAAACATATATAAAGATACACCATGTTCATGGATGGGAAGAATACTGTTAAAATGCCCATACTACCCAAAGCAATTTAAAGATTTAATGCAATCACTACCAAAATAACAATAGTGCTTTTCATAGAACTAGAACAAATAGTACTAAAATTTGTATTAAACCACAAAAGACCCCAAATAGACATAGCAATCTTGAAAAAGAACAAAGCTGGTGGTATCACAATCCCAGATTTCAAGATATATTACAAAGTTATAGTAACTGAAAGAATATGGTACTGGTAGAAAAATAGATCAATGGAGATCAATAGGAGAGAGTGCCTGGAAATAAAACCATGCTTTTCTTTTCAATTAATCTATGAAAAAGGAGTCAAGAATATCAATAGGGAAAAGACAGTCTCTTCAACAAATGGTGCTGGCAAAATTGGGTAGTTACATGACAAAGAATATAACTAGACTACTTTCTCACATCATACATAAAAATAAACTCAAAATGGATTAAGGACATGAATAAGAGACTTGAAATCATAAAATTCCTAAAAGAAAACACAGGCAGTAATCTGTTTGACATCAGCCTTAGCAACATATTTATGGATACGTCTTTTCAGTAAAGGGAAACAGAAGCAAAAATAAACTATTGGAACTAAACAGAAATAAAAAGCTTATACACAGTGAAGGAAACCAACAAAATGAAAAGGCAACCCTAGTGAATGGAAGAAAATTTTGCAAATGATGTTATCTGTAAGGGGTTAATTTCCAAAATATATACAGAACTTACACAACTCAGCACCAAAACACTCCAAATAATCTGATTAAAAATGGGTGGAGGACCTGAAAAGCCATTCTTCCAAAAATATACAGATGGCCAACAGATGCAGGAAGACACTCAACAGCACTAATCATCAGAGAAGTGCAAATCAAAACCACAATGAGATATCAGTTTACACCAGTGAGAATGGCTAGTATCAGAAAGGTAAGAAATAACAAATGTTGCAAGGATGTGTAGAAAGGAGAAATCTTGTGTACTCTTGATGGAACTGTAAATTGGTGCAACCACTATGGAAAACAGTATGGGGATTCCTCAAAAAATTAAAAATAGAAATACTTTATGATCCAGTAATGCTACTACTAATTAGCCAAACTAAATGAAAACATCAATTCAAAAAGATATATGCACCCCTAAGTTTATTGCAGCATTATTTACAGTAAGCAATGTATTTTTTTAATTAATTTCTGTACCAAACATGGAGCTCAAACTTACAACCCTGAGATCAAGATTTGCAGGCGCTACCAGCCAGCTGCCCCTTTACAGTAGCCAATTTATCGAACCAATCCCAAGTGTCTATTGATAGATGGGATAAAGAAGATGTGGTGTGTGTACACACACACACACACACACTAGTCAGCTACAAAAATGAATGGCATCTTGCCATTCATGACAACACAGATGGACCTAGAGGGTATGGCGCTAAGTAAAATAAATCAGACAAAGAAAGACAAATACCACAGAATTTCACTTCTATGTGGACTCCAAATATGAAAATAAACAGAAACAGAAACAGACTCATAAATACAGATAACAAACTGGTGGTTGCCAGAGGGGAGGTGGGTGAGGGGATGGGCAAAATAAGTGAAGGAAATTAAGAGATGCAAACTTCTAGCTATAAAATAAATAAGTCACAGAGAGAAAAAGCACAGCATAGGGCATATAGTCAATAATATAGCAACATTTTATGATGACAGAAGGTGACTTAATTGTGGTGAGCACTGAGTAATATACAAAACTGTAGAATTTTTATGTTGTAAACTTGAAACTAATAACACTGTCAACTACCCTAAAATAATAAAAACTTAAAATAGCTTATAAATAAATTTTAACACTCACCATTACCACTTTCAGTAATACAAAGCCTTTGTCAGACTGCTAGTTGTTCTTTAATACCCATTATCCTCTTTTTCTAAAGTCATGTTTTGAACTGGGCACATGGCTACACAGGTAATGACTACATTTTCCAGCCCCCCTTGCATTTTGATCAAATGACTAACCTGGCCAGTGGCATGTGACTTCATAAGGATTCTGACACCTTTTCTCTTCCCCTTGAAAGAAATGGAACATCTGTCTTGGACCCAGAGATAAAACTACCAGCATCAGAAGTCCACTTCTGTTAGGTGAGACCAAAACAAACAAAAACAAAGAAACAAAAAACACTTCTATCTTTTCTAAGCCACTGTATTTTGGGTCTCTCAGATATAGCCTATTGGCTAATATACTAATATAAATCTCCTGCGAACTCCTGGCTAACTCTTCTGGGTTAACAAGCAACTGACCATGAAGTGCTGTTCTCATGTAATCAGGCAGTTACACCTGACCTATTCCCACCACTTTCAGAAGATAAATAATAGTCTAGACCTTGCTCTTCAGAATAATCCCTATTTTTCGAGGAAGTTTCCATGTGTTTATTTATTCCCATGTGGTTTATTACACATTAGGCAGGGGTCACAAAATAACCTCTCACTTTCCAGAGTCCCAAAGATATGGTGATGTTCACATTACTACTGATGTATTTTCCATCAGACAGATTGGATCTACTACTAGACACTCTAGGTTTAATACCCCAAATCAAACTACCATACAGTCTGTGATGAAATAGGTCTTAATGAAAAAAAAAGAGCTAAAGATGACAACCTAAGACCATATGCTAATAGTGATGTGGATGAGTGAAAAATCAGTGCTCAAATATCCCAAGTCAATTAATGAATGTCTCCCTATAGCACTGAAGACCGACCTCTAAGATAGCTACCCCTACATCTTGATTGTTCTTACCCCAGTCTCAGCCTATTATGCTTTTGAGTATGTTTATTCAAGGATATGTAAAACTTGGTGAACTACTAACAATTTCAGTAAAGTCACAGTAATAGATTATATTGAACTGTCCACTGTCTACTGCTCATTCTTATGAACAAGAGCTTACATATGAGAAAACTAGATGGTCTGTAAAGGGTGGGGAGTCAAAACCATGTCCTTTTTAAAATTATCTTAATTCAAATAGCATCTTCAATTAATAAACATTTTGGGGAAATATCAATTAATTTGTTAAAATATGCAAGTTTCTTGAGTATTTCATGAAATCAAATCTAAACAAAGAAAGAGAGCAATAGAGAACTTAATAAATGCAACATTTTATCCCAAGCAAAATTCATGTCACAAGATATGTGGCAGTTTCTCCTCCCTTCCCAGCTCCATAGCCCCATTCTCTCAAGAAAAATGAAGAAAACAAAATAGCTCAAGAATCATAAACTTGAAAAGCTAATAAATTTTCTGAGATTTAATATGAAATTAAGACAACTACAATAAAGATCAAAGAGTCTGACCAAGTCTTGGGGTTTGATTTTATATTAAAATCTGACATACATTTTATATATAGGCACTGTATATATGTTCTAGGATAAGATGAAAAGCAAAATGATATCTATTATGGCAAAATATCTTAGATCCATGCCAATTTCAAGGTCTTATGAATATTTTAGGGCTAGAACAATGACAGCAAAATCTGTTTCCAAAAGCCAATTATGGAAGCCTGTAAAGATAAAATTTAACTCACCTTCAGCATCCTTAACCATATCGAGTTTAAGAGCCTTTGTTCCATCGAAGCAAAATGCCTTGATGGAATTCAGCCCTGACAATAAAGCATTCTGTTTTATTTTCTCTACTTTGTTGGGTATTTTATCCAGTGCTATTACTTCTCCCTAAAAAACAAACAAAACACACATAAAAATAAAGTATAAACCCAAGGCAGTCATGAAAACTATTAATATTGAGGAAAACTGCTGAAAAATTATGGTGTTCCCTACTTTCCTCCCATCCCTAGCTTTAAAGCTGAATTCATTAATCAAATGTGTATCAAATTTAAAATTAAAATTAAATGTATTAAATTAAATTAAAATACTTAAGTCTCATCCTTTTTAAAAAACCAATTCTTAGAGACAAACCAAGAAACAGACTCTTAACTATAGAGAACAAACTTCTGGTTAGGGTAGGCGTGTCAGGGGATAGGTGAAATAGGTGATGGGGATTAAGGAGGGCACTTGTGATGAGCACCCAGTGATTTATGGAAGGGCTGAGTCACTAACTGTAGTGATATTACACTGGATGTTAACCGGAATTTAAATAAAAACTTTTAAACGTAAATAAATACGAAATAGAAAAGCACATTATTGCCATGTTAACTTTCTTAGAGTGCACAGCTATTTTTAATAAAACTCAAAACCATAAATAGTGTTTGCCATCTAAGAAACGTGAAAATATCTATTGGAGGTAAATATTAAAAAAAAAAATCACCAATCCGATTTACTTTGTTTACATCTGGAAGAATATGACCTAGAGTTCTGAGCATCTGCTTTCTAGTGCTTTGGGATACAGATGAATGTTACTTATAAAATCAATCCTCATCTCAATATTTTCTGAGTTATACATGTAAACAAAATTCATGTCAATTCTGACAACTATAACATAAAAATATTGACCTGTATATCACAGCAAAACGCTACGGACTAATATAAAAAGTATTTCAAAAATAATTTTATATGGCAACTCTTTGGTTAGTTAAAGTCAATGAAAATGAGGCCACTCTCTTAATCTTCACATGATTTTTAAAATATACTATGAAATGATATTGCAGAGATGGTGAGATTAACTCCTTGCTTTTGTTTCTTTTATATACACCATCCTTGTATGAGAAATGCATCGCCCGCACAGATTATAATGCTGCTACACTCTGTGGTCATTTTTACACAGCACTATGAAACCAAGCAACAGAACATGGACACATCTAAAATATCCAGACTCTCTTTGAAACGACTTCTTACTGGACAGAATAAAGTATCTGTGGATACTTCTAAACAAATATAGTAAATATTATATACCTTAAATTAAGGGTGGATTATTATCACTTCTTCAAAGCATATCATAATGTTTACAATTAAGGATTTCAGGTAAACTGAAAATTGATTTGCATTGAATGCCATAACTCCATAAAATGAATCCTTCTATTTCATGTTCTGTGTCTTATGCACTGGTGGTATTTAATGCTTTTTTCCTTCAAAAAAGGAAATCTTTTTTTTACCACCTTAAATTCCTTTGGAACAAAGAAGAGTATAAGTAAATAGGAAAGTACACCTCCTCTAATGAACCAAGAGTATTAATACCCCCAAACCTGAACAACAAATATCTTTTCCTTCCTTTGTTACTTTAAGGCCACTCACTGAGGTTATACTAGTGCTACCACAAGTTGTGTGTGTCTGTGTGTGTGTGTGTGTGTGTACAGCACATATATAGAGCGCATATACACAGATACACATAGAACATATATACACTGCCTATATATAGTGTGCAGAGATAGGTTTTAACCCTTCAATATGTTTATTGAAAATATAAATTTTTATTTATTACGTATGTATGTATGTATGTGTGTGTGTGTGTTATCTCCTTGCTTGTGACATAGTCAATGTTTCAGAAATTTTAACAATATCAAATACTAATATGCAAGTAATGTGAATTTTCATCAGAAGTCTTTGGATAAAATGATTTGCACTAATGAAAGGGAAAAGTTACAATTTCATCTTGACAGAGTAAATGTTCCTATTATTTTTTGTGCAAGATTGCTTGTCAATCACTTGGCCATCTTAAAAACCATCAAAGATAGATCAAAAATGATCATCTGGTAAAGTCCAACACCTGGCACTTTAGGAAGTGGACACAGAGATATTACATCTTCTGTCAAGTGAATCAGAGCAGAAGGGCTCTGCTAAGCCTCACAGAAGTGTATTTCTATGCTAGAAAGTCTTAAACTTCACATAGGCAATTTTTCCATATTCGTGAGTGAGTACTATGAAAAAAACTGCCAAGTTTCCTAGTTGCCTAAGAATTCCTACCACTATATAATAAATCTGAGCTAACTTAGAAAAATATGAATGGATCCAGTGTCCTCAGTCTTTTACTGTCTTTGCTATGCTCTTTACCCAGTTTTGATTCCATGCTATATCACATTACTCTCTTAGACACATGCTTCTGTGTCTTAGATATAAGCATGAGAAAAATGCTGCGGTGGTTAAGTCCAAGTCTTCACCAACACTTCTACACTCAGGTAGCTAAAAAATGCCCATCACAATCCCAACAAATCTTACCTTACATTCATGACCACTGTATTCACGGAGCCCATAGTGCAAACTGGAATTACTTGGACATGTCCATAGCCCATTTTTGCTTCCATTTTCCTAGATTAATATTCATACCTCCTAGCTCTTACCACCTCCTTCCCCATCCCCATTCTCATCTGATGACCTTGCTTCATATTTCACTGAGAAAACCCAAACAACTAAAAGAGACCTTCCTCTCTCTTACAACATTTACCGGCCCACCAATATCTGCACCCGTGTACTCCGCCTCCCTCGATTTCCATGGATAAACTGTTGCATGCTACCAGCTAAAGTCACTTGTGCATCAAACTATGTCCCATTTCACCTCCTCAAAGATACAGTTAGCAATTTCCCCTTTTAATGGATCTCTCATTAGCATCCAAACATGATCATTTCTCTGATCTTAAAGTACTCATTGAGTTCATCTCCAACTACTGCCCCATTTCACTGTATTCCTGTACAAATAACTCCCACCACCACCACCACCACCAAAGGAGTGGTCTTGATTCACTTTCTTGGATTCCTCTCATTCTCAATCCAAGCAAGCATTTCCACTCACCAAAACTGCTTATGATAAGGTTGCCCATCCAGTGCTAGGTCCACTGGAAGTTTTCAGTTCTCACTTCATGTGGCCCAGCAGCAACATCTGACACAACCGATCTCTCCACTGTCTTTCAATCCCTTTCTTTGCATTGTTTCCAGGGTGGCATACTACTCCTCTGGTTTTCCTCTGACATCATTGGCCATTTCTTCTCCTTTCCCCAACCTCTGAATGTTGGTACACAGTACCCATGCAGCTCAGTCTTCCGGCCTCTTCTACTCTCTATTGCCACCCATATCAGTTTCATGGCTTTACGTATTATCTATAAGCTGATGACTTGCAAATTTCTATTTTACATATCTTTACATTTCCAATCTATATTTTTATTTCCAGTCCATACCACTGTCCCGAACTCTAGGTTCAAATATCCAATTGCCTACTCAACATCATCCCTTGCAAGTCTAACAGACACTTCAGTTTAACATCTCCAAAACTAACTTTCTGACTTTTCCCTGCAGAACTTGCTCCTCCCATAGTCATCCCTATCCAAAATCTGTAGAAGTCACCCTTGAGCACTCTCTCATTTCCATAAACCACATTCAGTGCATCAGCAACTCCTTACAACTCCACCTTAAACACATCTCTAGAACTTCTTGCCACCTCCAGGATGCTTCCCTGAATTACTGTTTCTGAACCAGTCACCCTTGCCCTCTTCCAGTCTATTTTTAAGGAGACAGCCAAAAGGACACTTGAAATAGTAAAGAGGCTTATGTCACTCTTCTGTGACTTCCCACCACTCCAGCACACCCTACGTCCTGTCAGACCTGGCGACAGCTCGACCCAAACATCCTCCCCTGGGGTGTCCCTCTCTCTGGTCTCTTTTCCTCCTCCTGTCTTCCTCACTTGACTTTCTCAGCAAACTGCAGAGGTTCCTCAAACAGGGCAGGTGCACTCCAGCCTCAGAACACCCATACCTGCTTCTTCTCAAGAGAAAATATGCATCCCACAGACCTCCATGTTGCTCATCACCTCCAAGTCTTTCCTCAAAAACTACCTTTGCAGGGTGTATTTACCACCCTCCTAAAAACTGCATGCCCACTCCCCTCAACACACCCAATGCCCCTCCCCTTCCTCTCTTGCTCACCACCACCCTTACCTCAACCCTACATGCCATAACTTGTATTCATTTAGTTTATTATCTGTCTCCTCTTAACTAGAAGGGAAGCTACATGACAAAGACAATCTTGGTCCCAGTGATTTGTTGCTGCATCCCCAATACTTGGCATATGTAAGTACTATCTGTTTAATCAACCAACAAACCAATTAAAATCTGCCTCCAGATCAAAGTAGGTGAAGACACTAGTGTATCTAAGCATTTTAGGAACCATGTAATTTTATGGAATTTGAAACAAGAAGAAAGACAGCACGAACTGGCCCTATCCTTCCTGAGCTGAAGAATCTCAGGTAGAGCACAGAATGGTCACAGTGAGTGACAAGGTCACACTGAGTTTTAAACACAGACTAACCCATAATGAAAGGAAACGTACTGTCAAATACATGTATTTGCATGTATTTGTATGTATTTGTGGGAAAAAGCCATAAAATCTGAAATAAAGTTATCCAAGACTTACTATATTTTATGACAATGCAACAGGCTTTATAATTAAGCCAGATCATAAGGTTTTAATGAATCCCAAGAAAATGTGTTTGATGTGTACATATCATAATGTACATATATATATTATCAATGAATATACTGATACTTCAGTAACGTGCTGACAAATTAAGTTTCAGAGGCAGAATTTTGTAGTTTAAAAAGTATCGAGTCTGATAATTAAGAACATAAAAAAATCTCTTAAATGTTGCATTTAAAAGTGATTTTATGAAGACTTCTACTCTACAGATGTATTAGTAAATTTGGGATTCAAGAAGATCTTCAGATAGTCTTCACAAATGATAATTATCTACTGAACTCAACATGTGATGAATGCCAACACTGAACAGTCTTCACTTTGGCCGAATCTGAAACAATTCAGATTATAAATGTCTATATAATGTTTCATAAGTTATGCGTAGTTCCACCTTCAACAGTGAAACATGTAGTATGTTGAGAGTAGTTTTTGTTGTGAAGACAGTCTCACCTGATCATGCATTAATGCTGCAATGTGTGTTGTTTTGCCTCCAGGTGCTGCACACAAATCTAGAATCTTCTCTCCGGGTTGAGGATCCAGAACATGAGTTACTACAGCAGATGGCAAATTCTATTAAAAAAAAAATCAATTATCAATGATTCTAAGTCCTTTTAAAATTCAGAATCAGAGAACATAAAGAAATCTTTGGAGGTAATCCAGTATAACATCCTCTGCCAAGAATAGGTTTTCTGTAAACATACCAGTGTCAGGAAATTCAGTTTCCTAGAGTATCCTATGATCTCACTGGACATTCACACATGAGACACACACATGTGCGATGCATTTCCCCTATCAATTTAACAAAAAAGCACATTCTAGGCCCTCAAATTCAGCGGTCTCAATATTTTGAAGGCCAAAGCCCTTTCAGAAATATAACAAAGCTCTGGATCTTTTTCTAAGAAAATGTACAAAATTTTGCAATTTCAGGTGCTTCCATCTAATGCCCACCTAAGAACTCTAGTTTTATGATGCTAATGCCTATCAAAGACATCTAGGTTCCTATCTCCCCGCCACTACCACATTTCTGTAGGAGAAAAGTAAAATGTAAACCAATCTATTTCTGATTGGCACCCAGAAATAGGAGACTGGACAACTCATGTATCTATACCAATAAGCTATATGGCAACAAGTTATATTATACCATTAATTCATTATTAGTTTTGATCACGTTAAGGATTGCTACTCTAGGGTAACGATTTGCCTTAAATAAAATAGAATAGTATCCCAAAGTAACACATGTTTTTAAAGATTTTATTTCAGAGAGAAAGCACATACAAGGAGGGGGTAGAGGGAGAGAAGCAGACTCCCCACTGAGCAGGGAGCCTGATGCAGGATCCTGGGATCATGACCTGAGCCAAAGGCAGATGCTTAACTGGCTGAGCTACCCAGGTGCCCCAGTGATGCATTTTTTTTAAAGTAATGTATTTTCTAAATTACTTAAAAAAAAAAAAACAGTAGAGGCTAATAAGAAATTAAAGCACTTTTGGGCAACAGAAGTTTTGAAAAAGAAGTTCGAAATCAGTTGAGAAAAAGAAGAGAATATGTACAAAGGTTGGGGGTTTTTTTGTTTCGTTTTTTGATTTTACTGCTTAACCAAAGGTAGATCAGAAGAATAAACCACAAAAAATATTATTTCGAAAAATAGGTTTGAAATAACTCACTGAGGTTATGTTTCAATGTCATTAAATATTTTATTCTGACAAATACTTGCCTGTAAAAATACGTAGCTGGGCAGTACATTGTCAAATGAGGGGCTGAGATATATTGGTTCTGTCATTCTTATACCTATGCCCCTGAAAAGCAGAAAAATCGAACATCAGTCTGTATAAATTCCACAGTCCATACAAATTCAACTTCCAGGAACATACCCACATAGCACAACAAATATAAGATGTTCTGCCTTTTTAAAACCTCTTTTACTCAATAGCACAATACTTAGGATATTCCTGTGAATTTTTAAGACTTATTCCTTGTAGTAGAAGGCCATCAGAAAACTAAAAAGGATGGTTACATAAATTTTTCATTTTGGCACAAATGAGTATCTTAAGAGAGCTGAACAAACCAGAAAGGCAAATGGGAGTCTTTTATTTTTTAACATGGCTATTTAATGAAAAATGCTATTTATGTTAACATAATGCATTTGTTCTTATTTTTAATGCCAGTACACAGTGTTGTTAGTTTCAGGTATACAATATCGTGATTCGACATTTCTATATATTACTGAGTGTTCATCAGGATAAGTATACTCACTTTTGTTTAAAGATTTATTTATTTTAGGGGCACCTGAGTGGCTCAGTCATTAAGCATCTGCCTTCGTCTCAGGTCATGATCCCAGGGTCCTGGGATCGAGCCCTGCATCGGGCTCCCTACTCGGCAAGGAGCCTGCTTCTCCCTCTCCCACTCCCCCTGCTTGTGTTCCCTCTCTCACTGTGTCTCTCCCTGTCAAATAAATAAATAAAATCTTAAAAAAAAAAAAGATTTCTTTTTTTTTTTAAGATTTTATTTATTTGACAGAGAGAGATTACAAGTAGGCTGAGAGGCAGGCAGAGAGAGAGGAGGAAGCAGGCTCCTTGCCGAGCAGGGAGCCCAATGCGGGGCTCAATCCCAGAAACCTGAGATCATAACCTGAGCCACCCAGGCGCCCCAGATTTATTTCTTTTAGAGAGCGCGTGCATGCATGAAAGAGGGTGGGGCAGAGGGAAATGGAGAGTCACAAGCCGGCTCAGCACTGAGTGCGGAGCCTGACAATGGGGCTCGATCTCATGACCCTGAGATCATGACCTGAGCTGAAACCAAGTGTCAGATGCTTAACGGACCATACCACAGAGGCACCCCAAGATAAGCATACTCTTAATCCTCTTCACCTATTTCACCCAACCCTACCCACCTCCCCTCTGGGAACCATCTGTTTCTTCTCTACAGTTAAGAGTCTGTTTTTTGGTTTGTCTTTTTTTCCTTGATCCATTTGTTTTGTTTCTTAAATTCCACATATGAGATCATATGGTATTTGTCTTTCTCTGACTAACATCTGAGTCTTTATTTGTTGATTCATTCTAATCTGATAACAGATTCATGATCATTGTTAACAGCTTTTAATTCAATAAACATTTTCTGAATGCTTCAGTTTGCAAGGCACTATGTTAGCTACTTGTAAGAAAAATAAAAATATACTTAAGAATCATGCTGATGCGGGGTGCCTGAGTGGCTCAGTGGGTTAAAGCCTCTGCCTTCGGCTCAGATCATGATCTCAGGGTCCTGGGATCGAGCCCCACATCGGGCTCTCTGCTCATCAGGGAGCCTGCTTCCTCCTCTCTCTCTCTCTGCCTGCCTCTCTGCCTACTTATAATCTCTCTCTGTAAAATAAATAAAATCTTAAAAAAAAAAATCATGCTGATGCTAAGCAACCACATATATGCCACACAACACTCTCATCTCTTTAGAGAATAACTGCCCAGTACTGACACAAGATGAGTCAAGATGAGCTTTTCTACCTTTATCCCATGTTAAAAGTGGCAGTGGAACTGATCAGACCAGGAAGGGCTAAGACCCAGGAGAACATGGTGGACAATGATTCATTAGGACAAACATAGCCATCTAGGAGTGGCTGTCAGAGACCATCAGAGGCAAGGGAAAGCACACAAATACTGTTGGAGAAAGCCAAACATGGCCTGGTGTATGAGGTCACACCACTGAGAGCAAGAAAAAAAGGGAAATCAACACCATGTTCAGGGATTAGAGGGGCACAGAAAAAGTGCACTCTAATAATAAAGGCGAGATCAAGAATCTGAATTTAAACCAGGTACAGGGGGATGCCAGGGTGACTCAGTCAGTTAAGCATCTGCCTTCAGCTCAGGTCATGATCCCAGGATCCTGGGATCAAGTCCCACATCAGGTTCCTTGCTCAGTGGGGAGCCTGCTTCTCCCCCTGCTCTCTCTCTGACAAATAAATCTTAAAAAGAGAAAAAGAAATTAGTCCTTTAAAAACAAACAAACAAACAAACAAACCAGGTACAGGAGTACAACCAAGGAACAAACTCCTCAGGTCCAGTATGCTAGACGAGCTCAGAGCTTCTGAACCAATGTTTGCAGGGAAGCATCTGTGTGTTTGGTTTGCACTCAGCTTTAGGTAGGTAGGTGGGCTCATTTTACTCATAATACTCCTGACACAGAATGTGTGGCATTTTCTCTCGCACCAGCTGGGAGTCCCTCACTCCAGTTCAGTCCTGGAACTACCTGCAGGGGGCTCAACGGTTGTATACAACACGACTGGTGTTGCTCCAGACACCAGAGGCACGTCCGGGTTGCCATTCTGACCAACGGGCTGTAAATTGGAGGGTTTCTTTTATTATTTTTTTCTTTTTTTTTCAGAGAGCGGCAAAATCCCATTTGCTTTATTTATTTTATTTTTTTTTATTCTTTGACCCAGGGGTACAGGTCTGTGAATCATCAGGTTTACATCTTTCACAGCATTCACCAAAGCACAAACCCTCCCCAATGTCCATAACCCATCCACCCTATCCCTACCCTCCCACCTCCCAGTAACCCTCAGTTTGTTTTGTGAGATTAGGAGTCTCTTATGGTTTGTCTCCTTCCCCAGCCCATCTTGTTTCATTATTTTTCCCTCCCTACCCCCACGACCGCCCACCCTGACTCTCAAGTTCCTCATATCAGAGAAATCATATGATAATTGTCTTTCTCTGATTGACTTAATTTGAGGGTTTCTACACTGCCCTCTTTGGGTCTGAAAATTCACCAGAACAACTCACAGAACTCAAGAACAACACTTACTAGTATCGCTTTACTATGGAGGATACAACTTAGAAATGGCCAAAGGAAAGAGATGCACAGGAGAAGGTAAGGGAGAGGTATACGGTTCACCACTCTCCTCACATGTAGATGTGTTCACCAACCTGAACCCCACATTCTAGGAGTCTTTACAGAGGTTTCTTGACATAGGCATGATTGATTACATCACTGACCACTGGATATGAACTGAATTTCCAGGCCCTCTTCCCTCCCTGGAGGTCTGGGGATAGAGCTACAAGTTCCAACCTTCTAAATACAAGGTTGGTTCCTCCTGCAAGTGCCTTCCAGAAGCTATCTAGGGACCCTCAGCTACCAGTCATCTCATTAGCATACAAAAGACACTCATCACTGCAGAGATTCCAAGGATTTGGGGAGCTGTGAGCCAGAAACCCAAAGACCAAATTATTATTATGCCACAACAGGATAAGTTTACACTGCTCTAAATTTATAGTGAAATAATTTCTGTAGATACTCGTGGACTGCAACTGCAGTGGTTGTGACGACGATGTCCACTCAGTTCTAACATCCTTTGTCATACAATAAACGTTAACTCCTTTCTCCCTCTTCCCAACCCTTTTATCCTCACTCGTTTATTTACCACTTGATATGTCTAAGTCCATACTTTTCATCACAGTTAAATCAGAGTTATTTAATCAGTTAGTCTTTGGTCCTTGCTCCAGCCAGGATCAAATCTAACCATTTCCCACATAGTTCCTGCCCCTGACCAGAAAAAATACAAAGGAACCTTCTGAAAAGTCACAGCCTCACATTCAAAAGTCAGTCATTTGTTGAGACAACAGTGCACTGACCTTGATCAACACCTCAGCCCCTGTCCAGTCTGGACCCATTACTGGACACCTTGAATTCCATGACCTTCTCACTCTTTCAAAATTTAAATGACTTTCTTTACAGTATTTGACTTAAAATAACTCAACAAAGAATAATTTAAGCCAATTATTATTCCAGTATGGGATTATGTTTCTTTCTTTTTGACTATTTTCTTTTTTTGGAAATAGGGCAAATTTTATTTTTTAATTTTTTTAAGGGTTTTATTTTTATTTATTTGAGAGAGAGCACAGGCATGGGGAGAGGGAGAGGGAGAAGAAGGCTCCCTGCTGAGCAAGGTGCCCAACGCAGGGCTGTATCCCAGGACGCTGGGATCATGACCTAAGTTTAAGGCAGATGTCTGACTGACTAAGCCACCCAGGCTCCCCACAAAAAAATCTTAAAATAAATAAATAAATAAATAAGTAAATAATAAGATCTCGAGCTCACCTCCTCCGACAAACACAACAAACTGAACAGGACCTAGAAACTGGATGAACAGAGCGCCCGCAACAAGGGACAGCACCAAGATGAGCAGAAGAGGCAAAGGTACAGTCTTGCTAAGGAAAAAACCACACCCCTGGAGCATCGTTCCATGGGCAGAACAGACCTCAAAGAAATGTTACCTCCCTGAGGAGAGATTCAAACTCCACATCCGACAACCCAACCTTTAGATAATGCATTAAGAGATGAGCTTCAGAAACATCTGGCCTTAAAAATCAATATGAAGTACGTCCAGGAAAACTACAAAACTGTAAGGAAAGGAAACCCCACTCATAAAGAGCTTGCACAGAAACTCAACCCAGAAACCAGTACAAATGGTTTCAAATCAGATCAAAACCACATCAAAAAGATCAAAAAGGTCAAAAGCCAAATCAAGGGGCGCCTGGGTGGCTCAGTGGGTTAAAGCCTCTGCCTTCGGCTCAGGTCATGATCTCAGGGTCCTGGGATGGAGCCCCGCATAGGGCTCCCTGCTGTGGGGAGCCTGCTTCCTCCTCTCTCTCTGCCTGCCTCTCTGCCTACTTGTGATCTCTATCTGTCAAATAAATAAAATAAAATCTTTAAAAAAAAAAAAAAGCCAGATCAAAAAAGCACACACACACAGACCATAGGTGAAGTAGGCCTACTTACTAATCTTGGAGCACCTGCCGAAGGGGATTGGTGGGGCAGGGCAGGGCGTGGGGCTCTCCTGAGGAGTAAGACACTGCTAACAGCCATTTTTGCTGTCTTGTTCTGCCCTGCTGACGCTGGAGATGACAGACACCATTTTGAAATCCTCTCTCTAGAATGCTACTGCCAGGGTGCACACCCCACTGAGAGCCCCATACAACCCTGTCCCTCGGCAGAACCTTGCAGTCTATAGGACTCTACCCACCAGCACATGGGTATCCATCAGGAAGAGGCCTCCAGCTAACCAACGAGGGGAGGGAAGCCAGCCTCACCCAAGAGTGCACCTGCAGTTCTCAAGGGGCTGCCACAAGAGGATGATGCACACAACCCACTCAGGGAACAGCCCTGAAGCACCTGTGTCTGGGTACCAGGGTAAGAGAACTGTACTACTGGGCCCTACAGGACATCTCTTACATGAGGCCACTCCTTCAACACGAGGAAATGTAGATGAACTACCTAATATACAGAAACAAACACAGAGTTAGGCATAATGAGGATACAGAAGAATATGTACCAAACAAAACAATAACACAAAACATCAGAAAAAGAACTAAACAAAATGGAAATAACCAATTTCTCTGATAAAAAGTCCAAAGTAATAGCCATAAAATTGCTCATTAAACTTGGGACAAAAATGGATAAATACAGTGAGAACTTCAACAAAAAGAAAATATAAAAAAGTTCCAATCAGAGCCGAAGAATAACAGAAGTAAAAATATACTATAGGGAATAAACAGCAGATTAGTAATACAGAAGAACAGGGCACTGCTCTGGAAAACAAGGTAGTAAAAAATCACCCAAACTGAACAACAAAAAGAAAAAGGAATTTAAAGAATGAGGATAGCTTAAGGGACCTATGAACTAACATCAGGTACATTCCCTTTATAGGAGTCCTCAAAGGAGGAGAAAGATAAAGAAAGGGGCAGAAAATTTGAGAAATAGTAGATAAAACCTTTCCTCATTTGGCAAAGGAAACAGATGTCTAGATCTAGGAAAAAAGAGACTCCCCAAAATGATGAAACCAAGGAGATCCACACCAAGATACATCATAATTAAAAGGTCAAAAATTAAAAACAAAGACAGACCTTTTTTTTTAATTTTATTTATTTATTTATTTATTTGACAGAGAGAGAGAGATCACAAGTAGGCAGAGGCAGGCAGAGAGAGAGGGGGAAGCAGGCTCCTTGCCGAGCAGGGAGCCCGATATGGGCCTCGATCCCAGGACCCTGAGATCATGACCTGAGCCGAAGGCAGAGGCTTTAACCCACTGAGCCACCCAGGCGCCCAAAGACAGACCTTTAAAAGCAGCATTAAAAAAATTAGTTATATGTAAGGGAACCCCCATAAGGCTATCAGCTGATTTCTCAGCACAAACTTTGCAGGCCAGAAGAGAAGGAGTGGCACAATACATTCAGAATATTTACAATCAAGAATACTCTGCAAGGTTATCATTCACAATTGAAGGCGGAGATAGTTTCCCAGAGAAGCAGAAGTTAAAGGAGTTCATCACACCTGACTAGTTTTATAATATTAAACAGACTTCTATAAGCAAAAAGGAAAAGGCCTTTTTTGGAGTGCCTGGGTGGCTCAGTTGTTAAGGGTCTGCCTTCGGCTCAGGTCATGATCCCAGGGTCCTGGGATCAAGCGCATCAGGCTTCCTGCTCAGCAGGAAGCTTGCTTCTCCCTCTCCCACTCCCTCTGCTTGTTTGTGTTCCCTCTCTCGCTGTGTTGTCTCTCTCTCACTGTGTCTCTGTCAAATAAATAAAATCTTTTAAAAAAAAAAAAAAGGAAAAGGCCATAACTAGAAATAAAATACATGAAAGAAAAAATCTAACTGGTAAAGGCAAATATATCGTAAAGGTAGGAGATCAACCACTTACAAAGCTAGCCTGAAGGTTAAAAGAAGTAAAATCAACTATATCTATAACAATTAGTTAAGGAATACATAAAATAAAAAGATGTAAAATACGATGGCATAAACATAAAATGAGGCAGGGAGGGGAGAAATGTTTTGGAATGTGTTCATATTTAAGCAACCACCAACTTGAAATGGACTGTTACATACGTTATTATAGACAAATCTCACCATTACCACAAACTGAAAACCTGCAATAGGTACACAAAAAATAAAAAGTAATCCAAGCATAACACTAACATAATCAAATCCCAAGAGAAGAAAAGTAAATTACAAAAACATTCAGAAAACAAATAACAAAATGGCAATAAGTACACATATATCAATAATTACTTTAAATGAAAAGTGAACTAAACAATCCAAGCAAAACACACAGCATGAATGAATGGATAAAAATCAAGACCCATCTATAAGCTGACTACAAGATTCACTTCAGACCCAAAGACAAATACAGACTGAAAGTACAGAGCTACAAAAAAAAAAAAATGTTCCATGCAAATGAAAATGAAAAGAAAGCAGGGGTAGCAATACATGTAGGACACAAAACAGACTTTAAAACAAAGGTTGTAAAAAGAGACAAAGAGTATTACATAATCATAAAGAGAATCATTAATAATAGTAATGATTATAGTGGAGTACTTAAACACCACGTTTACATCAGTGGATAAATCATCCAGACAGAAAATAATGTAATAACAGCAAACAACACATCAAACCACATGGACTTGATATATACAGGATATTCCATTCCCAAACAGCAAAAAACCCCAAAAAACCAAAACCAAAACCAAAACCAAAAACAAACCAAAGAGCAGAATACACATTCTTCTCAAACGTACATGTAACATTTTCCTGGATAGATCATGTTATGCCACAAAACTCAATTTAACAAGACTAAAATCATATCAAGCTTCTCTTCCTACCACAACAATATTAAACTAAAAATCAATTGTAAGAAAGTAGAAATCCATCACAGGAAGAGAAGTGTCCACTGATAAATGAATCGATTAAGAAAATATGGTACATACACACACACACACAGAGGAATATTACTCAGTTATAAGAAAGAATGATATTTTGCTATTCATGACAACACAGATGGCCCCAGAGGGTATTATGGTAAGTGAAATAAGTCAAAGACAAATACCGTATGATTTCACCTGTATGTGGAATCTGAAAAACAAATGAATAAACAAAACAGAAACAGAAACAGACGCAGAGATCTGATGGGTGCCATAGAGAAGGGGGTCGGGGTAACAAATAAGGTGAAAAAGATTAACTTTCCAATTATAAATGAGTTATATGGGGATTAAATAAGTTATAAACAAGATGAAATAAGTTATCAATAAAACATGGGGATGTAAGGTACATCACAGGGAATATAGTTAATCATATTGTAACAACTTTGTATAACCACAGATGGTAATCCCTTATTGTGGTGACCACTTCCTAATGCATATAAATATTGAATCACTGCATTGTACACCTGAAATAAAGTATTATATCTCAATTATAATTCAGTAAAAAAAAAAAAAATTAAGCCAGTCACAAAAAAAGAGGAAGAAGAGTGTACCACTAATAGAACCAAAAGAGGAAGTCAAAATGTCAATTTCCTATTACAGACCCAAAGATAAACACAACATATATATGTTTTATCTTTATATTCATAAAGTCTTCTAAGCAGAATAAAATCTTTGCTCTTGGCCATTTGGAAAGTACTGCTATCCAGAGTTAGTTAATCCAATAATCTGTTTCTTCAAAAGAATTAATTTCAACTATAAACCCAGACTGCAACATGAAAACTGTTCCAGCAATCAGGGATGTAGTCCAGTTCTGCACGGAAAAAATTCAGTTTTTGGCATGTCTACATCAGCTGTCAATTTTGGAATAACGGAGTTATCCACAGAACTCCTTAAACAGGCTGAAAATATGAAGCAGAATGACTCTGAACTGCCCACAGATTTAATTTATTTAGAATCAGTAGCAACCCAAGATGACTTAAAACTGTTTTTTATATGGTTTGAGTAAATCCAAATGTTAATTTAAAAAAAAAAAAAGATTTATTTGAGAGAGACCACGTGTGAGCATGAGCCAGGGAAGAGGCAGAGAAAGAGGATCTTAAGCAGACTCCACATTGAGTGTGGAGCCTGACGTGGGGA
The DNA here is from genome assembly GCA_002007465.1 of Ailurus styani. NCBI lineage: Eukaryota > Metazoa > Chordata > Mammalia > Carnivora > Ailuridae > Ailurus > Ailurus styani. The sequence goes on from LNAC01000625.1 coordinate 528,819, forward strand.
CCAACCCCATGACCCTGAGATCACGACCTCAGCTGAAATCAAAAGTTGGATGCTCAACTGACTGAGCTACCCAGGCACCCCAGATCCAAGTACTAATTCTTGACCACAAGTAGCCATGTGATTGCTGGCTTTCTGGTAAAAAATTTTTTAATAAAAATTTTTCTTTTTAATGTATATTAAAAGCATAAGCTTTTTGTCTCACAAAATCATACTGTTTATAAACAGTTCTGGATTGGTCATATAATTCATCCTTTATCAAGATGAGTACTGTTCCCCAAAAGATGCAAAAATTTTCAAATCAATAAAATTCAAAAGGAAAACTGAAACTGACAATTACAGCATGAGTACTCACTTATGTAGGTGGGCCCTTTAATCTAAACATTTACTCTTTTACCCAAAAGCAATTTTTCAAAAAAACATGGAAATATGCACTGAACAATTATTTTCCAGTCAAATTTATACCAAAAAAATATTTTTGCAATGCAACTAGATATATTTTTTACATTGTTTTTATTTTCCTTGAACCACCAAAAAGAATGCATATTTCCCCCAAACACTTGATGACATACTTTAGTTCAGGTAGCCCACTGAAGATTTCTTTGCGGCTTAGTTCAGAAATTCCATTTCCAAGAAATACTTTTGTTCCATCAAATTCTTTGGCTCCTTTCTTACATTTGCCTTTAATATCAGAGTATACAGAAATAACATCTCCAGCTTTCATAACTAAGAAAAAAGAAAAACAGATCATACTAATTAGACTCTATTTTGGTAGAAGAATAGTGAAAATTCTTTAAGCTATACTAGGGACATCTAAGGGCATCAATAGTGGGCATGAAGAGGTCCAAACTGGCTCATTATCTCAAAATAACCCCTTATAGAAAATATGACTTTTTACTTTTAAATGTTCCATAACAATATATCTAACTGGAGATTTTTCTAGGAGAACAAAAAAATACAAGTCTTCAAAATATTCTATCTAAATTGGAAACCTTTAGCTAAGCAGAAAACAAAGGATATTTATTATTTAAACTGTTTTTTCCAAACTTAACATTCCCTAAACAACTTAATATAAGTTTTGGTATCTTTGGCTCACTCCTCAATGTTCTGTTTCCTTTAAAAAGATTTATCAAAAAAAATTTTTTTTAAAAGATTCATCTAAAATCCCTCAAAGAAATGTTTCTAAATCCCATAACCCTGTTGCTATTTCTTTGGTTTCCTATTATAGCAATTAAGACAGACATTTTAATATTAAGTAGATTCATTCTTATATATGTGCGTGGATGTGTGTATATACATGAACGTGTGTATACATAGGTACATACTCAGAACACCTTGAAACTACACAGCATATGGAATTGATTCTTATGGCTAATTCTAGGTTTTGCAGCCATTTCATTAAATTATTTTCACTAACCAATCCCACTGACTTTAATAATGGGAAACTCTATTCCACTTTCATGTTCTTAGACCTAGCCTGTCATAAATTTGTCTAGCCCATTAACTTGATAATAGTAGTGAGCAGTCTATCAACTAAAGTAAGAAGGACTATTCAAATCACATAGATCAGAGGTCAATGAACTTTTCCTATAAAGAGCAAGTGAATTCCTTAGGCTTTCTGAGCCACATAAGGTCTCTTGGCATATTCTTCTTTGTATTTTTTTAAAACAATCTTTTTAAAATGGAAAAACCATTTTCAGCTGTGAGCCACGGAAAAACAGACATGGGCCAGACTTGGCCAGCGGGCAGTAGTTTAGCACACCCTAATGTAGGTCAAATTATTTATTTCACAGATAACATAACTGAAGTCCACAGACTGAGTAACTTCCCAATAGATCAAAACCCATGTGTCTGGATTTCAAGCCCAATAAATTAAGAATGAACCACAGTGACTAGCTTATTAAGCATATGTCATCAACTGAGTGAGTAAATTAAGAATATTGGTTTTTATTCCAGTATTAAGATCCCAAGTTCTGAAGGTTACCCTCACAAATTACAACAGAAGTCTGAGGGCAATGGAGTTAAGAATACAAAATAAAATTTCACTGACATCTTACACTCTATTAATCAGTAATGATCCTATAAACATCATCTCCACACACTCTTTTAATGGAAAGAAAAAACTGGCAAAAACCCATATATAGATGCCCAATTTGTTAGACCATATCAGATAAATCTCTTTCTGGCTATCCCAAATGTAAAACTTGGAAAATACCTGGTAAAGGTAAATTTGAAATACATCTGATAGTTTAATACATTTTCCACTTGATAATGTATACAGATCTTTAAGAATCTTTTCTTGTATGGGAAGGCCAAAACATTGCACTTACATTTTGAAGCTGACACAATTCCTGGAACATAGACGTGGGCTCCTCTTAACACTGCATTGCCACACTGCGCTCCAACAATTGCTTCACAACATTGTTTTTTTATATTCTTCCTAGAGAGGTAAGATGAGCAATTTAAACAGAATAATATACCTCCAACCCCTACCAAACTTTTTAATGTTTCAGTCTAAACCCTAAATAACCTCTTTACTCCTGACTATCCCAAGATAATGTCACAAATGAATAAATAAGAAAAAGAAGCTGAAAAAAGGAAGGATAAATAGAGGAAGTAGTTTAGAGAGGGGGATGGAGCACACTTGAAAAAAGAAAAAATAGGAAGAGGTCTATCTGGTAGAAAGCAATGAAGTAGCACCAAAAACTGCTTAATCATTTAAAGAGCACTGCTGTTTCCACAATGGAATTAGAATGGAAGAATAATGTCCTTATCTTCAAAGATTAAAAGAGACAATATACAAGGAATTCTAAAACATTTCTAAAACGGTATATTGCTGCGTGGTCAACTAATCATATTTTAAACCAGATGATTTTATGCTTCCTTTACTGTCCAACTTTTTTTGTTTTCCAATTTCTCACCTTCCATTCATTCCTTAGACCACAACATCTGAGTATCACTTCTAATTCAAAGAAAAGACTTTTTCACAAGTCAGGGGGTGCCTATGTGATCAGCCCTGAATAAAGACCTTAAGCACTGAGTGTCTCATGCGTGTCTGTGTTGGCAACATCGCACATGTGTTGTCACATCTCCTTGCTACGGGAAATAAGTGTGTCCTCTCTTTCTTCCATGATCTCCAGATGGTCAAATCTCACTGAGCTTCTCAGTTTTATACCACTACTTTGTTTCCCACGTTCTCACTGCTCATTCCCTATCTACTTCTGAAAGAAGTCCATTCCCCCATATTCCAAGACATGCTGCATCTCTTCTCACCTTGCATTCTACTCTTGGCGAGCTCAGGCTTTCAATAATCACTTACAAAAACGACCTATGTATTCTCATGTTTGGCCCTTCTGGACTCTGAATTGGTATTTCTAATCACCTGCACATAGCTGTATATAGGTTTCTCATGGTTACTTCAAACTCAGCAAGTCCTAAACAATGTTACTTTTCCCCTGATCCTCCATCTTTGGCACATCCCAATCTCTCCATTCTTCTGTTGCCAATCTTGAACTAAGTGTTGTCATCTACCTTGATAACCCAACTGGAAGCCTCAACATCATTTTAAATCCCTTATTCCTAAACCCTCAAACTCAACAATCATAGTGTTACCAAAGCACACCCTCTAATTCTCTGACAGACCCATCCTCCAACATTGGACATCTATCAGCTCCTAACTTGATTAGTGAAATAGCTTCTTGCCTTTTTTACCTTTAACTGTCTTCAGGTCTTTAGTGTTCTGCATTTTCATTCTGAAGCAGACATGGAATTATTTTTACTTTTGACTTTAGACTCATTGTAATTCTGCTTTCTTTTTTTAAGATTTTATTTTTTTATTTTAGAGGGAGTGGGGAAGGGCAGGAGTGTGAATAAGTCCCAAGCAGACTCGGTGCTAAGCTTGGAGCCCAAGGCATGGCTTGATCCCACAACCCCGAGACCATGACCTGAGCTGAAAACAAGAGTCGGATGCTCAATGGACTGCACCAACCAGGTGCCCCCAGACTCACTGTACTTCTTAAGTAATTCTGAAAAATTCTTAATCATTACACTTCTGAATGTTGTCTTTCATTATTTCTATTCTCTACATTTGCAACTCATTAGAAATATGAAGTATCTTTTCATTCTATTTTTGACTTGAGTCAACTTCACATTTTTATTTGTCCATCTCTGCTGTATTCCAAATAATTCCCTATGGGTCTCCTACTTCAATAATTCTCCATCAGTTGGGTCTAATGTACAATTTAACTCATTGAACAGGTTTTGTATTTTAATGATTTTTATTTCTAGACTTTTTCAATTCTACTCTTACTCTTAGGATCTTTCTGCTTTAGATTCTGCTTCTGTTTTTAGTCATTTTAAGAAAATTGATTTTAAAGTCTCTACTACATAACTCTAATCAGCTAAAGTTTGGGGGGAAATCTAATCCTTCATTTTGTGGCATATGCTGTTCTCACTTATGGTGGTTTGAATCCTCGTGTAGCTTTCGACCATGAGAATGGTCTGGATTGAACGTGTGCCTCCCAAAAGTGGTTTTGCCTGGCGTTTGCCAAGCACATCAGGAACTGTCTTGGGATCAAGTTTTTATATTAATTTCCCAGATTGCTGGTTTCAAGACGACTTAGGTAGCATGAATTTGAATTCCAAACCTTTATGAGGCATGGATCCATATTTCCATATTCACAGATCTGTTTTTTTCAACCCAGACCCTAAGACAAGAGAGATCCAAGAGTGCCTCGGTGGCTCCGTCGGTTAAGCGGCTGCCTTCAGCTCAGTTCATGATCTCGCGGTCCTGGAAGGGAGCCCTGTGTCAAGCTCCCTACTCAGCAGGGAGTCTGCTTCTCCCTATCCTTCTGCCCCCTGCTCACTGTGCACACTCTCTCCCTCTTTCTAATAAATAAATTTTTTTAAAAGAGATCTAACTCCTTAATTATTGTCTTGCACTGATTGCTAGATATTTCTCACCTTCTAGTCTTCATACCCTGTTATTTCCTAAATTAAAAGGAAAACCCCTAAATTTAGAAGACCAACACACCTCCTCTCCCACATCTCTCAAAGTCCAAATATTAGCTCACATGCTTACTATTCTGTTTTCAGTTACTCTTCATTCTAACCCCTGAATATCCACTTACATTCTCACTCAGTTGCACATTTTATGGTCTGATTTTTTTATTTAGTATTCCTGAGTGTATGTACGCAGAAACATATCTAGGTATCTAGGTTATCATATTGTTAGAAATAAAACACTCTGAAATGATTTCCTAATTTGTTTCCAGTCTTATAATTTATCTTTTAACATTTTTTCAAACTTTTTTGACTATAACCCACAGAAATGCACTTAATATCACAACTCAAGACACATGTATGTATGTGTGTATACCGCACATACATTTATATACTTATATTTATATCAAATGTTTCATGAAGCACCTTCAGTATGTGCAGTACAATATGATACATTGTGAAATATCCCATTTATTTTAAAAAATGCTAAAAAAAAGACATTAAATTGATTTTACAACCTACTAATGGATCATGATCTCCATGCAGATGGAAAAATAGCTTTATGCTACTATCAGTATTCTTTGGCTCCTATGTTTTAAGCAAAAAACTAAACATTCCTTAGTTAAAAAAACAAAACAAAAAAAACTTTTACATTTCATAGCTGGCCTCTCTCAACGTCAACCCCACGTTTCACCACCTTCTCTGAAAAAGCAACTAAATAGCCAAACCTGATCACTTTGACATGAGCCGCCCTATAATTTTCATGACTCCATACTTTTGCTTTCTCTCCACCTCACATAACCTTGACCATCTTACCCAATCAGACTAATGCCTAATCACCTTCAAGGCTCAAATGAAATAATATGTACTTGAAGAAAATCTTTACCAACTTCCTTTCACTCAGTTCTTCCTTCCTATTCTGTGCTCTGATGGTTCTTTATTAATACCTTCACTGCAGCACGTTTAACAGTCTGACTCATACAAAGGTTTCCCGTTGTTAATGAATCAACTGCATTTCATTCATCTTTGTAACACCCTTAGGTCTTACACATAGCATCAATTTAAAAAATGTCTCGGGAAATAGAACCATGTAGTTTTAAGCAGAATGTTTTTATGGGAATAACCATTTCATGCAGAGGACAAAAAGACCGACCACTGGAAAAAGAGTTAACATAGCAGTCCTGAATTACTATCCTTTCTTTGGACAGCATGGTTACAAGGTTGGTCCTTGGCTGCCATCTGGGAACTCAGATTTCAGAAGGATACCCACTATTAACTGCTAAGAATAGCTCACTATGCTTAAATCATCTGTACAAATAGTATGGTTATAGCCAACAATGACTTTCCTTCTGAGAGGCCAGAATGTGGGCATGTGCCATGGCAGGGAGTACCTATAAGACCAGATGCAAATAAAAATCCTGGACACTGAGTCGCTAATGAATTTCCCTGGTTGGCAACATCTTACAGGTTGTCAAACCTGTTCCTGAGGGAATTAAGTGTTTCCTATGTGACTCCATTGGAAGAGAATTCTGTAAGCTTTCAACTGGTTTTCCCTGTACTTTTTCCCAGGTGCCCCCACCCTTTGTTGATTCTCTTTCAGAGTATTTCATTGTAATAAATCATAATCACAAGTACTACTATATGTTGAATCCTATGAGTCATCCTAGAGTCATCAAGCCAAGGAGTGATCTTGGGGATCCCTCAACACTAGGACTAATTGTATAAAAACATAAGATGCCATATATGTAAGTATCAAGGTGTAATTCATTTTTGCTGAAGGGGAGAGTTTGAGGAAGCGAAGATAAAAGGAAATGTTAAGAGTGGATGCAGGGCCATAAAACATGCTAAAAGCTTAATTTTGTATTGTAATATTTATAAATAAAGAAGTCAATCAACAACATTAAAGAAAGAATTTTCTGATAGTACAGTAATACAGATAGGAGGGAAAATCATATGAAGGTACTCAGATTAAGAAAAAACTAGTAAAATAGCTTTAAAAATGAGGTATCTACAAATTAAAGAGTGGGATTATGATAATGTCCCACTAAAATATATATAAAAATAGAAACTTACCCATTTGGCTTTTTTTTTTTTTTAAGATTTTATTCATTTGAGACAGAGTATGAGAGCGAAAGCTTGCATTTCAGCATAAACAGGGGGTATACTCAAGCAGACTCCCCCATAAGCAGGGAGCATGATACGGGGCTCAATCCTGTCACCCTGAGGTCATGACCCAAGCTACAGGCGGACACATAACCAACTGAGTCACCCCGGCGCCCCTCCATTTGGCATTAAACTGCGCATATTAGCAACTCTACACCAAATAGGAGATAATTATAATTTTAAGATGTTGTTTATTATTGCATGCCAACAAATATTTCTTTTTCAGCAGGACTGCCATCTGTACTTAATCAACCATTTTTGTGCAATTACTTGAATATTCTATTCTATTTACTATATAATTTCATATACACAAACAGCAATTGAAATATTAAACTGCTGATACTAGCAAGACAACTATGAAAGATGGAAATCAAGCAGGCTGAGAGAGGCAAATCCAGCCTCATTTGGATCTCCAGAGAATTATGTTACTGGATTAGTTATTCACTGTGAAGGAAAAAAAGAAAATTTTCTGACCTGTTAAAAAAATTTTTTTTGAGATTTTTGTCAAAAGGGAGGTACACTAATAAAAAAAATAGAGAGATCCTTAAATATCATCAATTGAATGTTGACCTAAAAAATTCTACTGGCGTAAATTCAGTCTTTAGAAAATGTTGTTTGGGTAGAATGTTAAAAAACACTCATAACAAGAGAAGCCTGGCATTCAATTTTCTCCTAAGTTTTTCAATAATATTGACATTGATACCATCAAATTCAACACTACAATCTTATATTCAATCTCATGATATTATCAAGGATAAAACCTTAAGCAACATTAAAATATATTTAATCAGTATATTAAGTATCAGATTAAGTAAACTGAGTGAACCATAATTTACAGTGAGAAATTACTTGTAAAATTGTTCATTACCTAGAAATACAGTTTAACCTGTGTTCGGTATTTTAAATAATTGTATGATTAAATACAAATTAAATTTATATAAATATAAAAATATAATTAATTATATGATATTGAGTTTCCAGTAAAAGACTAAGAGTGTATTTCTTTTTCTGAAGACTGTAGATATGAAGAAAGAAACAACAATCTGAGAAGGACATGCCATTTATAATAAAACTAAGCAACAACTATATTCCCACTGAGGAGGAATAATTGACAGAGAAATGTGGATCAAACCTAGTTCCTCAACAGGGTATAAAAGTCTCTGAAAAGAAAAAGCTCATGGAGGCCTAATCAAATATTACTTAGAACCTGGACTGGGGGTTCAGGGTGAAAAACGCGAATCTGAGAAGGTCTTGTTAGTGTCCCATTCACAGCAGAGACAGCTGAAAGAGGAACAGTGTTGTCAGCACATCTGCACCTTCCCTGACAAATCTGGATAAACTGCCTGCAAGTAGCTAAGGGAAGGGAAATAGCAGACAAGTTTGGTGCTCCTCACCAGAGTTAACTAAGCAGAAACAGTAATTAAAGCCCCATGCAAAAGAAGCTGTGAACTGGAACCCTTCACAGAGAGCCTCAGTCTTTATCAGCTCTGCTCACCAGGAGGAGAAATGTGCCATCAGGGAAAACTCCGTGAAAGCATTTTTGAAAAACACTTCTGTTTAGTTGTCTAAGGACACAGTTCACCCCATTCTAGATCATTTTTGAGCAAACTGCAAACTAGAAGAAGGTATGTGAATGCAACTGTTTCCCCTCAGTGAGTTACAGAAGCAGAAAGGATTCATTCAACGTGGGACCTAGACATAGACAGTAGCAAAACAAAAACAAAAACCCAAGGAAAAAAATTTCAAATAAGTCTTTATATTTTCAAAAAAAAAAAAAAAACTAAAAGGAAAAACTCAAAAATGGAATCTAAGAAGAACTAGATAAGAAAAGAGTAGTAGGTGCCTGGGTGGCTCAGTGGGTTAAGCCTCTGCTTTCGGCTCAGGTCATGATCTCAGGGTCCTGGGATCGGCCCCCGCATTGGGTTCTCTGCTCAGCGGGGAGCCTGCTTCCCCCTCTCTTTCTGCCTGCCTCTCCGCCTACTTGTGCTCTCTCTCTGTCAAATAAATAAAATCTTAAAAAAAAAAAAAAGAGTAGTGAGTGAACTGTTAAACTATAAGAAAGCCTTGGAAATAAGAGAGAACACAACAGGCTGGAGACTGCTATTTTTAGAAAGGCCTGCTTGCAAGATCAACCCTTGGCTGGCATCTGCAAACGTGACTGGGAAACAGTTCCCAGCACTGATTGAAAACCTTCTGTAACGATAAGAGGGGATTATTGTTCCTAAATGTTTGTACAAGCAATGTGCTTTGTTCTGAACACCTATTCTCCTTTTTAGAGCATGACATTTTGGTACATGCCGGGCAGAGGGCACCAACAAGACCAGAGCCCAATAAAACACTTGGCCACTGAGTCTCTAATGAGCTTCCCTCCTAGACATCTATTTTACTCTTGTCACAATTTGTTGCTAGAGGAATTAAGCATGTCCTAGTAACTCCATGGGGGAAGAGGTCTCTTGGAAGCTTGTCCTGGCTTCCTCCAGGCTTTTGCCCCACGTACCCTTCCCTTTGCAGATTTTGTTTTTGTGTCCTTTCCTGTAATAAATCTTCATCATGATGAGTCCTGTGAGTCCTTCTAGTCAATCACCAAACCTGGGGGCTGTCCTGGGGTGCCTATGGCCCTAGTGGGGTGTTTTTTTGTTTTGTTTTGTGTGCTTTGCTTTATTTTTATTATTATTATTTGCCCCAGGGGTACAGGTCTGTGAATCATCAGGCTTACAACTTTCACAGCACTCAGCATAGCACAAACCCTCCCCAATGTCCATAAACCAGCCACCCTATCCCTACCCTCCCACCCCCCAGTAACCCTCGGTTTGTTTCATGAAATTAAGAGTCTCTTATGGTTTGTCTCCTTCTAGTGGGGTGTTTTAAGATTTTATTTATTCATGTGCAAGATAGAGAGCGCACGTGAATAAGCACATGAGCACAGGCAGAGGGGCAAAGGGAGAAGGAGAAGCAGACTGCCCACTGAGCAGGGAGTATGACACAGGGCTCATGGGGCTTGATCCCAGACCTGAGCTGGACACAAGAACTTAACGGACTGAGCCACCCAGGCACCCACTAGTGTTCTTATACAGAATACAGAAAAATACGGAACTACTGAAAGACTTGCTAAATAGTTACACTGTTTCATTAAAAATAAGAAAGAATGGTAAAAAATCAAGCTATATCCAGCCCAGTTTCTAAAGTTCAGTGATGGAGAACTTGTAGATCTCCAAGTGAAAACTAAGATGCTGTTGGCTGGGGCCTTTGATTTTTTTCTCTGATTTTTGGCCTGATTTTTTTCACAGCAACACTTGATGCCATAACATTCCAAAAGCAATGTCTACAAAGTGCTAAGGGAAATAACATGGTACCTGAAAGTACTATAATCGGCCAATCTATTGTTTAAATATAAAGGCAACAGGCAATTCTCAAGCAAGAAAGTAAATATTTTGGAGATGAGAATACTTACTTTGGAGATGGGAAACAGGTGCTGCAGACCTGATAAATGACTACACTCACCAATCAAAAGTAATCAAGACAAAGAACTCAGGAATGAACTATTAGGACTAAAAGCACAGCATTCATTTGAACTGTGCTTCTAGAATAACAATGTTATAAGCCTGTGCAATGCTTAAAAAACACACAGAGTAAATAAAAATTGGCTGGTGAAGGTTTTAGGGTATAAGATTTAAGTGTAAGATTAAAAAAATTAAGTGTAAACTCCCTCATTTTTCATAATGGAAAAGCATAAAATAAATGATGAGTTTTAAAAACAAAAAAGATTTGCTCCTTTTAGAAGTAAATGGTAGGTATATGAATCTATAATCCTAAATGATTTTTGAATACGTTCTTGTCATAACCCACAATTTGTGTTTTATAGTTCACTAACATTCTAATGAGTTTCTAGATCACTACAAAGAATAGGACGAAAGGGTACTAAATTCAGAAAATAATTAAAGTTAAATCATCTAAATATTTTAAAAGTGCTAGCATGGCCAGTATTAGCAAGAATGAAAGATTGCGAATCTCTCATCTATTGCTAGAAACATTAACTGGTAAACCATTTTAGAAGGCATTATGTCTCAACTAAAATATGCACAGACTAATGAACCAATGATTCTAAGTTGTACCAGTTTATCCTGTAGACCTGCTTATGCAAGTTCACAAAGAAACATACTTAGAACATTCAGTTGGTAATAACGAAAAACAGGAAAAAACTAAATGCCCACCTATAATAGAGGAATGAAAAAATGTTTTAAAAGTATGCAGGTAGTAAAAGAATGAAATGCAGGTATTAAAAGAAGAGTCTGGGTGGCTCAGTCGGTTAACCGTCTGCCTTCGGCTCAGGTCAGGATCCCAGGATCCCAGGATTGAGCCCAGAGGCTGGCTTCGGCGTTGGAGGCCTGCTTCTGCCTCTCCCTCTGCCCCTCTGCCCCACACCCCACTCNCGATCCCAGGATCGAGCCCAGAGGCCGGCTTCGGCGTTGGAGGCCTGCTTCTGCCTCTCCCTCTGCCCCTCTGCCCCACACCCCACTCGTGTGTTCTCTCTCAAATAAATAAAATTGTTTAAAAAAATAAATAAAAAGAATGAAATATATAGAATCAGGGAAAATTACGGACATCTTTCTACCTTGATCGGGATAGGTCTTGGCTACACAGCTGTACAAATTTGGGGAAACTCAGCAAATGGTACACTTAATTAAAATCTCTCCATTTGGGTGCCTGGGTGGCTCAGTGGGTTAAAGCCTCTGCCTTCGGCTCAGGTCATGATCTCAGGGTCCTGGGATCGAGGCCCACATCGGGCTCTCTGCTCAGCGGGGAGCCTGCTTCCTCCTCTCTCCTCTCTCCTCTCTCTCTGCCTTCCTCTCTGCCTAATTGTAATCTCTGTGTCAAGTAAATAAATAAAATCTTTAAAAAAAAAATCTCTCCATTTCACTGTCTACAGATTTCATCTCAAAAAAACAGAATAAGGAACTCACAAAATCTTTACTTGCAAAAGGAATACATGCTTATAGTAAAAATAACATAGAAATGTTACAAGTGAAAATCTCTTACCCCTTTTCTCCCAATCCAACCTCTTCAGAGTTGAGCACTCAAAATTAACCTCTAGTAATAGTTGGGTATGTTAAAGGCTTTGGACCTTTTTCTATATATAAGTAAATATACATAAATGTGTAGTTGTTTTTTGTAATTGCAAAAAAAATGTAATTATCCCGTACATGACAATCTCTGTTTGATACTTAATTGTAACTATCTTCTCTTACTGGTAAGTATAATTCTTTCCCATTAAAGTCCATATAGTATTCCACTGTACGATAAACCGTAGTTTACTGAACCACTGCTTTACTACTGACCACTAAATTACTTGCAAGCTTTAACAGAATTTTTCTATTTATTATCTTTCTTAGGGGTATAAAAAAGCTAAACCATAATTAGAGATTTAAAAACATTCCTTGGGGGCGCCTGGGTGGCTCAGTGGGTTAAAGCCTCTGCTTTCGGCCCAGGTCATGATCTCAGGGTCCTGGGATCAAGGCCCGCATCGGGCTCTCTGCTTGGCAGGGAGCCTGCTTCCCCCTCTCTCTCTCTCTCTCCCTGCCTCTCTGCCTCCTTGTGATCTCTCTCCCGCTGTGAAATAAATAAATAAAATCTTTAAAAAATAAAAATAAAAATAAAAATAAAAAAATAAAAAAAAACATTCCTTGGGAATTGAACTCCCATTACTCCCATTAAAATATGAAAGTTTTCCCCGCCCAGTTTTCAAACTTATGCCTTCCAAATACATAAATGAGAACATACATAGTAATTTAACGTAACTGTGAATTAATGAATTTTACAAACACATCAACTATGAAAATAGGAAAAACGTTCTGTATTTTTGTGGCAGCTCAAAAAAAGACGTTTTAAATTACCAGTTTCTTACTAAGTGGGAGGAAAAGCCACCAATCACTACACCAAATGGACATAAAATGCATTACTTTCAAGGTATCTGGACCCATTCCTAGTCTTTTATAATATCTTCTACAACAGAATATGAAGTTGCATCTATAAACTTGTGAACTGTCTATATGAAATTATCACCAAACAGTAAGAAAAAAAAAAACCTGACAAATTTTTAGAAGAATTTGAAAATAAAATAATTACAAACCTAGGTCCAATAACAGGAATAAGTAAGACATCCTGAAGGTCTGGATGTTGAAGAATAGGAACACTTAATCCATTAAACTGCTGTTAAAAATAAACAGAATTATGAAGTCATCAATATAATTGATAAATTTCAATTTACAGGTCTTTTCATTGTCATTACCTAGCAGAGCATGAAGCTTGGTTTAGGTTATTCTCACTGTATTCCACAATAATACTATAAAAAAACAAAGACTTCAAAACCACTATGTTTTCTCTGTATTTTATTCTGAAGTATCTCAATTCTTTATAAGGTTCACTTTTGTTTATATTTGGCTTTATAAAGACAACCCAGGTTTACCTTAGGTGACTTATTTTGTTTTTGTTTTTGTTTTTCAATTTTATTTATTTGACAGACAGAGAGAGATCACAAGTAGACTGAGAGGCAGGCAGAGAGAGAGAGGAGGAAGCAGGCTCCCTGCTCAGCAGGGAGCCCGATGTGGGGCTCGATCCCAGGACCCTGAGATCATGACCTGAGCCGAAGGCAGAGGCTTTAACCCACTGAGCCACCCAGGCGCCCCAGGTGACTTATTTTGAAAACACATTTCTAGTATAGAATTGCATATAGTACTCTTTTAAGGAAACGTTCTGAATAGGACATTAAGGATTGAGATTATTAAATACTATTTATTAAACACCACCAATACTGAATGCCATGTCAGTTTTGCTGAGGGAAATAAATGCTTTTTGGCAAAAGTTCAGAATTTTCAGTATCCTCTATCATACTTGGTCTTCAAACTGAAAATGGGTGCATGACCAAGAGCATAGGTGCCGAGGCCAGCTCACACAGTCTCAGGAGAACCAATTATGTGCATCTCTGCCCAATTTCAAGGTCACACTGGTAGCTTGAAATTGACTGTAGTGTGACTATTTACACCACTGAAATCAGCAAATGCTACAAAGGGTTGTTTTTCTCAGAAAGTGGATTTTTCCATATGTACCAGAACACCACTGTTGCAGAAGAAAATAACTGGGCAGTGCACTCAACAGAATAAAAAGCAGAATAGTGGAACAGATAGCAAGGATACTACAGTCTAAGGGGAAGCAACATGCAAATATTTCAGAACAAGTCTCTGCCACATAGGCCAGGGATTTTAAATCATGAATTTTCACATACTACATGAAAGAATAGTAACAATAATAGATACTTTCATTGTTCTGTGGAATCCATATACTACCTAGAAAAACTCTTAAAAATCAATTTCCAAGTTGATGAGCAAAAAGATTTGTATTTTAACAATCTATACTTCTACCACATCAAGAGCTCTCCTGACTTTTGCTCCTTCCAGGCAAAGGAGATTACAGACCAACCTTACCTAACAGACGGCTACTAAGAAATCTGAAATGTAGGAGCGCCTGGGTGGCTCAGTCAGTTAAGCGTCTGCTCAGGTCATGGTCCTGGAGTCCTGGAATCGAGCTCCATGTTGGGGAGCAACATGACATAGATTGTAGAAATGCAATTATGGACATAATGACATAGAAATTTTACACATACCTTCTGAAGTTCATCAAACAACAGGTCTTTCACATGTTGCACTGAGGCTAGATGTGTATTTACTCTGACAGTTGTGAAAGATGGAGGATGTGACAAGCGATTTAACAGAGTTTCAAATTTCCTTTCTGCTTCTTGTTTCCCGAAAGCAGATACAACCTGAAAAGAGGAAAACGTTTCAATGTCACTATAAGAATTAATTAAAAACATTAGATTATGCATACACATTTGTCCTAATGAAATATCTTTCACCAATTATTCAGTTCCATTTCATTTTGCTGTATGTTGTATGTGAACACTAACGGAATGTAATACTTCATAGGGATTTGGGGTTTAATTGTGGTAATAAACACCTAACAAAATGCCCAACATAAAGGGCTTGGAAAAAACATTGCCTTAACTTCAAAGCATTATTAACATCTTGAACATATTAATGTCTGCTGTGCTTATTCATATAAATTCATGATTTTATTCTATTTATATCCAACATTATATCGTTTTGTAGAGCTTTTTACTTGCTGGCCTCATACCTAGAACAAATTCATTAGCACCCTTTTAAAACACCAATATTTGAATAAGTAACATTGATACTGTCATCCAAAGGTCATCCACATCAGCTTTTTAGTATGGAATTTTTAAACATAACAAATATCATTCAAAAAGATAGGTAGCAAAGATAACCTGTCAGAAATGGAGGTTTAAAGACTAAGAAAAACCAAATCCCTCTGTGATTAACTGAAGCTTTGAGAGATAGGTATTTTCCCATTTTTGTCATCTTTGACTATACCCTGCTTCACAGCATCTTCTTAAACTACCTGCCAGCCTACTAACCCATCAGCCTCAAAGTATTAGTACTTTCTCAAGTTTAGTTTGTTTCTATTAAAACTGAATATACCTTTACTTCCAATACTTTTACAAAGGAATGGCTTTTTTATAAAATTACTTACAGTTAGTGGGTTTGAGGCAGAGATGGTGTCAAAAACAGATATTTGGATCTTTTATAATACAATATTTATCATTTTAAAAATTGTTGAGAAAAATTGCTGAATGCCTCTATTTCTTTTAATACACTCCTTATATTTTTAGTTCTTTGAAATCAAGAGAAGATATGTTTTCTTTCCATACTCTCTAATCCCTTAATATAATCTTTGGAAATATAATGTAGAAATCAAATCTAAGAAGTCATAGTCTCAGTAATATCTTCATACACGAATAACATTTAAGTCTTAGACTTTACTTTGAATAAGAAAAGCAAAGATTTAGAAAATACAAAGTTGCCTAGAGGCAAGACAGTAAAATGTAAAGAGCACAAGCTTGGCAATCAAAGACAACATTCACTGAAGAGTTCTGTGCTGGGCACTGCTAATAGCAAGTGGAATGAATATTTGTTGAGGGCTAATGTGCCAGAACAAATACCAGCTGCATTCACTTATGGTTAATATTTTAAAATAACCTTGTAAGGTAAATATTTTTAACATCCTCAGTTCCCACAGAGATATTAAGGTTAAACGGTATGAAATGATTTACTCAAAGCACAGGGACACATACACATGAAGCACCTGGGATTCCAAATTTGTATTTTTTCATTGTACCTGAGCTTTTCAGCTTCAGATTTCAGTACTATTACTTGATAGTGGTGTCAATTTGGGTCAGCTACAGGGCTCCTTGGACCCTCAGCTCTTTCACCTATTAAAATGCAGAAGAAATCTCCCCCCCCCACCCCGCTCCAAAAAAGAAATTGCTAACATTAAGCTGTAACGGTCTGCAAATCACCCAGCACAGCTAGTGGCATTTAAGAGGCATTAACACATAATATCCCTTTCACCTGAGAGCCACAGAAGCGCTCTAAGAACACGGGTGTATCTTCTCCACTGGACTTAAATTCTCGAGAACAGTAATCTTTTCCCCCTCATTCTTGTAACCCCTTCGGTGCCATGCCTACTGCCACGCACATAACTGCTCTTTTCCCTTCCCTTTTCACATTAAGTTTGAAACGTAGACCTCATTCACCTCTTATCTCGAAAGCATTAAATACTTGGTGGAAGATACTGGCAGTTTTTACATTAAAAAAAAATAGTAGTAAGAAAGAACGGTGTAAAGATTAGGTCTCGCTTTAGGCTTCTTTTTTCCCCCTCCTATTTCTCCAGCTTGTGTAAACACTGAATTTGCAAGTGTTATCTAACAGGTTTGACCTACCTCCTTATTCATAAAACCCTCTTGAAGATACTTTTCAACCTCATGCCTCAACGATATTTTAGGGAAAATGGACATTTTTCCCTATTGTTTTGTCCTCCAAGAAAAATGCTGGAAAACGGTGAATTTTTCTCTTTCCGAATTAACAGTGAGCAGCGTCTTGGCAGTGAGTAACCACCCACACGCGCCGGGACCACCAGATGGCCCGGAAAATCGCGCCGCGGTCTCCAAGTTATATTCGGGATCCGGAGAAACATCCACGCTATCTGGAGCACAGCCAGCTGAGAGCGGCTTACTCGCCTCCACCGCACCGGTCCTTGGTCCTTCTTGAGAGACGCTCACGACAATCACCGTGAGGTCATGTCTCTCATTCTGCAGAGAATATACAGGGGGAAAAAAATGACATTACAATCCGTTGTGAACTGGCCTGGAAAACAGACTTGACTCCCGACTTCTGCTCACTCACATTCAGCCTTCGGACCTCATTTCAAAACCACGCCCCCAATTTCTCTGCCGAAAGCCGCTTCCGGCTCGCGTCACTTCCGGCGGCGCGCCCCACCCTCCCTCGTTCCCCAATCCGCAGCCGCAACCTGTCGTACGTCAGGTCTTCGGAGTTTCCGAGCTCCGCTGGCGGCGACTCCACGGGCGGCTGGTTTTCTGCATCTGTGAGGAGGCAGGGGCGGCCTCCTGCGTGAACCTCCCGATCCAGCGCCTGCGGGGGGTGCAGGAGAGATGAGGAAATGGTGTGGGTGAAATCGAAGCGGCCTGAATAAACTGGAGGTCCAGTTAATTACCTGCTATTGCCGCCAGCGAAAGGAGGAAGCCAAAGTTTTTTTGAACGTAAAGCCACCCTTTGATTCCAGACGCTTCATCTCTCCGCGGCGTACTGATCTGACTTAAGCTGTGAATAAACGCCCTTCTTTAAATTTTTGTGTGTTAATATCTATGAATGATCAGTTAAAATTAGTTGAATGAGCCTAGCAGTTACCTGTATTACCGTTGAGTTACACTTTAAGGCTCCAAGACTCCTAGCCTAATTTATGTTACAGATGAAGAAAAAGAATCAAAAGCAGATGCCTTAGGAAAGTCAGACATTTTATGATTGAATAGGAAACTAAAAATAATTGTCTCCTTGCCTTAGATTTTGTTTTTGCAGCTCACGTGTTAACTGTAGGAAAAGGTTTTTTTCTAAATCTCACACAGAGATGTTTAAAAAGTGTAATTACTTTGTATGTGACGCTGACCGGGTTCTGTATAAAATATTTTAACTTACAGCCACACAACAACCCTGTAATGTGGTTATACCCCTTTTATGAAAGGGTAAAACGAGGCTCCCACAGCTGACCTAAGTCTGTGGCCTCACAGAAAGTGAGAAGATCACAGCCCCTTGCCTTCTAAGTACCACCCTCCTTACCATGCCATGCTTCTTCGGTATGCTGATGGGATGCTTCCATGGCTAAATCATTACAAGTGATTAGGAAAATGTCAAGGGGCTTCTGGGTGGGTAGTCCGGTAAGCCTCCGACTCTTGGTTTCCACTCAGGTCCTCATCTCAGCGTCCAGATTGAGCTCTGCGTTGGGCTCCAACTCTCAGCCCAGAATCTGCCTAAGACTCCCTTTCCCTCTCCCCCTGTCGCTCCCCACTGTATGCATGCTCTCTCCCACTCTAAAATAAACAAATAAATCTTTTTTTTTAAGTGATTAGGAAAATACCTTGATCAGGCATTTCCAAAGGAATTTTTGCAGCCTCAACATTGTGACCATAGCATCAATAATGGTTGGAATCTGTATTTAGGAGAAAAGGGAGAAGGAACAAGTTGGACTAGATTGTAAATTCCGTGAGGGTAGACTTCATCTCATCACTGCATACCCATTGCCTTAACAAGTAATGGGCACTTAAACGTTAAATGACTAGATGAATAGATGGATGGGTATCTATATGAACTAGAGAAAGAAAATCCTGATAAAGCATGTATATGCTGGAAATTAGTTCACTAATTAAGCACGTGTGAAGAGTGGTGAGCACAATTAGACTATTGTCTAGACACTATTGTAGTGACAGTTATGTTGACGAAGATACCTCTTGGTGTTACAGGGTTGGGTTCAAGAACAGCATATTACAAAGTTGGATAGTGCAAACTGTCTAAACAAAGGAAGATCCCTATAGGAATACACCCATATAAGGGTCATTTAGGTCGTATTTTCTCAGTGGAGTGATATGGCCCCCAATGTGGTGGAGCAAAAAAATCTTAGATTTAATCTTAAATCTCAGTTTATGGTGCTCCAAACTTTATCTTATCAAAAAACATATTCCAAAATATTTACTTTCATGAAGAAGGTATGAGAGGATTAGGAAAAAAAATCTAGGAAAGCTGGAAATCTATCGATCTCAGCTCACCTGGAGACTAAAGTCAAAGTGGACATAATCTTAAATGTGTAGGAGAGTTGTCTTTAAAGAGTACATTTAATTCCTAGTTGGCAGAACATGCTGTCCCCTGGACTCTTGGTTCAAGCCATGAACGCAATTTATCTTAGCTAACAGTAATAAATTGAATTCAATTCCTGGGGTAGCCAATTCTTCTAAGTATTTTCTGAGGTTAGTTTATAATTAGTTCCTTCTAAGGAATAGATATAGTTCATTGTTCTTAATTCCCTAGTTATTCAATGTTTCATTTTTCCTTGAAATTTTAATGTCCTTGTTTTGCTGTAAGTAAGTACAGCACTTTTATCTTTTTCTTAAAATTTGTTGAATTGGAGAGAAAGATTACTGGCATTCTACTTTAATTAAAGGAAGTTATTTCCAGTTAACACTTAAGAAAATAAGTTATAATACTAACAACAGTATTATATTCCTTTTTTATGACTTTTTTCTTATTTTACGAATTCAAAATATATTTATATTCAAATAACATTTCATAGAACAGTTTTTCCTTCTTTGGATCTTTTGAAATTAGTTTTAAAAAATTTTAGAGGGATGTTTTCAGGGAAAAAATGAATAAAAATGTTATGTTTTAAGTGCTTTATTTAAAAAGTATATTACTCAAATTCTGATTAAATTCTTAGCAAGTGTTCCTACTATATATAATACAAATGTACAATATGAACTAAAGCGTATCTTTTCTAAAAAATAATTATATTAGTGTGATTTCTGTTCAGATAATTCACAGCCACATTTTGTTAATTTTGTTGTGACTAGTTTTCTTTCCTTCCAGTTAGTAAAAATGTCAAATTCCTAAATCTACAAATAATATTTTCTAATATGAAAAAATATTTTAAAAATATTACAGAAGTCCTGTTGTCAGGTAAATTGTAGAAAAGACAATAAAAATTAGAATAGTTCTATAAAAGTTTCAGACATTTTGGGGCATCTGGCTGGCTCAGTTGGCCGAGCATGTAATTCTTGGTCTCGGGGTTGTGAGTTAGAGCCCCTCGTTAGGTGTAGAGATAACTTTAAAAAAAAATGTTTCAGACATGTTGAAAGAGTATAATCAATAGAAATATAAATAATCCTGCTCAACTATATTCATTTCACTTAATTAAAAGTGAAAAAAATACTTCAAATTTACTTTCTAAAGTATCATTACACCATCATAAAAATATTTAAGAAATATATAATTTTTTGGCTTCAGAGCTCTGAAAAAAACCCACTGTTTATTGGAAATCAGAAACTGTTTATTGGAAATCTGAAAGCCAGAAAAAACTAGAATGTGGTTTGTATATATGTCTAACAATTGAAGAAGCTAAGTTACAGAATCTGAAGTTTTTTTAATTAATAATGAAACTATGACTAGAAATGTCCCTTCAAGCCTCTGTTTATACAAACACAAAATCATCTATATTTGAGCCAATTGATGGTCCTGAAAGATAAACTAATTTACATAGTCTCCGTACATACCTTTTCCTTTCTGTGGGAGGTTATAACTTGTCTTTAATGTCAGAAAATTGGAGCACATTATCCCATATATAAGTCTTAAAGGGTCTTTGAATCATTACACTGGGAGGAACTTCGTAAGTCATACACTTCACTGCTCTTTGCACAGGTAATGAAATAGTTTGGCATGTTAAAAGGCCACTCTGCCTGGGTTAAAATCTACCACCTGACCAAAGTCCACAGCTTTTCAATAAAGTTCTCTTCTTAACTGGGAATTAGGCTTCATCCCAGGCTGTGAAGCTTTTAAATTTGTTGGAACCTAACCTGAAGAAGAAAGCGGAATTGTGTAATAGCATCGTACCCTGACAAACGGTAGCTACACCTGTGGTGAGCATGGCATAAGATAGAAATGTTGACTCACTATGTTGTACACCTGAAACCAATGTAACATTGTGGCAACTATGTTAAATTATAAAGCGGAATGTTAACAGGTAGAGGATTAGCTTTTTTTATTTAAAAGATTAACTGAGTAATAAACTGAAATCAATTACAGCCGCTGCCAGTTCTTCCAAATAGTACACAACAGTCCTTCTAGATTAGATCCCTATTTTTTAAATTCCCTAATTCGAACTTTTTCCTTGAAATTTCAGTTTCTTTGCCATAGGGATAGCCTGCTTTCCCCTCTACTTTGTTGAACTGAAGAGATTACTGGGATTCCATTACAGTTAAAGGAAGTTATTTTTATTTCCTGTATTCGGGCTCCATGAAATTTCTGCTTTGCGTGACAGAACTGGGGGGCTTTAAGTTAATCACAGAACTGAACTCCGTGGCTACCGGCATTCCACGGATCGTTTCCCGATCAATCCTACTTCGAATCACCGCGGGACCCCAAGCCTGACTGCACAAGGGGGACAGTTGGGAGAGAAACACCTCTCACTTCCGTGCAGTCACAGGGCAGCAAACGGCCGCTATCCCGTGAGAAGAACGGCAGTTGCCCCTAGGTTTAGAGAGGACGGGGGCGCACCTGCCCAACAACAGACACTCGAAAACCGGAACCTGGCTAACGCTTGCAAACAGTAACGGGTACAAGTGCTCACAGAGGGAAACTCCCCGACTCCCACGCACCCACAACTTCCACTCAACCGAGCAGTTTGGAGGCCGCCCACCGGAAGTGAAGCCGGGGGAAACGCCACGTCGAAAGCGTGAGCTAACGTAAGCGTACCGACGTCAGGCCCCGTCCTTCCGGCGATGGGTGGTCGGGACTCGAGAGGGGAGGTGGGGCGGAGGCGGGGCTTTGGGCTGGTTGAAGCGCCGGTGGGTAGGTGGGTTCAGACTGAGGGGACTACGGGTCGGCGTTTGGCTCAGTGGGCTCGAAACAAAGGACTAGCCGGTAGGGACGCGGCGCGGTTCCTCCTGGCCGGTATCTGAGCGGCCGATCGAGGCTTCTCGGCCAACCAGTACCCTCGCCGCGCGGTCTCAGTAGGTTTCTCCTCGGTTCCCTACAGCCAGCGCCGTGGTGGGGGGCCCCGCACAGCGGCACCTGCTGCTGAGGGACCCCGCGGCCCGCCCAGGTGCTCATGATGGGGCTGATCTTCGCTAAACTGTGGAGCCTCTTCTGTAACCAAGGTGAGAGGGATGGAGCTGCGCAACGGCTCGACTCCAAGGAGGAGGATCCGTCCGCCTTAGGGGACAGCAGAGGCAGGGCTGACGGTGGACACCGATGTTCTGAGACGCAGAGAAGTGATTTTCTCGAGGGGGCGGGTGGAAACTCGGTAATTTTAGGCTGGGAGAAGGTGCAGGAGACACTGGATGTGTGGGAGAAATGAGGAGTGAAAAGAGGAGGCATTTGGGAGCCCAGAGTCCAAACTAAGAATTTTTGGATTTTAGCAAAGCAAAGCGGAAAGCACCTACTGGTACCTGGAGGCAGTTTGAGGGTGTTTTATGTCTCTAACTAAGCATCCTGTTGCTTTCCCTAAGGTAAGTGTCCCCCCAAAAACCTATCAACTTTTTAAATTATTATTAGTGGTGCTTTTTTTCTACGCTGTTCTTGAAGCCATTGCGCTTTCACGTTCTCTCTGATTTCGCCTGCTTCCTCAGACTCGGGAATGAGTTGTTCTGTGAGATGCATGGGTTTCCGGAAATCTGGATCCTAAACCTTTTATTCCTTTCTTAGGTATTAGAGAACTAAATGCTTTTGGCTCTGTATAGGAGATTGCGTGTCCGTAATTAGTCTAGAACAGGCTATGAGACATTGAGAAGTTGGAAGTCCAAAGGGCCAAGAAGTTGTAAAACCTGTTCTGAGTCAGAGAATGAGATGTGATGTCTTCTGAAGAGAGAAAATACACAGACAAGAAAGGGCCTGGCAATAGATAAAGTTTTAGGCTTTCTTTGAACAGAAAGCTTTCTTAGTAATTGGATCTACTTTTTAAATTCAGTTTCGTTTTCCATTTAATACTCGACATAATAAAAACCAATGTTTTATAATGACACCAATTGTTACTGCCAACGTGGTATTTTGGGGGGGGGGCTGGATTTGAGAAGTCGTGAAGAAAATGAAATGGCTTTAATTCACTTGTTCCAGTAGGTGAGAACACAAAAATAGTCTTTTCCTAACTTACAAATACAGATATATATACACAAATATGTATATATATATGCAATTATATGTGTATATGCAGTTACCACAGGTATCACACTTAATGTGATTTCAGAGTTTAACTTAAGGATATCTGTACATTTAATACACACCTCTTCAGTTTATATTTTTAGTCGTCATTACATGAATTCACTAGTATGTAAAGCATTATTTTAACACATGTTAAAAAGTATGATTAACACAGTTATCATCTGCTTATCTTTTCCCATAGTTTAAGAAACAAAACATTACCAAAGTCTTTATTTCTCCTTGTTACCCATCCAATTCCTCTTTCTCTCGTTTTATTAGTTTCTCCTCCTCCTCCTTTTTCTTCTTCTTCCATTTATTATTTTTTTAAATTATTATTGAGCCTTCCTTAATTTCCTTAATTAGACTAGAAGGGAACAGAGGATGTAGGAGATGAAGAAAAACATTCATGGGCTGATTAAAGTCCCAGAATTGTTCAGGCCTCCTAAATCCCCATTACTATTTAGAATTTTTCTTTTCCTTTAACTTTCCTGTTGAAAATTTAGAGCCAGTGGTTATGCTCTCGTTTTATCCTCATGAATTCATGCAGCTAACATTTAATCAAAGGCCATCACCAGTCTTCTGTTAGGCTTAGGAGACAGAAAGATGAAAAACAAACAGAAAAGATAACATAGTTACTCACAAAGTCCTCAAAGATCAACAAATGAGACCTATGGGGAAAAACGCAGTGTGGTAACTTTTTTAACAGATGTGTACAAAAGTGTGTTGATGATCACCAAGAAACAAGTGATTAATTTTTTTCACGTGGTTCCTGAAAGACTTTACCGAAAAAGGTAAACTTGTACTTTACTGTAAGTGGGAGTTTACTGGGCATGCTAAACAGAGTGAGTAGAAGGGGCACATTATTCTCGGCTGAAGGACTAATAATATGCAAATGGGAGAGGAATCAAAAACTTGGGTACATTGAAGGAAGCTGAAAATAGTTTAGTTTGGCTGTATCTTAGTTGGCCTGTGGGGGAGTTAGAGGAGTTGAGGTTCAAGAGGTAGCCCTGGAACCGGATTATAGAGGGCCTTGTGTGTCAGCCGACTAAGACATTAAACTGTACAGAGCCGTTGAAGAGATTGTTCATTGTATGTTATTTTTTAAGCTGGGGTGCAATGTCATCAGACTAATACTTTAGTCCTGTATTTTTTTCTTTCTATATCAACAAAATTAACTGACATTCTCAGCATTTTCCATTTTCACCACTATAATGCACCTAATCCGGAGATACTCAAATCACTCAATCTTGGTTTCATATTAGAATAATAACCCATGGCCCTATCTTGGACCAATTAGATCAGAATGGGCAGGGTGGGCTGGGCGTCACTGCCTAGATGATTCAGATTTGCAGCCAGAGTTGAGAACTCCATGTATGACTTTAAATACTCCTTTCCCTTATCTGTTTTTCAGTATTTGTCTTACATCTTTTTTTCCTGTAGCATTTTACAGCACAAAGCATCTTCTCATAAATTTGATAGCTTTCTGGGAATAACTGTGCTAAAGTGTGGTTGTCTAAGTAAACTTTTGACAAAGTACACAACCTCAGCAATTTTGTATTGCTTAATTAATAAGCTAGAAGACATTACTTGGATGCAGTTATCAATGAAGGAAATAATTTCAAATCTGATTATCTGTATAAACTTTTGAATATACCTGTTACAGGACATACTTCCATATTTTTTAGTAGTATGCATATGTGGACACTTTAAACATTATCATTTGTCTTTCATTGAGATATAATTGACATAGAACATATTTGTTTCAGGGGTACTAATCATTTGTCTTATGGTAGAAGAGAAATTAGTACTTTTATGACCTTTTCCCTTATCCCAGTATAAGGTTTAGCTTTAATACACACTGTCTTTTCATTATTGTGACTGTAAAATTTAGTTACTCCTGTGCCAGAGTGTGCTAGAATTATGTTCCCCTTTTTTCTACGACTTTTTCCCCCTAGAGTAAATAATTATAGCATCTCATTGCCTTAGTTTTCCTTGTGTGTTTGATTTCATTCTATCCCAAAACTCTGTACAAAGTTTCCACACATCACACTTAATCAGATGTTTTATCCATCCTCCCGACCCCCTCAGTATTCGCTTCTGCTCTGAACTGAGCTTGCTTCCCTCTGCCTCTTCCACAGCTGTGCTGGACTTGCCTGTGCAGTCATGCCAGGAATTTCCTTTGCTTTTCTATTTTATGAGAACTTATGTCTTTCTTGCTTCACTCCTTTTTGTTTTGATTTTTTTTTAATTCCAAATGCCTGAAAATGTATTGGTCTTACTTTGCTTTTGATTTATAATTGAGCTGAATATAAAATTCTGAATTGGAAAACATTTCTTCCAGCAGGCATTTGAAAGTATTGTCATGGTCCTCTAGCTTCCAGTGTTGTTAAAAAGACCAGTTATCATTCTTACTCTGAGTTTTTCTCTTTCTGGTAGATTTTAGAATTTTTCATTTATCCCTGGTATTTTTAAATTTGCAAGGTGTGTGCCTTGTAATGTGTCTTTGGTTCATTGTGCTAGGCCTTCTGGACCTTTTCAACAGAAAGTTGGACATTTTTCGGTTCTAAGAATTTTTTTAAATTAAATTTCTCTTAGAATGTTTTCCTCTAGTTTTCCAGAAATCTTATTGGTTGTACTGTGCTGCTTGATTATCTAGTACTCTTTTTCATTTTACTGTTTTTTTTTCCTCAGTTCTACTTTCTGGGGGTATTTCCTTTGTCTTTTAATCTCCCTATTGAAATATTTTGATTCCACTATCATCAAGTATCAAATACTTATTTTTCTAGATATCTTAATATTCGTTCCTAATTTAATTCCATTGAAATCTGTAAGATTTTCATCTTTTGGTCAGATTTACTGAGGCTTTTTTATAGTCCATCCAAATGGTCTGTTTGGTGCATGTACCTTTTGTGCTTGAAAAAAATGTGTAATCTGCAATTATGTGTAATATGCTAAACTCTGTAGGGTAAGGTTACACTACTCTGTTAGTGTTGTTCAGATAGTCTGTATCTTAATGTGTATCTCTGCTAGAGAGCATGCAGTGTGATCTTGTGTTTCTTAATCTAGTGTGAAATTCTCCTTTAACTGTAATGTTTAGTCAAATTTATTGATGTGGTTCGATTTATGATACAGTCAGATCTCAAGGTATGCTGCTTTATTATTTCCTTTTTGCCCCATCCTCATTTGTTTGGTTTAGTTGTTTCTCTGTTCCTCCTTTCCCACTTTGCTTTGGGTTGTTTTTTGTTTGTTTCCTTAAAAATTCCATTCTATTTTATTTGCTGACTTCTTTAATGATCCTTTTTGCGTTATTTTTTATGGTCCTTAGGGATTGCAACATACATTGTTACTTTTCCTTAGTCTACTTAGACTTAGTAATGTAACACTTGTAAAGTGGAAGAACCTTGAAACTATATAGTTACATCCTCCCCTCCCTTAGTCCTTTACAACCATGCAGGTTATATATGCCATAAGTAAGAATTGTATCTACAGGGACACCTGGGTGGCTCCATTGGTTTAAGTCAGCCTTTAGCTGAGGTCATGATCCCAGAGTCCTGGGATGAGTCTCGCACTGGCCTCCTTGCTCAGCGGGCAGCCTGCTTTTCCCTGCTTGTGCTTGTGTGCACGCGCTCTCTCTCTCTCTCTCTCTCTCTCTCTCTGACAAATAAGTAAAATCTTAAAAAAAAAAAAAAGAATTGTATCTGTATTAGTTATAAACGTACAATACAGTGTTACAATTTTTGCTATAAAGAATCACATGTTCCTGAATATTTTAAGGGTAGAGTTTTCTTATATTTACTTACATTACTATTTTTGATGTTTTGAGTTTTTGTGTAGTAATAATTTTCCTTCAGGCCAAAGAATTTCAGCATTTTTGTAGTGTAGTGCTGTTGGTGATGAATTCTCTTAGTTTTCTTTTATCTGAAAGTGTCTTTATTTTGCCTGCATTCTTGAAGTATATTTTTGCTGAATATAGAATCTTAGGTCAGTTTTTCTTCTCTCTCTTTAGTGCTTTAAAGTTGTCATTCCATTGTCTTCTGACATCCCTTTTTTTTCCTTGTGAAGTCAACCAACATTCATATCTTTACTTCCCCTTATATAGCCTGACATTTTTCTCTTACTGCCTTCAAGATTTTCCCTTTATCTTTGGTTTTCAGCAGACTGACCATGACATACCTAGCTTTGCTTTTTTTTTGTATTTATCCTGTTTGGAGTTTGCTGAGCTTCCTGTATTTGCAAATTTTGTATATTTTTGCACTCACCCAGTTCACTTGTATTTCTCAAATAAAATTTTTTCCAAATTGTCCAGTATAACCCATTATATAGTCAATTTAGTGAGGACCAGCATTAAAACAAGGAATGGACATTGTAAAGTTGGAACTATTATAGTGTATCTCAGTTAGTAAGGGTACCATTATGTGAAACTTTTGTTTCAGTTGTGTGTGTCTTGGGTCATAATGCAAAATATATTTATAGCTGCAAAATATATTTATTTTGTGTATATATATATAACCGTGGTCATGGTTCAACAAGTTTGAAAACCATGCATTGTCTCTGCCTGTTGACATTTGCTTCCCACTGTAACCTTCCCTGGGCAACATTCGAATTCTCTAGAGAACTGTTTGAGTTAAATCAGTATCAGTACTTCCTGTTGAAGCCTTTCTAATCATTGCCTTTGTTCAGCAAGTTGGGGATGGGGCCGGGTGGAGAGTCTTTGGTCTTCACTTCACTCTGGCCTGGGACCTTAGAGTATTCTACCTACTTAGACTCTTTAATAATAATAATCTTCTTCTTCTTCTTCTGTATTTTATCCCTTATCTACTACAAAAGTGTTTTTGTTGTATTCAGTAAGCTGTTCTTCTGCATTATTTTAAGATATTAAGACTTGATTTTGTCGTAAAGATGGGGAGTCATCACACTGGGAGACCATTAGCCAAACTTCCCAGTATGTTATTTAACTTAAGACTCCATTTCCTCCTCAGTAAAATGAGAATACCATCGCTTTCTCATGGAATGATTGTGAGAATTAACTTTCACAGTGCGCTTAAATTACTCAGACTGAAATTCTGTAATACTCTTTTTTACCCTTGACATTTATCTCCTTACCTGAGAGCTGGATTCTAAATCTCAGTTTTCCTTGAGAATGTTACCATATGATGCTTCCATATCTGTTGCTTTGTACTAATAATGCTGTGCTGTAGGTGCTTATTTCCATACCTGCCTGTAAGATTTTTGAGGGTGGAGAGAGCTTGCCTTGTTCATCTTAATCACAAATGTTAAAGTCAGGCATAAAATGAACTCAATAAATGTTGAATTGTTGAATCATCAGATTTATGTAGCTGTCCTTAGCAAAATTTAGGTATCTAGGAATATGGGCACTAGGGTGGGAGGGGGGGAGACTGAAGAATTTGGAAGGGGAGTTAATACTTTATAACAAAAAGCAGGAAAACAAATGCTGGCTCTTAGCAATGTTTACTAGAACAAATTACTTAACTTCATAGTACCTTAATTTCCTAATCTGTAACATAAGCAAGAAAACAACCAGGTCACTAGTTAACGTGTTTTTGGAGACCTTGGTTCCTCAGAAATGCATTTATAGGTGGGCCCTTTGTAGATGAAGAGGTGGGAGAAAAGGAATACATGTCAAGTTTCACAGTCTGTTCCAAGCTATCAAGTTTTATGTTTCTATAATCAGTATAGAGCTCATTTTTTACTGGTTTACCTTTTTTTGCAAGAGCCAGACTTCCTTGGGTGCTCCTCATTGCTGTACAGGCCAGCCTTCGGGCCTCAGATTGTGACATCGTATCTCCCGACTTTTTAATATCTACCCCTTCCAACAATTCAGACTCATTTTCTGTATACGCAAAATCCCAAATTTGGCAAAGGGCATTTTTATTTGTTTAGTTATGAAGTTGTTTACTCTGTGTTCATATAAGGCACTCGTCATATATCTAGAAGGTAACAATCTCTATTTGATGCTGTCTTTGGGCTTTCTTATATTTTAAAATTAAAAGTTGATCATTTTATATTTTAACAATGTCCAGTTTTAACATGATAAATGTTAACATACTGTTTTCTGCTTTATTGGCAGTGCTGATATTTAGTGCTTTTCTAATATTTTTCTTCTCTTGTGTTTATCAATTTGAATTATTTGATACTCTATAAAAGCTACATTTTTTTTTCACTTGGTATCTATACTGAAGCTAGAAATTGAATTTAGTAAATTTTTTTCATTTGGTAAAGGGAAAAAGGTTTGATTTTTCTTCCACTTAGTTTTTTGAAGTTCCTTTTTCCATCTTTTTTCTTTTTAGCCATCTTTTATCGCAAGCAAGTGCTCTTACTAATTTTCTTTTGAAGCCTCATTCTGTATAGGCTTTATGTCTTTAGGCCCTTCTTACAAAACAGTATGAACCAACTTTTAAGGAGATCCAGGGGAACAAACACCATAGCCAAGAGTGAAAAGAAACTTTTGTGTAAACACTTGGTCAAAATTAAACAAAAGCTCAGCAGTTGGACCTTCATTTAGTATAAATAAACATGCTTTATGTTGACTCTGGAGATGCATGGATTAATAACACGAGAAGTGCTCTTCTCCCAAACCTCTGTTGTGGAAAGAGGTGCAGCTTGGTCTCCTGGAAGAGAGATTCCTGGTGAAATATGATGGCAAGGTGACTGGGGTGCAGGCACATTTTACAAACATTTGGATTCAGATTGCCTGGCTGGCTCATTCAGTGGAGCGTTTGACTCTTGATCTCACGGTTATGAGTTCAAGCCCCAGGTTGCGTGTAGAGATTACTTAAAAATAAAATCTTTAAATGAACAAACCATTTGGATTCATTGTAACTCTGCTGCTTATGATAGTGTCTTAACTCAAACTTTACTTGGCTATCCACAAAAGTTTTAAGTTGTACGCACTCTGTCCCCAACATAAACTTTTCTGGCCCAAACATGGGCAACTTCTACTCTGTGACCCCATACTGATTTTACTAATGCTACTGAAAAAACAATAAAGAAGGTAAACTTCTATAATTACATTTGCAAAATTTATTCTAACTAAAGAATTTTGTTATCCCTGTTCATAATATTCCTTATTTAAGGTTATGTAAGAATGGACTGTGTCTCAGCCTATCAACTAAATATTTCATTTTCATGGAGAGTAATTGGAGGAATTAGAAGAATCTACAGCTTATGTATGCATGTTGAGGACCGGTTGAAGTTGTAAAAGTATACAGTTGTATAGTTTTCTCCTCACACCTTGAGACATTTCAGTGGGTCTGTAAGTAAAGGTGATGTTAAATGGCTAGTGGTCATCTGATTGGCAGCAATTAAAAACTCTGACCGTTAGGATCATTCTTTCTCACCTTAACCGAGACTGAATTGAACTATAATATATTTTAAAAGTTTTTTTTTTAACCCACTAGATAAACAAATAATAAAAATTATTGCTGGGAGATATAAATAGTACAAATTTACAAGCATCTCTTTATATCTGCTTTTGTTAACTGTGACAGGTAAAGGAAACTGTTTTATCCTGACTATGGGAAATCACTAACATAGTTTAGTTGATATTTTTCTGTTTCAGTACATAAGATTTGTATGTGACCTGTTGATTATGCCCAACCAAAAAGACCCCGATACGGAACAAGCACCTTAAGTCATGTTTTTAAAATTAACCAATATCCTATACCACCACGTGATTTATACTTTATTAATCTAGACACCACTGGTGGTCATTTAAACCAACACATTAATTTTCTTTTCTGCTTACAACAAGAGAATGTGTCATTGTCCATGCTTTTCTCATTGTCCTTGAATAGGTAAAGAACTCTACTAACTAGCATTTGGAAGCTAAAGTCTCCATCATTGGCATACTCCAGTAGCAGCTAAGGACAACGGAGGCATTTGAAGGAAGACGGAGGAATTACAGTTATGCCGCAGAGTACAAACAGCTCTTATTTTGTACTTGGCTTTTTAGTAACTGCCCTTTGAACTTGATTGCCCTTTTACAGTACAGATGATGTTAAAGAGATTTTTTTCTTCAAAGAAAAGATTTAAAATAAACTCTGTTACTTGATGCTTTTAAAAAGCATTTAGCTCTTTTCTGTTGATGTTTTGTTATATAGACTCAGGTTGTTGACGATATCAGAAGATGGGCCTCCCTTTAACTAAAGGATTGAAGTTAATACCTTCAGTGTAAGAGTTGAAATTGTGTGTTTTGGCTTTATTGCTAGAATTCCCTATCACTGACAGGGACAAGGGAATTTGAAAAAGACCTTAACTTAATCATGCAATTGAAACTGTAACAAAACTCATACTCTATCCCTCTTTAGAGTTTGTCACCCCTGACTTAGTTCACATTGGGCACCAGTCTTTCAAAATGATGCATTATTTATGAGTTTTGCCATCACATGCCTTCAATACTGTGATCATCATCATAATACAGAATGTGAAGCAGGGAGCAAGACTCTATGAAAATGTCCCTGGGTGTTGGTTCACTTCAGTTGCCTCAACAGTGGACCAACCACCTGGTACTGCTTCTTTTCAACCTCCTTCCACACTAGTGGCTTCCTTCTTACTCCTGTAGGGACCCCGTACTCTCCAGATGCCGGGCAGGTGGTTTCTAGCTGTCACCAAAATTTAGAATGCTTGTTCTTCCACTAATAAGAGGATTCTCATTCTTGTACTGGAAGGGAGAAAGATAGGGCGACATTTAAATATTGGTTCTGTTAGGAATTAGAGGATATGAACCAAAGGAGTCAAAAAAGGAGAGTTATAGTGAGTTATAATAAGCAAACAAGTTTTGTTCTGTTTTGTTTTTTGCAGCCCTTCTAGAGGACCATGTCATTTGTCCTGCAATATTATAGGCAGTACTGACAGTGTTCAGGTCATTAGAAGGCACAAACATGGTTTGTCACCTAAGAACTTGTCTGAATTATGGCCCCTCTTTTTGACTGATACAAAGTAACACTTCAGAGTAGGAATACGAGATGATATTCAAGTAGATGTATAATCAAAATTTTGACATTCATCACAGGTTAACAAGAAGCGCAGGGTTGTGATAGGAAATATGTCAGATCATTGGCTGAAAGTAAAGCGATTGTGTTGTGGTTCAGAGGGTCACTAGTAGCTTTTTAAGCATTCTGCCCTGGGGCAGAGACTATCTTCCATAAAGGTTCAAATCTAGAAAAGATGATTCTAGAGTGTTTTCTCAAAACTCTGTTCAAAGGAGGTTTCAGAATGTACCACTTAACAGAATAATTAGATGGGCTTTAAAATCTGTGAAACAAGTGACTGTTCTGTGCGTGGCAGCAGAAGACGATGGAAGTTTTTGTTATGTGAAGAGCAGAGATAGTATCTGCTCAAAAGAGTTGTAAAATCCAGGGCCACCTGGGTGGCTCAGTCTGTTCATCTTGTGCCTGGCTCAGGTCATGATCCCAGGTCATGATCCTAGGGTCCTGGGATACCTACTCATGGAGGAATTTGCTTCTCCCTCTGCTTCTGCCACTCCCCACCATTGTGCTTTCGCTTGCCCGCTCTATCTTCTCTCTGTGTCTCTCAAAATAAATACATCTTTTTAAAAAAAAACTTGTGGGGCGCCTGGATAGCTGAGTCGGTTAAATGTCTGCCTTTGGCTAGGTCATGATCTCAGGGTTCTGGGATCGAGCCCCACGGGGCGGGCTCCCTGTGGGGAGCTGCTTCTCCCTCTCCCTCTGCCTGCTGCTCCCCCTGCTTGTGCTCTCTCTGTCAGATAAATAAACAAACTCTTAAAAAAAACCCTGTAAAATCCAGATTGAAAAATCATTGTGGACTAAGTAATTGCTTATTTATTTGTTAGTTAATGGAAGGAATAAACTGATTGAGAGTATGTTGTACGTCATGTTAGTGACAGGGAAACCTTTTCAATTTTATGTTTTAAGTTGGATTTCTTCATGAAAGAAAGAAAAAAAGTCTTGGTTATATATAGGTGGGAGAATTTACAGGTGTAAAAAAACTTGATAAAAAGCTAATTTGATTAGCAGAGATGACAAGCAGATGTGTAAAACAATTTTTTTAAGATTTTATTTATTTATTTGACTTACATTTTAAGTCATAATGCCTTGTCAGGACCAGAATTGTTGTTTTTTCTCCCAAACTCAGTATTGTATCTCTCGTACTTCTCTCCTACCCATATCTCAGTCTCTTACCAGACAGCGAGGTAGAGGACATCATACCAGATTGCCTCACTTAATGCAGGTGACCTTGACATCATGAAGTTCTCTTTACTCTGTCTTAAGAATCCGGTAATAAGTATCCAGTGAATGATTCTCATTAGAAAGCTAACTAATAATCATTGTTGAAAGCATGTAATTGTAGTATGCAGTAGTGTTAAATGTTTATGGTTTGCTTTCTTTTTGTAGAACACAAAGTAATTATAGTGGGACTGGATAATGCAGGGAAAACCACCATTCTTTACCAATTGTAAGTATAGTTATTTACTTAAACAGTTTTCATTATTTTAGTTATTAGAAGTAGTTTTTTTGTAATTCATAAGGTACCATTGTAATAGAACAGAAAAGCTCCAACATACGGTTTTGTATTTTACCAAACATAAAATATGTTCAAAAAGTGAATAAAACTGCTGTGTGTTTGCTAAAGCCTTCACAAGCACTTGTCTTTTTCTGGTCTTGAAAAAAAGAATTAATATTAAACTAAAATAAATAAAGCACGTATAATAGTGCTGGAGTGAAGTGATAAAGTGCATTTCACTTAATTCTTCCGGCACTGCAGTTCATGTGAATAGATGGATATCTCTAGGAAGCTTATTGCTACTGTCCTGACTAATAGCTCTGAATTATTGAACGTAGCCAGACTTGTCAAATCAAAAGAAATGAAGATCACCCCAGAAAGTACTGCTTTTCTAGCTTGCAGAGGGAAGGGCTTGAGACTTCCAGAGAAATACATTAATACTTGCAGGAAATTTTAACAACCCATCAATCCACTTGTCAAAGTAGCTCCCGTTATCCTTTCGGTGTTCATGAAACTATCCACGTTAACTATCCAGTGGAAATGGATCTGTGTCCTAAGCATTTTAGCAAGTAGTCATTAGATACAGTGCACCGTTGTATGGCTCTTATCTCTTTCCACCTCATCCTAAGTGTATCAGCTGACAACTCTCCAGAAATACTTCACTTATGCAATGCCTGATGTATTTTTCAGAGACTTTGCTAAAAAGCTTCTAACTTGTGGCTTGTTGTTTTAGAGGCGAATAACTGCTTGTTTTACTTTAAAATATTAATTCATTGGCCATTATGTATTTTAATATGACTTTGCCTTTAATATCAGATATGAACACTTCAGAAACCTGTCAGTTGTTGCAATGATTTTCCACGTAACTTTAAAAATATACATAAAACCCAAGAGACAGTGCAGTTGTAGGCTTTTTCCAGCACAGTACTGACTTATTATAGGCAAGTATGTATTTGTTGAATGAACTAATTCATGTATCTTAACCAATAATTATGATAATATATGTGAGTATGAGCATTGGTGTTCTAAACATAGTTATTTTAATTAAAATTTTCATTTGCATATAGCCTTTTCTTTTTAAGGTTGTAGTTTAGATGGACAGGCCTGAGTCTCAATTTTCTCACATAGGCAGTCTTCAAAATTATACATAACATAGCCTACTATTCAGTGGTTGCTACTTTGCAAATATTGATGTCACAGTCACCAGGAAACTTGCTCTGGAAGGGGCACAGGTTCTGCTCTGATAACAGGGCCTGGTAGTATTGGAATTTGGGCCACAGAAATACAAACTCACACCATGATGTTCCTTTCTCTCCAGATCAAGGCTTTCATTTATTCCACTAAAAGAAAAAAAAAAGTCTTCTTCAGGAGTTGTTCTTTGTCTAGATATTTGTTTGCACAAATGTTCTCTAAGGTTCTAGTTTTGATGTTAATGATTACCATCATCGGTGCAAATGAGGAAGGGTGATTGACTCTAAAAATATAGAGATGAAACTTCCTTCAGATTCTCAAGATTTACAAAAGATTTTTTATGGTGTCTTTCAACAGCTTAATGAATGAAGTGGTTCATACATCTCCAACCATAGGAAGCAACGTTGAAGAAATAGTTGTGAAGAACACTCATTTTCTCATGTGGGATATTGGTGGTCAGGAATCACTGCGCTCATCCTGGAACACGTATTACTCAAACACAGAGGTATCTAAGTTGCCTTCTGAATATTAATACAAAGAACCAGAGAGTCAACACAGAAAAGAAATAGGCTGTACATGAAGGCATATTGTCAGTTGCTTCTCAGTAAGATCGTGTTCTGTAAGGAATGTGAAGTGTTCAAATAGAAGAGAAAAGGCCGGTAGAAAGAGTAACTCTCACTGTTTGTTGTGGGTTTACTGTATCGCAGTCTCTGAGCTCCTCCTCACAGTAATCCTGTAACATCTCTGCTGTTGGAGAAAGCAGACACTGGGATCAACCAGATAACCTGTCCCAAGATCTCACAGCTTTAAGAGGCTCTGGTTAGGGGAGGAATAAAAGATTTTAAGCATAGTTGAATACAAGGTTTCCACAATTCAAATTTTTGGTAAGATTATATTTTAGTTTAAAAAAGAAATGGATTTACAGTCCCTCCCTCCTCCAAATTTTCTGTCAGTTATTTCATTATTTTACTACTTCAGAGCCAACCTGGGAAACAATCTGGACTAGCTTCTATTTCTGTTTTTATTTCTCGTTAGAGGCAGATTTTTTTTTTTAAACCAATGCAGTGCTATTGAGAGATTTATCTTTGAGTATACTATAGTACAATTGCATCCATAATTTCTCTTTACAAACAGGTACGTGTAACCAATTATTTTTTTCTAAAATGAAGCCTATTAAAAATTGAGTGGGTGTTTTGAAGGGAGTGCCAAAGAGGTGGGAATGCAAAGAAGCTTTGGTAAATGTTTCTTTTTTAAGATAAATCTTGAGATTATATTGCAATCTCATGAGTATCTGTGTGCATATATTCCAGTGCAGTTTGTGACTGTCAGAACCAAATGGCATATCACAGATTTTTAGCAGTGGTGGTAGCACTTCATTTCTTTTTATTTACAGGGCAAGATAGGATGGTAAGCAAATATGGTTATAGATTAGCGTAATACATACTTCTATCATAAAATAACATTCCGAAACGAAAACATGTTAGAAAGTAAGAAAAAAATAACCTTGTAGCATGATTGCAGTTGCCCCTCGAACATTGGGGGCTTCGGGACACTGACCCACTTGCACAATCCAAAATCCGCATATAACTCGACTCCCCAAAAACTTGACTGACGGCCTGCTATTGACCAGAAGCCTTACTGATAACATACAGTGGATTAACACATATTTCATGTGTTATACAGACTATATACTGTATTCTGACAATAAAGTAAGCTAGAGAAAAGAATGTTATTAAGAAAATCATAAGAGAAAAGGCGTTTATAGCACTTACTACACAGTTAAAAAGTCACGTTGAAGGGGATCTGCTCAGTTCAGCCCCATGCTGTTCACCTGTATTTAAGCAGCAGCGTCAGTGTGTGTGGCTGCAGGTGTGACTACAGGTGTGAGAGAGAAAGAAGATCGGCAGCTCTCATGAGTGGGTTACAGTGGGTTCTAGCGGATCCGTGCATAATTATAGCATTACAAAAGGGTAGTTTCTGAACTTGCAGAAACTCCAAAAGACTTAGTGTGGGTCCAGAAAGAAGTATGTTATTAATGACACCACTTGCATGGAATGTTTCTTTAATAAACTTTCTATACGAATTTCAAATTTGGTACATAAAGACCCTCTGGCCTTTCCTGCAGCAGCCCAGCGTAGCACCTAGCAGTTGCGATCTTAGATGCCAAGTAGGCATCCTGTCTGCGTGGTGTTTCCCTGATGGCTTTGTTCACCCTCGTCAGCTTCTTAAATTCCTTACTTTGAGACCTCCAGAAGCCCAAGGTCTCTGTCATAATGCAAGGAGCGCAGCTGTTGGCAGATTCCTGACACACTTCTGTCATTGGAGTTACGTCCCCATATTCTGTCCCTGCTCTTTTTGCCATGGTTTTTACATTTCTTCCTTCTAGTCTCTTCCCTTTTTATCCCCTGTGAAGCCCTTCACATTTTTTATGCAGATCACTGCATTTGTCTCTTTGCTGAATTTTAAGGTCTTCTGATACCCTCCCTCTCTCTGTTTATTCTGCGTTATTCCTCCGTTACAACCTTTAGCTTCGCTTAATCTCACTTCTTCACTTTTTCTTCTAAGATGCTCAGTTATCTTAGAGTGCAGAGGGCCTGCACTCTCTTATTTATCTTACCAAAGATCCTTTATTTCTAATGTATAAGATGCACCTTTTTTCATACATACCATTACCAACAGCTTTCTCCAGCCCTCTTTGCTTGCTCCTCATTAATTTCACCTGCATCCCCTCTAGCACATTAACCCCTAAATAGGTATGTTTCTATTTAGCACATTTTTTCTGGGACTTTTATTGTTGATCTTGTTATGTTAAAATATCTTGTTCATTAGTTGTGGGGGGTTTTTTCCCCTAAATTTGCTTCTCTTTTTCTTTCTTTATGTGCTCCTTTCTGATAGGCAGGAGACTGAAACATAAATGATTACTGATTGCTCAAATGAGCAGTCATAGAGTACTTCCAAGTTTTAGTAAAAGTTACTCAAATTACTGTGACTTTCTCTTTGGAAATTATTTTTTATTACCGGCATTTAAAAATAAATCTTCATATTACAGAGTATTATGTTTAAAGACATTACCTTTTCAAAATAAACTTCAGGCATGGTTTTTATTTGTTGAAATTATGAGTTATTACTAACATTTGGATTTTACAGTATAATATAAACTCTTTATGATGAAAAAGCAGTAGACCATTTTATGGTGATGATGTCATGTGAAGAAAGTACTCTCACTTGAGAGTAGTTTTGCAGAAAACTTCAAGGTTTCATTCAATTTTCTTTCTTTTTTATTGTCTTCTAGTTCATCATTCTTGTTGTTGATAGCATTGACAGGGAACGACTAGCCATTACAAAAGAAGAATTATACAGAATGTTGGCTCATGAGGTAAATTTTGAAAGCAAACATAAACCATGGAGTAAGGTATCTGTATACTGGTTGAGCTTTTTTACAAAGATTATGGGCTTTGCTGTTGGTTATTTCATCATTAACAGAATTTTATATTTTGATGAAAGTCTTAAAGTCAAAAAGTTTCATAGTTTCATTACGTTTTCAAACCTGAAAAAGCTCAACACACTAATTTGTAGACTATTACTGTTATTGACAAGATTTTTCGGTTTAAACCATTTATTCATGCCTTAAAGATAAATTAAAGGAAGAAAGACGAAAATTTACGTGTTTTTTTCCCAAGAGTTTATAATAACTGAAAAGTTTTAGTGAATAGTCTGAGATCACTTAATTCCATTTCAGATATACAAAAGACTTAGAAAATAAAACAGTTGTCCGCCAGCCACTAATTATAAGATATGAAATATCTTCTGCGACCCCCCATCTCATTTTCTTCCTTTCTCTAAAAGAATTCTGAAAGAATTACATTATCGTAAAAGTAGTGATTATCAGTACCATGTATATTTTTATACTTTCCCTACATTTTTATTTGTCAGTTGTACAAAATATTATATTTCATTGTTCATAAACTCTTATATAATGATAAATATTTTTTTTCCCCTGTAACTCAGTTTTGGGTTTTTT
The DNA here is from genome assembly GCA_002007465.1 of Ailurus styani. Lineage (NCBI taxonomy): Eukaryota > Metazoa > Chordata > Mammalia > Carnivora > Ailuridae > Ailurus > Ailurus styani. Next base: position 568,077 of record LNAC01000625.1, read on the forward strand.
TTTGCACAATATTGTGATTATCCATGTCAGTATGTAGAGCTTATTAGTTCATTCTTTTTGACAACTATACAGAGTTCTAGTATATGATTAAATCACATTTGGTCTATTCTTTTTTTTTTTTTTTCGATCTTCTATTAATGAACATTTAGGTTATTTCTAAATTTTGATAGTATGAATAATTCCTTAGTGAACATTAATGAATACGGTTAGTCTATATGAATACTAATAAGTAAAATAAGTATTACCCAGCTTTTACCCTCGTCCTCTTCTTTAAATTTGGAGAAATTGTGTAGTATTTGGTGGCATATTACCATACTTGCCCGTTAGAGTATTGCTCATAGAGTTTTAAATTAGTGTTTAAGGTGCATGTTTATTTTACTTAGAGTTTGACCCCTTTGGCCCAATAATATAAAGTTACTTGATTATCTAGCTTATATCAATAAGCTTGTCTTTATTAGAGTCAATCCTTAAATCACTGTTATGTGAGGAAATTTATTTTCATTTCAGTACAACTTTTATTTTTTTTTTGAGTTTTTATTTTTTAAGTAAGCTCTAGGCCCAACGTGGGACTTGAACTCACAACCCCAAGGCCAAGAGTTGTGTATTCTATTGACTGAGTCAGCCAGGCACCTCTCAATAAAATTTTTAAATTAAACATTACTGCCTAATCATTTTAAAATAGAAGGATTTCATTATAACTGTCAAGTTGGACATATCTGACCTTCCTGATGTATTAGTTTAATTTTAATTGTGAAATATTTCATTGATTGCAGGATTTACGGAAGGCTGCAGTCCTTATCTTTGCAAATAAACAGGATATGAAAGGGTGCATGACAGCAGCTGAAATCTCTAAATACCTTACCCTTAGTTCAATTAAGGATCATCCATGGCACATTCAGTCTTGCTGTGCTTTAACAGGAGAAGGGTAAGTGCTAAACAATATGAGGGGAAGTATGACTGCTTTCAAATTTCTGTCAACTTTTCTTCTTTGATCCTGTTTCTTTTTTTGTTCTTAAAGATAGTTTTTTTTTTATTAAAAGGTTTTATTTATTTATTTGACACAGAGAGATCAGATCACAAGTAGGCTGAGAGGCAGGCAGAGAGAGAGAGGAGGAAGCAGGCTCCCTGCTGAGCAGAGAGCCCGATGCGGGCCTCGATCCCAGGACGCTGAGATCATGACCTGAGCCGAAGGCAGAGGCTTTAACCCACTGAGCCACCCAGGTGCCCTTAAAGATAGTTTTTGTATTATATTTCAATTTTATAAGGTAGAAATAATTTTAGTCCGTTACTCTTGTTAAGTTACAGTTGAGCAGAGTTATTGACACATTTTTTGTAACTTTTAATATAAACAAAATGTTTTACCAGAAAAAGTCAATAACAAACATTTGGATGAAGTTGTCACAATCCAGATTTTTAGTTACTGTTCACTTCTTGCTTACATTGCAGTTACCTGAATTAAAGAGGAAGCTTCAAAGAAATTTCACATTTTCTGTAAAGGCTTAATTAAGCATGAGCTCTCAGCTTTCCACAAGAGTACATCTCCTTTCTAATCAGGAGTCCTTTCAGGGGGCATACTTCAAGAGAGGAAACATTTGAGATAACTGCTTCTTATAGTTTATTCTTCTTTCCTAAGAACTTGAGTTTGGATAGAGTTGGCCAAAGAGAACCGAGTGTATTACAAATGACTTATCCAGTTGATTTCCAGGAGCTTACTTATCCTCTGATCAACCTGACCTTCATAATTATGCTCATATTGGAAATAGCTTGTAATAAAAATAGCAGATGTAGACTCTTTGACCTATCCTTCCAAGACTGGGGCATAAGCATTCCATTCTTTAGAATTTAAGTGGTTAGGGCAGAGTTCCTGTTTGCCTTTCTATAGTGGTTTCAGTTTTAATCTAAAAGGGGGAGAAGAGTTTTTGCGATCTTGATTGTAGAACTGCCAAAGCGGTTATCTTCAAGATGAGACTGAAACCATTTCCCAATTACTCAACTAATCTGATACCATCATTTTTTCTAAGTGAATCTATCACTTAAAAATTGCACTTCTAATGGTGTTACCTACATACTTCATTTACCTGTATAAGTCATTATCGCAGTATCAACATTTGGGTAAAACTTAAAAAATAATAAGAATGCTTTGAATTGTAAGTATTTCCATTTTGAAAATAATTCTGTCTTTTGTTTCAGATTATGCCAAGGTCTAGAGTGGATGACCTCCCGGATCGGTGTGAGATAACTTTTTGCTTGAAGAGAGACTGCTCTATTTATTCTGTGACATGAACATTTTCCTAGTACCTTTGGCTGCTAAGGCAGCAGCATGTTTAATTTATAACAACACAAACCTCTATGAGCAACACTTGAATCAAGTGCAGCTGAACTGGAACATAAAAGATTTTTTCTTAACTTTTTTTTAATGCACTAATCTTCAGTTGGATGAACATAATGTGTAACTATGTTTTCAGCAACATAATTCTGACTGCTGATTCTAATTACTCAATGACTGCCTTGTAAGAAATGTTTGTCATATGTTTAATGTTTTCTGAAGTATTGTAATAACTTTAATGACCAATTTCTTTCATTTCTTGTCTACCCCCTTTCCCTACCAGATAATTACTGGTTTGACAGAGTAGTAGTGGAAATCATCAGGTACTGCTTGCAAACTTAACCAGCACTAAATATTTGCTCCCTCTTCAAACCACTTATCTTTTGGACAGACCTTATTATAGAGAAAGAAATCTGCCTAGAAGATACTTATATATAAGGAAGACTGACCATCATGAGAACTGCTTTTAAGTTAATTTCTCCCACATTACTACAAGTCATGGAATAATTTTAACTTACTATTAGCATGGAAATTAAGTAGGCTGTTTATCTAAAAGAATTAAGTTCACTTTTCTGCCTCTAATACAAGATTAGTTTTGACTAAAAACTAATCAAGAAAAAATATTTGAAAGTGCAACTTTGATGGTAAATATTTTGATAAATCTGATATTTTAAAAATGTATTATTCAACACATACATTAACTATCAGAAATTACTAAAGCATACCAGCACTACTATCAAAACAAGACAGTTGGAATATATTTTACTATCAATTATAAGCAACTTTTATTATCAGCTGGAAGTTCAACTATTCCATTTGGAAGGGAGAGCATATCTGCTTTGGACGGTAATAGCTAAAGCAGAAGTATAAACATTTTCTTAAAAATTTGAAGTTGTGAATTTGAATAGTGTTTCTACCACCAGCAGTATATTATACTTAGAAAACCATATGACTTTTCCTTAAATCCATTTGAGGTTATACTGTAATAGGCTTAAAACAGTTGCCATCTTTATAGAACATGATGTTCTAAAGTCTTTTGCTGGTTACAGGAAACTGCTGAATTTAATCATAGCTTTTAAAGTATTACTAGGAGACTGAAAGTTAACACTAACATCTTATAAATTATAAATAGGAAGAAAAAGTCATAATCTATCAAAAGTTTATTACATATCATTGAAAAGTTTTCAAGGCAGTTGTCTGATATGAACAGTAATATAAATAGTGCATACTTTAGAGGGAGGACAAATATTGTAATTTTGATCCTCTATTTCAGATGTGTGATTTGCTATAATGGAAGGGATAAAATGCATACTTAGAGAATAATACTTCATTTTTGCAGTATTTTTTTCATTTGGGTCAAAAATAGGATCCAGTGTTCCTAAGAATATCAAAATACCTGTTCAGAAGTGGTATTTTAATTGTAGTATTTTTTATTGTAAATTGGTTTTACTTTTGCTCTGTTTTCAGGTATACTTGATTTATTATATTTAGTCTAATTTAGTTGAATGTGGTAACATTTTCTTTCTACTTAGTGGTAGCACACCCTAGAACTAAAAAATGGCCAGAGGAAAGCTTTCTGGACTTTGGGAACTAGTGGTTTATTAACCTTGTTTTGAACCTTTTTCTTAGTGATTGTATACCAGGTAGAGGGTAAATTTTGTTTTTAATAAAATCCATAATCTAGAATATGAGAGAAAAGCAAACATAAATCAATATGGATGCTTTGTGTTATGTGTTTGGGGGCAGGGAGCAGGAGGAATTATGAAGATAACCATTTACCTAAAGCACACTTTGCCAGAATATCTGTCTTGGTTATAACGGTCAGCCATAAATACTGAGGATAATTCTCTTAGCTCCATCCTGAGAAAACATATTTATACCCCTGTATCAATCCTTATTATGAAATTTATCTTCTTGTATCTAATAAGATTGGCTGGCTCAGTTTTCTTCTATCAAATTATACGGTTATTTTTTATATTACCACATCAGCATTATATTGAAAGTGTTTTTAATGATTGTATTTTGTCAAACAACTACTAGTATAGATTCAAGTTTGCTATTTAATTTTTTAAAATACAATTTATTTTATTTTCTAAATTTTTAAAAACATTTTGTTAGTTTGGGATTAGAAATGGTTTATGTTAGCTGTGTTGAAAATGAAATCAACATCCCACTAGTTTTTGTGGCAACGATTGGGAAAAGTTCAAATAGGAAATTCATGTAAGACTTTTTAAAGGTGTTTTATAGGTTCTCATTAGAGATTTCCTGTTACAGTGATAAGAAAACTGATTATCCTTTACTCCAAGAGAATGTTTTGTTTGACCCAAGCGGGTACCTAATACTAAAGCTTGATTCTGACATCCATTATCAATCAACTATAAGATATTGTTTGATGAAAAATGTAAATTTGTAATTAGCGCCTTTATTCACATTTTGAGATGAGTTCTCAGTTTTGTACTATACCTGTTCTTTAGAAGTCAGATTAACAGCTGATTAACTTGACAATGAAGTAATTCAAGATTCACCTCCCCGCCAATTGTTCAGTTCCTAGCAAATTTCTAGTAAGTAGTGGAAAGCAAGGGACCCACCCACGTTACTTTTGGGAGATTATTCTAGATTTTATTTTTATTTTGAGGATGAAGAGAAGTGAAAGTTTAACAGGTCTTTTCAATATTTTATTAGAACTGAAATGTAACTGCCACCCAAATATGGCATTTTCTTCATTTTGAACATGTTACATTCTTCATATTTAAACCCACTGTTCTTATTGCAGCGCATTTGGGAACTCTTAGAATTAACAGGCCCTTCTATATGGGAGTATACTACATAATTTGTATTGTTAGTGTAATTTAATTCCTTAAAATTTGAAATAATATATATAATCTATTGGAAAATTCATGGTTAAGTACGTAATTTTTGCTTTAAGGTTCTGTGTTAGGTGTGCTTAAAGGTATAATTTTTTTCTATATTCATTAGGAGAAAGATAATAAATTCAAGATTTATTGTTAATAATAATTTTTAAGTGGGCACTTACCCTTATAGCCAAAGTCATTTTGTTTAAGCATAAATTAACTTTTATTTTCTATAGCATAAAGAGAAAATAATTATTTTCCTATGAAATGGTGAGTGATACAGGCAGTGCTGTAAATAATATTCTCTTAAGAGCTATGGGGAGTCAACAAAGCAGAGAAAATTTTAAAGAAGACAGTAAATCTTTATATTTTTAAAAATCTTTTTGGTGTAGTATCTTAGGACAAATTTAGACATGGAACTGCTTGTGACTAGCACTCATTTAATTCTTAGCTGTGTAAAACTATATCAGTAGAAAAATGTGGTGGTATTATGCCTACGGAAGGGTAAATTCCATTGACATTTATATTTGAAGACCAACTTCATGAGTCTAAACTTTTCTCTGTGGCTTTGGATCTAAAATATTTCATATGCAGTTCAATTCTGTAGGATCTTTTATATTTTATTGAGATAAAGTCACTTCAAGATATAGTCTGATAGCTTGTATCTAATAGAATATTGTGCTGGTTGTCTAAAGAAGTGGATTTCAATCTTAATTTGGCCATAAATTGTCTAGTTGACCTTAGGTGATTACAGCCTTTTTGTTTTTTCCCATATTGAGGAACTTAAGCCAACTAGAACTCCGTGTCTTTTGGTTTTAAAATCCTAAATCCTTACACACTACATTAAAGTCAAAAAACTAAAAATACTAGGAAGGGACATGTAGTATGAAATTAAATTCACTTTTATCTATTGTTTGATTCCCACCTCATTATCATTTTGTTTAGTTTATGAATACAATCAAATAAGAAAACAAAGTATCAGCTAGTAACTGCTACTCAGCTTAAATTGAGCTAAGAGCTAATGATAATGCAGAAGAGAAAGTAAAGCCATATTGCTAAGAAAATTATTTTAAGCTGCTGATAAAACACCAGTGTTGTGTTTAAAGTACTTTCTTTTAGAGAATATCTTGCTTATTTTCCTGGCTTTTACTAATTAGAAGTGGTCAGTTTGTTCAGAGTGTATTGTTGTTAGATGCTACCCCAAACTCCCAGTTCTGTTTGACTTTCAGTATTGAAATGAGAGTGTAGCCAGGCTGTCAATATTTTGCAAACGTCTCTGTAAATCTGAGAGTAGTTTACGTTCAAGGTTGATTTCTTCAGTAATGTCTCATCCTTACTCATTTAGCATTACTGTGAAGCCTGAAATTCAAGGTTCCCAAAAAGTATTTTTTAAAGAGTTCCAGGTAGCCAAAAGTAAATAGAGAAGATTGATTTAAAAAAAAAAATTCTCCATTTTAAAGTAGAAAAAATATTGTGTTCAACAGATCCAAAATCAGTTTTAAATGTATATGATTTGGTAAAACATTTGAGAAAGGTTAATATGGGGTATAGAGTCATACCTAGAAACGAAGGTAGAAACAGTTGATAGTAAAGATAAACATGAGGTAGAAAAACCTTCTGAAGGATATTAAGTAATAGAAAACGTGAAATGAAAACAGTGAATTTCCCTCATTTAAGGCACTTAAAATTGCTAGAAAGTACAGTCTTTTTCTGTAGAGTTAGGTATCTTTTAAAGTGGCCAAACGACCAAAGATTGATCAGGTTTTTAGAATTTGTTAGTGTTGTCAGTCACATCTTTTTTGTTTTTTCCTTAAATTAGTAATCTACATTGTCTCTTAGAAACGGAGAAATAATAAAATGTGGCGTACATATCTTTTGGAATAGATGACAGTTCTAGAAGAATGGAAATGTTCTCTTGCACAAACTTGTAAAATTTTAATTAAAAAGTTACCTCATTTTTCAGTCCATAAGGTGCTTTGCTCAAGCTTGTGAGATGTTACACCCATAAATAACCCTTTCACCCAAACTGTATTTGAAATATGCAAAATTCACATGTAAGGGATAGCATTCCTTGGAGATTCTGTTTCGTTTTACTCTTGGTTGCTGCCAGCAGGGCTGGAATGGAATAGCAGCTCTCGTACTGTCCTCATTAAAGCACACAGGCAAGTGCTCAGTCAATACTTAATTTGTTTCATTAAAAATCAAATAAGGGCAAGGAAAAACCCTAAAAGTTGATTGATTATATTATACTGTGATTATATTTCATTCCGTGTTGGGAGGATATCAAATGACTACCGTTTGATCTTGGTTGTGCCTAATTTCTGTGCATATTTTGTCCCTATTCATAAGAGATTATTATTTAAATCCTCTTATGTTTTCCCTCAGGAAGTTCAGGGACTCAGCAAACCCCTCTTTTATTCTCTTGGAGTAAACTGTTCAGTGCAGTTATGAAATTTTTAATTTCAATTTTAAAAAAGCTTAGCTGCTATTTTGTTTAAAGCGTGAATTATAAAATGATGTTTATTTTTTTCGGATTATGTGATAGTTTTACATTTTACCCTATTTATCTATTGCACAGAGTATGGTTTTTAAAAAGAAAAGAAAAACTAAAAGCTATTACAGCCTTGTCCTTGGATTTCTCCTAATCAGAATATAATGATTAATCATGCATTGCCATCTTTACATAAATTGGTGCTTTAGAGCATTAAAGAGGAAACAGCAGGCCCTGTAAAATATACTTCTTGCCTCAGAATGTAAAACTACTTTAAAGTGTATTTATACTTATGTTCATTTCTTAAGGTTTAAATGCAAACTGTTGTTATCCATTAAGCTTTAGGCTTTCTACAAAAAGTGTTAACAGTATCTTCACTAATCAGCTTGGTCAAAATAGATGGTGTTAATATGGGCAAAATTAGGAATTGGATCTCTGCGTGGGTCTCTTGGTATTGCATAGAAGGGAAGAAAGAATGTCTTTCATGCCACAAACTGCTTCTTAACCACAACCAAGCAACTGAAATGTGTGCTATTGGTCTAATATATAGCATTAATAAAATAAAAAAGAGCAAACCAATTACTTAATGCATTTACATCATCACTTCTTGAAAATGGTTCAAAGCATGTTCTACTAATGGTGGGGCTGTTTAAAGACATGTTTTAAATTTTTTAATAGCTTCGTTACTGTCATAAAATGCTTTTATATGTTAAGTTTAGGTTGCTGGTACTCACAGATTTTTTTATTTCTGCAATTATGTTACAATGAGTTGCTTGCATGCCTACTCACCAAGTAAAAAGGATGCTGTTTGCTCTGGAATGTTCATCTTTTAGACAGGTTTTGGCTCATTTGCAATCATGGTGCAATACAGTGTAACATTCATTTGTTTTCAGTCAACAGTTTTATTTTTGTCATAATAAATAATTACTTTTCCAATATGACACGAACCCAGTGGTTTCCTTTAAAGATAAAAATCTGTCTTAACAATCTGTTTGTTGCAAGTAATAGAAACCTATCTAAGCTAACAAAGAGATGGGAATTTATTATGAGAGTAAGGTCCTGTTGGGGGTTCTAATGGAACCCGAGGAAGTCAGGGATACAACTGGGTTTTTGGAATAGGCTAGGGCCAGAGACTCAGACTCAGGGATACTGAGGAGAAACCAGAAAGCTCTTTCTCTTACCCATCTCTTTTTCACTTATTTCTTAGGAAGTCCACATGGTAAATAATGCCCAAACCAAATAGTTCCCATAGTTTTATCTTTGTACAAGTAAGAAATCAGATCGTCATTAGGTTCTTTGTTATGTTGTTGAAAACCAACCTCTGTGTTTTGGGAGTCTAAATAGAACACGAAGACCGAGTTTGGGATAAAGAGGAGCAATAATGATGGAGAAAACGATGTTAGGGTTAGAAGCCAATGGCCAAGAAAGAATTCTTGAGACATCTTTGGTGCAAAAAGATGGTTTTATTACAGCACAGGGACAGGACCCATGGGCAGAAAGAGCTGCACGGGAGTCATGAGTGGCCCATTATACACTTTTAAGTTGGGAGGGGGTTCGGGATAGGGTAAACCTTATTTTGGAAACAAGGTTTCCAGGACCCTGAGGGAACCAGCTATCATTAGGAAATAGTCCTTTATAACTGTTTAGTAAAAACTCAGTCATGAGACTCTTCAGATGTATGTCGGTGGATCATATGCTTGGGAGATGATGGCCAGCATGTATCTTGGGGGGCAGGAAGTTTCCAAAGGAGTTTTTTTATGTTAAAGAAGACGTACAGTATTCTAGCGGTCGGGCCAAGATTGCCTCTTGCCGCTAGCTAAGTATTAACATTGAGGCAGCTGAGTTCCTTAGAGGAATGTCACCCGGCCTGTATCAAGGAGTTGTCAGTGGTCTGTAAATAGTAAGGAAATTGAGTACTTTTTCTTCTGCCTTTGATTCCCACGTCAAATAGTTTTATTGCTTTGCTGGGCAAAGGAGACTGCAGCAGGCTAAGGATATTCAAAAACTGCATGCAGCCTGCCGGGAGGAAGGGGCTGGGGAGTGGGGGGATGTATAATAGGGAAATACAGGATCTAGCCACTTTGGACAGGAGTTTGTACCTGCTGCCAGCCTTGGTCAGGTTTTCAGGGTGGTTCAGGGTTCCTGAGACAAAAGACCAAGAAGGGAGGAGGGGAGGTCTGTGGAAGAGAGGAAAAAGATTACGAAGTTTAAAATTAAGCTTTGCGGGGCGCCTGGGTGGCTTAGTGGGTTAAAGCCTCTGCCTTTGGCTCAGGTCATGATCTCAGGGTCCTGGGATTGAGCCCCACATTGGGCTCTCTGCTCAGCGAAGAGCCTGCTTCCCTCTCCCTCTGCCTACTTGTGATCTCTCTCTCTGTCGAATAAATAAAAATCTTTAAATAAAAATAAATTTTAAAAAATTGAGCCTTGCTTGTGGCCTTAATATGGCCTTTTTTTCCCCCAGCTTTATGCTTTTAACTGGTTTCAGTTCCAGTTTCATAATCCCCAGGGACATTGTTCATTTCCCTGCAGTGGGTCAGTTTCTCTTTCCAGTCTGAACTGGTCTAGCGGAAGGTACACATACTGGAGAAGGGGAATCCCTGGGCTAGTGGCAGGCAATCCAAGAGGGGTGTGTGTGGTATAAAAGGAAATATATTTGGTCTTTGGACCCTGGTCCTGAAACAAAGCTCCTCAAACCCTTAGAATTTCCTGAATGATTAGAGTGTCTTTTGTCATTCATAAGAAGGCTCTTTAGGTCATGCAAATGAGGTGACTCAGTGGGCTCCTTGACAGGTTCAGAGTGGAGCTGGTCTGGAGGAATACCAAATGATTAGAAGCTTGGAGCTTTCTCTGCCTGCCAGTCTCTGAAAGGGGAAGACGGAGGAGGGGTGCTGCTGCTGAAGCTCTGTGAAAACTCTTTTTTTTTTTTAAAGATTTTTTTTTTTTTTAACGCCCAACGTGGGGCTTGAACTCAAAACCCTGAGATCAAAGTGTCCACATGCATCACCGACTATGCGAGCCAGGCGCCCTTCTGAAAGTCCTTGGACAAGACTGATGAGCTGAACACATCCAGATGCTGGAATGGTGGTAAACCCCAGTTCCATGGGGGCCCTTTCCGACCTTGCCCTATGCATCTCTTCATCCGGCTGTTCTGTATCCTTTATAGTAAACTGGTAGATAGAAGTAAATGTTGAATTCTGTGAGCCATTCTAGCAAATAAATCAAACCCAAGAAAGACTGCGGGAACTTCGCATCTAGAGCCAGTCAGAGATACAGGTGACAATCTGGACTTGGCATCTGAAGCAGGAGGGAAGGGTGGAGTTTTGGGAGAGTAAGCCATTAATCTGTGGGGTCTGCCCCATTCTCCCAAGTGCACAGTGTCAGAATTGAGCTAAATTGTAGGACACCTAAGTCAGTGTCTGCTGAGAATTGGATTTGCTTTGCGGTGCTGGAAAAACACATTGGTGTGTGTACTCCACTGTGAAGTGTAACTGGGATCTTCTGTGCATCGTGTGTTCTTTTAAAAAATGTTGAGATATAATCTAATATTGGATAAGATCATAAGTTTTCATTATATTCATAAATTTTCATTATATTTATTCAATTTCATTATATTAATTAATTATATTCATTCCTCAAAAGAAGACTCCCTCCTTTTTTCAAAGACCTCTTTGAGAATGTGATTAAAGATATCTACATTGAAAAATTACACATATGTACTGATACAAAGTCTTGGGGTCCAGTCAAGAAAGAATTCTTGAGATGTCTTCAGTGGGAAAAAGATGGTTTTGTAAAGCACAGGGACAGGACCCATGGGCAGAAAGAGCTGCACTAGTGTTGTGATAGGTGACTAATTACATGCTTTCAAGATTTTCAACCAGAAGTCTCTAAGGAATTTGGAAGCAAGGTTTCTAGAACCTTGAAGGGTCGTTTACTACTGTCTAGTAAAACCTTAGTCATGAGACACTTAAGATGTATATCAATGGGCCATATGCTTGGAGGATTGTCCCCAGAACCCTTCACAAAATGCAGCCCTGCTGGCAACTCGATTTTAAACGATAGTTCTAGAATACGTTTCTGTTCTTTTAAGCCACTAAAGCTATGATAATTTGTTACAGCAGCAGTAGGAAATGATGACAGGACCATACGTGTTTTCCCAAACTGTTAAAGATCAGGGACCTAAAGAGAAAATCTAGCAGAGATTTTACTTGGGAGATACAATCAATGTGTGTGATCTGGGTGGCTCGCCCACACAGAAAAAAACCTATCAAGGTATTCAGTGAATCGAGCTTTATAAATTTTAAGACCTAATTTTTCCTTCTACTTTTTTAAGTTCACCTTTTTTTTTTGTTTCAATTTTATTGAGACATAATTGATATCATGGCACTGTATAAGTTTAAAGTATACAGAATAGGAACTTGACTTACATTGTGAAATGGTTATCATGATAAATTTAGTTAACATTTGTCATCTTATACAGATACAAAAAAAAGAGAAAGTTTCTTTCTTATAAGAACTTTTAGAACTTACTGTCTTAGCAGCCTTCAAATATACCCGTCAGCAGTGTTAACTATAGGAATCATGTTGTACATTACACCCCAGCACTTATGTTGTAACTGGAAGTTTGTACCTTTTGAACTACCTTCATAAATTCAATTTATAATCTTAAATTCAATTCACGAATAACTATTAAAACGTTCATAGTCCTAAGAGTTGGTTTCAAGGAAACTATTATTTAGTCCATTATTAAACATAATTAGGGGCGCCTGGGTGGCTCAGTCAAGTTAAGCGTCTGACTTACTCTCAGGTCATGATTTCAAGGTGCCGGGATCCAGCCCCACCTCTCATTTGGGCTCCATGCTCAGCAGGGAGTCTGCTGGTCCCTCTCCCTCTGTCCCTCCCCCCTCTCATGCCTGCCTGTGCTCTTTCAACTAAATATAAATAAAATCTTTAAAGAAACATAATTAAATCATCTTAAACAATTTTAAAGTATATCTAAAGATATATTTGAATATTTGAAATACTTCAAATCTGACTAAACCTTCCCATGTACTTAGATAATTTTAATAAATCTAACAAATGTATTAAATGTAATAGATCCCCTCTTTCTTAAATTTTCATCCTTAGCAAATTTTCCTATAACTTTTTAACTTAAAACCAACAAGTCGAGAATCATTTATTCATTCATGTATTTTAAGTTAGAATCATAAGTTAGCATGTTAGATTCTTTAATATGACAAATCTTAAATATTACACATATTCTACATACTAATTAGGCAAAGATTATTCTTAAACCTCACACAAAAGCATTATACTATGGGTTTGTCTTACTTAACCTCTATATAGATTCTTGGTTTAAAAGACCCTTCTTTGTTTATTTTTTTTTAAGATTTTATTTATTTTTTTGACAGAAACACAGTGAGAGAAGGACACACAAGCAGGGGGAGTGAGAGAGGGAGAAGCTGGCTCCCTGCCAAGCAGGGAGCCTGATGCGGGGCTTGATCCCAGGACCCTGGGATCATGACCTGAGCTGAAGGCAGACGCCCAACGATTGTGCCACCCAGGCGCCCCCCCCTTTGTTTAAAAAGGGCCCTTCCCACTGAGAAAGCAATTTTATAGTCCCAAGCGAAGTTGACTTCTCATGTTAGTGGGCTGAGTTTTTTTGAGGGTTTGTTTTGTTTTGTGTGGTTTTTTTTTTTGCCCGAGGGGTACAGGTCTGTGAATCATCAGGCTTACACCTTTCACAGCACTCACCATAGCACAAACCCTCCCCAATGTCCATAACCCATCCACTCTATCCCTACCCTCCCACCCCCCAGTAACCCTCAGTTTATTTTGTGAGATTAAGAGTCTCTTATGGTTTGTCTCCTTCCTGATCCCAACTTGCTTCATTTTTTCCCTCCCTACCCCCCACGACCCCCTGCCCTGCCCCTCAAATTCCTCATATCAGAGAGATCATATGATAATTATCTTTCTCTGATTGACTTATTTCGCTCAGCATAATACCCTCCAGTTCCATCCACGTCATTGCAAATGGCAAGATTTTGTTTCTTTTGATGGATGCATAGTATTCCATTGTATATATATATATACCATATCTTCTTTATCCATTCATCTGTTGATGGACATCTAGGTTCTTTCCACAGTTTGGCTATTGTGGACATTGCTGCTATAAATATTCGAGTGCACGTGCCCCTGCAGATCACTACATTTGTATCTTTAGGGTAAATAAGTGGGCTGAGATTTTTGAGGAGATTTTGTGACTTTGTGTTGTAGTTACCCAAGAGGATTCTTCTGGCACAGAAACAAATACAACATGAATTCTGTGGGTAGAGAACCCATGCCTTCCAAATGAGGTTGGTTATTCTGTTGTTTCCTTCTCATTAATCACCTGACTTTTTTGGTAGATAACATTGTATGTAATTGGAAGTTAAGAAACTATATTTGGTAGGAATTGTCTAATCTATTTATTGCTTGATTCTATTCTGAATTATTTTCATGTTCTATTCTGAATTATTTTCATGTTCTATTTAAATTACAGCTGATTGAATTCTGCCCATTAAAAAAAAAGGGATTATTTCTGGCACTTGCTGAACCAATGGGAAATGGGAAACCAATAGACAGTTACTGGAGAATTGGTAGATAGATGAAATGTAAACCACAATTTTTAAGAATGTGTTTGAGAGGATCTGATAACTGTCATGAGTTAAAGTAACATCTACCATTTTGAGCATTCCACATGCCATCCCCTTTGCTTACCACTCTATTGTATTAGCTCATTATGCTATAGCAACCTTATGAAGGCAAAAAGTATTCTTATTCCACAGTTAGGAAGCAGACTCTGAGAGGTAAAGTGACCTGCCCAAAGTCACAAGGTTAATAAATGGCACAGTCAGGATTCTGAACAGGTATCTGTCATTCTAAAGCTGTTAACTGTCATGGAGAAACTTCTAGAAGCTTTTCGTATTGGCTTCGTTTTTTCCTAATGACAGAATGAAAGGGAAATGGAAACATTCCCTACAAATATGCTTTGACTGATAAGGAGGCACAGGCATAATGGAAGTCCCTTGGCTAGAGTTTGGATTCTGAAGACAGATTCTGTGCTCAGAAGAGACAGGCTAGGAGAAGGATTCTCATTCTAGGGGTAATCTTAACTATATGCCTGACAGAACTAAATAATGACTCTCTAAATTCCTCTGCTTAAAATGAAACAGAAGTAGAAGTAGAGGAAAACAGTGGTTCTTTTTTGAAACCTGTTCTTTTTTGTTCCTTCCTTCCTCATTGGCATTATAATTTCCTTGTTTTTGTGAATTTGTAACTTACATAATGTCTATAAAACAGTGATACAACTTAATAAATAGGGTGAACATATGTCCCTACTACTGGTCATTGTCTTCTTAATCTATGCAGTGTCCCTCCCTGAAAATGGCCACCTTCATAGGGTTACGTACGGCTACCACTCCTGTTGAATGTATTCAAGACCATCTTCTGCCTTCGAAGGGTGGGCCTGGGGCTATGACTGATTCTCCCCCAAAGAACCCACAGAGCTCCTCAGAGAAGGGTGTGCACATTATTGTGATAAGGAGAAATCTCTCAGGGAAAAAGCTTTAGTCTCTCATCTGTGTCTTGTATTTCCTGGATCCTGTGGCATAGAGATTGTTCAGATACAAGCTAATAATGAAGAACAAAGAGAATCAAAATTCAGCACTGATAAATTTTACTGAATGAAATTTGACTTTAATGAAATCCTCAGCAGCTATAGATGTTAATGACAATGACGTATAATTTCCAGTGACATAAGTGAATCCCCCTCTGTGGCTAGGGCCCTGCATTTCTAGTTAGTCTCCCTTGATGATCTCTTCCACTAAGAGATTTTGATGCACTTTCTTGTGGGAGAAACTAGTTGCCCCTGCTTTTGAAGGGGGGAAGAGCAATATATGTGCCCATGAAGGTGAGAATAAAAAGGGTTTATGCTCCAGATTCAAGAAAAGGAGACTGTCCTTCTGCTGTAATTCCACAGGTCAGCACGAAACTCAAACTCAAAACTCAAACCAACCCTAGTCAATCAATGACAGCCTCACATCAGTGCATATGACTTTGACAGTCAGTCACTGATGGCTCAATGCCTTGGAAAGTCAGCCAATCAATAAACCATCAGTGACCATGCTTCCATGTTCAGGGAATTTGATAAAGAGTCTAAAATTCTCCCAATCTCTGAATTCCATCCAGACGGTATAAAGATCACCTTGTGCTTTGTTCATAGAGACTAACCCTCAGCACAGTACTTCCCAGTAGTATGGGCATCACCTAGGAACCTGTTCAGAACACAGACCTATCAAATTAGAAACTTTGGTGGTCAGGGTCCAATAATCTGGGTGTCACAGGGGATGCTAAGGCATGTTAAGAAAACCACTGGCTTACAAGTCAGATTCTTCCTTGCTTTGGAAGAAAGATCTGTTTCAGGTATTGACTGATGACCTCTTCCTTCTTCAAAGTGAGACAGTTACTATTTCTGTAGGAAAGCCTGAGAGAGTAGATGGAGGGGAGAGGGTGGGTCTCGTCTTACCATGGATGGAAGTGAACCCCGGAAAGGGAAAAGAAGGGTTGCTCCATCATGACGTTGAATGGGAATTCCTGTTAAAAACATGAGCATTAGCCACCACAGTCCAAGATTGCTAGAGACACTACAGGAAAGAGAGTTAGGCTGGCCAACTCCCATCTGAGAGCCTGGAAAAGTTCGATGTCTAGGCTTTGAGGCAACTCTGTATCTCTAGGCTAGTGGGGAGAGTGAATGAGACATAAACCGTACTCAACAGGTGGAGTGGATACCTTGAGAGTGGGTAAAAGCCTTGTGGATTCCAGCAAGCAGGTAGGATGGAAGGTGAATCTAACCATTGCCACAAATAGCCCTGTTCTTTTCTTTCTTTCTTTCTTTCTTTCTTTCTTTCTTTCTTTCTTTCTTTCTTTCTTTCTTTCTTTCTTTCTTTCTTTTAGAATGAGAGCGAATCAGAGAGAACATGCACTTGCTTTTGAGGAGGTGAGAATGGAGAAGGAGAGAAAAAAATCCCAAGCAGGTTCTGCTCCCAGCACGGAGCCCAACTTGGGGCTGGATCTCCCATCCCTGACATCATGACCTGAGCTGAAATCAAGAGTCCCATACTTAACCAGCTGAGTCACCCAGGCGCCCCACCCTTTTCTTTTCTTCTTTAACAGATCTGTCATTGCCTGAGGTTTATTGAAAATATTACAAGCACAGCAGAAAGATTCAAAGGACTCCACGTGGTGTTTTAAAATTCATCCCAACTGTAAAGTGAGTGACCTACAGGTTGGGTCCACTGCCCAAGCCCAAGAGTTTCAGCAGTTCCTCAGGGTCATTATCTACTGCGGGATCTCCTGATCCAGGGCCTAGACCTTAGAAACATAATTCTCTCTCCTCCTCTTGCAGCCGGATGGAGATACCTCTCACAGGTACCTCTGCATCCGCTCCCTCAGATGTGTGGCGAAGCCTGCTGTCTGGTGGCGGATGCAGCTTCTTGCCGGGAATAATGGCGATCCCCTCACACATGTGCTTATTGGTGTGGAAGTTGTTGTCCAGGCGCACGTAGTACTTCTCAATGATGACCCAGGCTACAGCCTTCACAGTTTTGGTGTGAGTGTGGCTCATGTTGGCTGGTCCCTGATAAAAAAAAAAAAAAAAAAGCTGTAGTAGATTTTTTTCAAGAGTAGTTTGAGGTTCACAACAAAATGGAGTAGAAGGTACAGAGATGTCCCATGTGCCCCCTGCCCCGTACATAGGCACGGCCCTCCCCACCATCAGTATCCTGCACTAGAGTGGCACATTTTCTACAGTTAATGAACCTATACTGATAGATCATTATCACTCAAAGTCCATGGTTTATCTTAGGGTTCATTCTCGGTCTTGTACGTTCTATGAGTTTTGACAAAAATATAATGACATGTACCCACCAGTATAGTTCCACTAGCCTAAAAATCCTCCCTGCTCCACCTATTCATCCCTCCCTCCCGCAAAGATAGTTGGACCATTTACTAAAGTGAAAAACCTTCAAGAAGAAGCCCCTCTGTGATATCTATCTGTAACATAGTCTTTTCATGCATTTTTTATAAAATTTTTAAAAAATCTAAAAAAAAGTTTTTTTAAAAAAAGTCCGTCCTTTTCTCAACCTAGTTCCACAGAAAAAAAATTTTGCTCTCTTTTTTTTTGTTTTGTTTTAAAGATTTTATTTATTTATTTCAGAGAGAGAGAGAGCACATGCTCAAGCATGAACAGGTGGAGGGGCAGATGGAGAAGCCAACTCTCTGCTGAGCAGGGAGCCAAATGTGGGACTCAATTTCAGGATCCTGGGATCATGACCTGAGCCGAAGGCAGACACTTAACCACTTAACCTTTTAACCAACTGAGCCACCTAGGTGCCCCTCAAGTTTGCATTCTTATTTATTATCAGTTTGAGGGCTACCCTGATTTTTCCCAAGAATATTTTAAAAAATTAATCCACTTGATTTTTTAAAGTAGGTTCAGATTTGTGGAAAAATTGAGCCAAAAGTAGAGTTCCCATGCATTCCCCCTCCCCACCTCCCACAAACTTCCCTCCACACTTTGCACTGTGTGGTACCTCTGTTAAAATTCGGTAACCAGTATCAGTACATTATTATTAAAATCAGTAGTTTAGGGTTCACTCTTTGTGTCACACTGTTCTGTGGGTTTTGGCAAGTGCATAATGTCATGTATCCACCATTCCAGGACAGATGTCTCCGAGGACATCTTCTTGCAGATTTTTCATCTTAATTCATGGCCCAATTATCTAGGTATACAAACTAGACAACTAAAGGTCATTTTGACACCAACCCAGAAAGCCCTCTTACACCCATTTGATGACCAAGTCCCTAACCGTCTTAGTCCATTCAGGCTGCTGTAAAGGAATGCCATAGACTGGGTCACCTGAACCCAGACATTTCTTTCTCTCATTTCCTGTAGAGGCAGGAAGTCTAAGACCAAGGCCCCAGCAGTTTCAGCGTCTGTTGAGGACCTTCTTCCAAGTTCACAGACAGCATGTTCTCCCTGTGTCCTCACATGGTAGAAGGGGTGCAGGAGCTCTCTGGGGTTCCTAATGGGCACAGATCCCATTCCTGAGGGCTCCACCCTCGTGACCTAATCTCCCGAAGACCCCACCTCCTTCAACCACTGCACATGATTCTGGGGGGAGGGGCACAGTCTGCATCACTGTTTTCCCTCCTCCAGGACTGAAGCACAGCAGCAGAGGCAGCAGGCTGCCCAACTCCAGGAGACCCTGCTGACACAGACTGTAGTCCCGTGGGACTTGTCTTCTGCCACGACCCTGCTGTACAACAAGCTGTTGTCACAGATGGCCCCTTCATGGGTCTTGTGCTCAGTCCATTCTTGGCTCCTTTCTCTCTGTCACTCATGGGACCCAGAGCAGTCTTTGAAAAGCACAGATCTGATTCTCCCTTCTTGAAACTCTTCATAGTGGGCTCATTGTTTTTCATCTGTCTCCAGATGATGAGACCCCAGCCAATCCCTGCACACTCAGCCATACCCACTGCCCACTAACCTTTTAGTTCCACAAAAGCATCAAGCCTCCTTCCATCCCAGGGCCTTTGCTAGTGCTGTTTGCCCTCCTGGGAATGCTCTTTCTTTCTGGTTTGCTTATCCTTTGGATCTATGTTTGTTTGTTTGTTTATATTTTTAAGATTTTATTTATTTACTTGACAGAGAGAGAGAGAGATAGTGAGAGAGGGAACACAAGCAGGGGGAGTGGGAGAAGGAGAAGCAGGCTTCTCGCTGAGCAGGGAGCCTGATGCGGGACTCCATCCTCAGACTCCAGGATCATGACCTGAGCCGAAGGCAGTGGCTTAACCAATTGAGCCACCCAGGCACCCCTTGGATCTCTGCTTAAAAATAACTTCTTTAGAGAAGTCATACCTGATCATGACTAGACCAAGTCCCACTTCCAGTAAACTCTTTCTTAGTTCCCTGTATTTTTATAATTTTACATGATTGATTAATATTTTGTCCCTAGCAAACTATTAGCTCATAGAGAGCAGGGACTGTGTCTCTTTCATATGGCATTTCCCCTTCAGTGCCTATCACAATGCTTAGCCCATAGTAGGCATGTATTAAATATGTATTGAATGAATAGATAAATGAACTGACAAAAAACTGGACTTAGATTGGGCAATGTGGGTGGGAGTGAAACACCAATAATCACTGTATGATGTTGAACAGAGTATAGAATCTTTGTTGACTTCAGCTGCTTCCACTGGAGATGGAGAGATTGAAGATTATCTTTACTGTCCCCTTTAGTTATGAAGCTCTTTGATTATATGGATGGCCATCTGTTTCCTGATTTTTTAAAAAGTATATATTCAGTTGTAGGGTACTCTGAAAAGCAAATACTTTGTACCTGTAAAATGCCACATTGCAATTTATAATACTGCTTAGTGCTGTGTGTATATATTAGGTCGGGTAATTTAGAACATTTTTAAATGTGGGACTGAAAATTTCAATGGAAGCCATCACAAAAAAGCTTCAATTTAAGCTGATGCATCAACAATGACTGGCCAGGACCATGTTCTTAGAAGATGTATCCAAGGTGGGGCTCTACATTTGCAGGGGGCCAGGGCCTTGGAGGCCAGATGGAGCCAAGAAAATTTGGCAAGGTGTACATGTCAACTTGATAATTACCTGATCCATGGTTTTGTGTTTTTTTTAAGATTTTGTTTATTTATTTATTTTTTATTTTCAATTAAAAAAATTTTTTTTGAGAGAGAAAGAGAGACAGAAATAGAGACAGAGAGCATCTGTGGGAAAGAGAGGGNAAGATTTTGTTTATTTATTTATTTTTTATTTTCAATTAAAAAAAATTTTTTTGAGAGAGAAAGAGAGACAGAAATAGAGACAGAGAGCATCTGTGGGAAAGAGAGGGAGAAGCCAGCTCCCTGCTGAGCAGGGAGTCCGAAGTGGGGCTTGATCCAAGGACTCTGGGATCGTGACCTGAGCCAAAGGCAGACGCTTAACAACTGAGCCACCCAGTCACCCCCAAGATTTTATTTATTTGAGGGAGAGAGAGAGAGAGAGAAAGAACACGAGTGGGTGAAGGGGCAGAGGAGAGGGAGAAGCAGACCCTCCCCCTGAGCAGGAAGCCCCTTGCAAGGCTCAATCCCAGGACCCCGGAATCACGACCTGAACAGAAGGCAGATGCTAAACCCACTGAGCCAACCAGGTGCCCCTCTAATCCATAGTTTTTTAAAAAGTGCTTTTTAAAACTACTTTTTTTTTCTGTGTAATGAAATCTGATAGTGTCTTAGAGAAAATAATCTCTTCCACAATTCTCCCTCCCCCAGCCCCCACATTCTTTTAAACAGAGTATCTGTATATTTTAAACTTCAGGAGCCATTAAAATTTAAAATATTTTCTAGGCAGTTAGTAGTTGTCCTCTAGATGGCAGAACAGGATTTCATTTTGCACTGTTGAAGCCTCTTGGTCATTTAACTGAAGGTTTCCTATTGCAGAAAGTTCTTAGTGATTTTTGTAACAAAAAGATTCAATAGATGTCTAAAAATTTCTTTTGTCCGGATAACAAGTTGACTAATCCAAAGTCACAGGAAGAAGAATCAAGGTGCATTAGTAGAAAATCTGAACAATTAATTTTTTAAATCCAAAATGTTTGATGTTCTTAAGCTACTAAGTTATTTTGAACTAACTGCTTATTATTTTGCCAAAATATAGATACTGATCGACTGGCTTTAATAGACAGACAAGACTTGTTAATTGACCTTTATTGCTGCTACTTAATAAATGTTGCTGGAATCCCTGAAAATCATTCTCTTATATAAGTTAAAAATGCTGTTACATTTGCCCTTATGTTGCAAATTTGCTTACTAACATAATTTTTCCCAAAGAAATTTCAAAAACAAACTTTAGAATAGACTTGCCTTAGTTATTAGGAACTTTGGATTGGTCACATCTGAAAGATGAGGTTTACATTAGTCCCTTACGCAATCATTTATAAGAGTTTATGATATAATGGAATGTCATCTCTGAATACAATTGCCAAGGGGCTCTATTAGCTTTCTTCCATCTGCTAATAACTGATTCCTACCAGGGAATACATTTTCCATAGAGCAGACATTTAGTAAATATTTGTGAATTTGAATGGACTTGAGCACAGATCACCTTCAGAACTTGGTTATGAAACATCTCAAGAGATGTATCTGAGAGGGATTACGTTTGCCCCCAAAAAGCTTGGATCTCATGTTTCCAAAATGAAGACCACTGTGTCCACTAATATGGAGAAAGTAATAAAGACTAATATCTAGATTTTAGGTTTGCTTATATTTAGGTCCAAGGTCTGTATGTTTTGTTTTAGGTAGCAGAAAAAAGTGATGAAGTCTGTGCTTTCTCAGTCTCTGATCATTTTGCCTATGCCTGACAAATTCCAAGCCTGGAATTCTAAGAGAGCTTTGCTGAAGATTCTGAGGCCAAGTCTGCGTGCAGAAGGAAAGACACCGTGACTGATGAGCCTTTTCTGTCATGGTGGAAGAACAGGGAAGAGGGGCAGGCACACCAGGAATTTGTCTTCTCCTCTAGGTTCTGACTGTGACGTCAGAGGGATCTCAGGGTCATTTCTTCAAGGGAATTCAGTGATGTGTAGCTCTTGTACTACAGGATTAGAGTAGTTCCACTAAGAGGGTTTTTTAAGGGATGACTTTCAGAAAGCTTTGCCAGAACTTCTCCAGTTATGTATTTTTGTTATTGCTTTTTTTTTTTTTTGGTTGAGCATGTATTGGAAGGTATCATTAGCTGAGAAAAACTAGTTTATTACACATTTTAAGAAGCAATAGCACTGATTCCTTTCAAGTTAGGCATTTGTTCATTCATTTCAACTACAGATATTAGAGAGCTGGGCACTGTGTTAGGGATGGCGTTTACATTGCTGGGGAAAAGAACATCAGAGGTAAGTAGTCTTTGAGACAATCCCCAATGATCTCAACCTTCTAGTATTCATGTCCTTGCATGATCCCCTCCCCTCAAATGATTGCTGCCCTTGGGGACTCACTTCTAATGAATGGAAGATGACAACTATGACTGCCCCTTCTGGATTAGGTTATAAAAGATTGGCTTCCACCTTTGGCTGCTCTCTTGTTTTCTTGCTCACTTGGTCAGAGAGAAGCCAGCTGCTGTGTTGTAAGCCTTCCTGTGGACAGGTACCTGTGCCCGTGAGCCAGTGAAGAACTGAGCCAGTAAGGAACCAGTGAGCCAGTGAGGAACTTGAGGCCCTCAGTCCAGCAACCTGTGAGGAACTGAATCCTGCCAATAATCACATGAGTGGGCTAAGAAGTGGATCCTTCTCCAAACGAACCTTCAGATGTGTCCTTACCTCAGCCAACACTGTGACTGCAAGGTCAGGAAAGACCTTCAGCCAGCCACATCCAAATTCCTATTTCCAGAAGCTGAGATAATAAATGTTTTCTGTCTCAAGCTGCTAACTTTTGAGGTAATTTGTTATATGGCAATAAATAATACAATACCTTAAGTATATCCTGGAGCACAATGCCAAAGAATATAAGTGCAAAGCTATGGGCTTCTGAGAGTATATTTTAAACATGTCTGGGCTGAATCCAATTATCATAAAGGAAATACAGTCCTTTTAGCTAAATCATGAAGACCATGTGTCAAAAAGCAGAATTAATTGTTAAGACCAAACTACACCTTGTTTATACTCATGCTTATCTGTGTGCAACTCTTTATTTCTCAGCTTCTCTTCCAGCTAGATTCACCAGGTGGCTAGGTCTGTCCAGTGGAATATAAGTTGAAGTAAACTGTTTTACTTCTGGTTGATTTCTTCCCTTGATATCCTGGCTCAACTTGAAGCCAGAGGATGGTGAGACCCCAAGATGGAAGGAGGATTTGGCAAGAGGGAGAAATAATTTCAATGGTATTAAGCCACGAGGATTTCAGGTTTTGTCTGTTACCACGTGTAGCCTATCATATCCTGGCTACTATATTCAGTATTAGTTACAATGTAGAGGGTAGCATGTCCATTGAAATAACAGTTTTTAAATATCCTGACTGGTCTTTATATATGGAGGCAATATCACTTGTCTAATTTGTAGGGCAGATTCGTTGTATATTTTCATTTCTCTCTTTAGTGAGAACACATTTCTCCTCCTCCACAGTGGTTTGGTTACATGGTCTAGACAGGACCTAGATGCAGTCTGTGTCCTGGAGATCAGTGCCACTTGTATATTCCACTCCTGTCCCATTTAATTTACTGGCATATGAAACTTATATATTTTTGGTAGTGTTTTGTATGCTTGGTTTGTTTTTTTTTTTTTTTAGGATATAGATACATTCTTAGATTCCTTCAGCTCTTTAGAAACTGACAAATGGCAAAAGTATGTGCTTTAATAAAAAAGTTGTGTTTTTGTTTTTAAGATTTTATTTGTCAGAGAGAGAGCATGCACAAGCAGGGGGAGCGGCAGGCAGAGCAGGCAGAGGAAGAAGCAGGCTCCCTGCCAAGCAAAGAGCCCAATGTAGGGCTCGATCCCAGGACCCTGGGATCATGACCTGAGTCGAAGGCAGACATTTAACTGACTAAGCCACCCAGGCATCCCAAGAACTGTTTTAATAAAGAACAATTTCTTAGTCTTTTTTTTTTAAAGAAATCTTTATGCCCAATGTGAGGCTCGAACTCAGGACCCCAAGATCAAAAGTCACATGTTCTACCAATTGTGCCAACAGACATTCCACAATTTCTTAGTCTAGACTGGTGTGGAAACAACCTGGGACAATAGGTGGGCCTTTGGTTTCACTTTTATCTTTTAGGCCACATGGATACACCTTGTGTCTAGACATGGAATACTCTATGGAAACTCTAAAAGTCCTATGATGTCATGTTTCAAAAAGGAACAGACTCCTGGTGCCAATCCACACCCACCCTATAAAATGCATCAGAATGCCTGAATTTATTCATTCGTATGTTAACTCATTCAACAAATATATATCGAGTGCCTAAAATGTGATAGGCTTCATGGTAAGTGGTAGGGACACAAGGATAAGGAAGACCTGGTCCCAGTCATCAGGGACAACGGAGGCCACAGGAAAGAGCTATGCTGAAGAATTATTACATGAAGAGTTTTCCAAAGGAGCCAGGGGGCAATAGATGGTAGTTCGGGGTGTGACGCAAGGAGACCTGGGTCAAGGGAACACAGTGTCTGGAATGATCACCATAAAAGAATCACGTTCAAGTTGAAATTGAAGGGTAAGTGGGAGGAAGTGGGGAAGGGTGTAGAGAATGTTCTGCACTGAGGGAACAGCAAAGGTGAAGCCTCTGAGGTGAAGAAAAAAATGGGTGAATTAGTTATAGGAACTGAAATCAGACCAGTGTGGCTGGAGGTAGGTGGGTCTTTCAGGGCCTAACCTTGATAACACAACATATAGTCAGAGAAACTTTGCAGAAGGGTTGGATTCCCTAACTAAAGATTTCCAAATTCAACAGAGAAAATAAGAAAATTTTTTTCCTCTCTGATTCTAACTGCTTTATTCCATATTCTGCTTTCTTCCATGTTCTGTAAAATGAACTTGACCGAATGCACTATTTTCTTTTTTTTTTTTTTAAGTTTCACTGATGGTTGAGTTTAGGGTACTTGGCTCAAGCCACATACATTGCTGGCCATTTTATTTTTTCAGACTCATCTGTGAACATATTAACATATTGGGGAAACTGAGAAGTTAAAGGCTGAAGCTTTAAACCATTGTAGAATAAATTCTGTGATAAAGATGATGTTACATTTACAGTCCAAATGTTAATCAAAGGATTCACTCAAAACCCTTGTAAAAAAAATAAATACCGCTATAAAGTTGCATGTGAATCTACCCGCTGACCCTGGAGACTCTCATTCTCAAACTTTAGTCAAAACACAGTCTTTGATTTTTCCTGATTGTATCCCAGAAAATGTGAGCTACCTAAATGTTCTATTATTCTGTCTACACCAAGTGATTATGTTTGCCAGCGGCTTGGAAATGAATCAGTTGGCCTGGTCTAGGAGGGATCTCTTTAAAAGCAAACCATAGAATAATATTAGAGTGTATTGTTCAATGACAGCCAGTGGTG
This sequence comes from Ailurus styani, assembly GCA_002007465.1. Lineage (NCBI taxonomy): Eukaryota > Metazoa > Chordata > Mammalia > Carnivora > Ailuridae > Ailurus > Ailurus styani. The sequence goes on from LNAC01000625.1 coordinate 593,895, forward strand.
GGCAAGGCCGTGTGCTCCAAACAAGGAGACTGCCAGGTGCCATCAGCCTGAGTCCCAGGTGCTGGGAGATTCATGGAATGACACCACTTTCCCCATGCTCATCTACATGTGGCGGTAGAACAAACTGCCTGCAGCTCATTTATCAGCAACCAGCACCATTCGCACTGATAATGTCTGCAATTAGAGCCTATTAGTCCTGATTGAAAGTGAGGGATCAAAGGTGTTATGTAATTTGGGGAAGGAAAAACAACATCTGGAGCCCTGTCATCTTGGTGGGAGAGTCGGACTTCATTCTGGAGAAGAGTAAATGCAAGCTTCTGTTAAACGACAAGTTGAGGGACAATTTCTTTAGGGATTGAATTCCATGTAATTTTAGAGCTGCTCAACCATACCAGCTAGCATGGACTGAGTGCTGCAAGGATTGGGCTCAATTTTGACATGTGCGAACTTGCTGAAAAGCTCACCACAGCCCTGTGAGAAGGAATATTATCATTGTGCCTTTACCTGTGGAGCTCTGTAAACAGGGCGGGACTGCAGAAGTCAAGCACGTGTACATGGCCCAAGGATGCAGAAGCTGACGCTGTGCTGGTGAGGACCACAATGCTGGACCATGATGTTAGCCTGTGTCCTGCTTCTCCACCCTCATCTCTATGCTATGCCACTTTTCCAGCTCACCAACAGCAGTACAGGGGATGAAGGACCCTGAAAGTTTCAGGAAGAGTAGGAAGAAGAGCGAGCTTAATATACCAGGTCCAGGTGCTCATCTACGTGCTGTATTAAGGATGAGCTGCTTGGATATTTCCAGACATTCTCTGCTGTTTGCTAACTGATGCCTGAAATTCTAAACCCTCAAACATGAGGCTCTAATCCTGTCAGAGCATTTCCCCCCTTCCTGTTAAAACGTAGGAAGGCTAGATCTTTAAGCTCTAAATAAGTAGTGGCATTTGTATAATATGAGTGAAAGGCAAGAGATCTGGTATTCCCCGGATATGGGGGCATTGTGAGGCCACTGAATGGAAGAGACTACAGTGAGAAAGGGGGGAGCACAGGGTGGTGGGAGCAAAAGGAAAGCTGAGGACACAGTCCAAGCTGACACCCAGCAACCCCCCCCCACACACACTCCTGGACGGCAGTGTGTAATTAGTCCTTCAGGAGGCTCCCACTTGTCTTAACATTAATGCCTTGCTAGACAGAAAAACAACCTCAACTTGACAATGGCAAGGCCTCCGGTATCCTGTGAGTCTTTAATGTATGAAAATCCTTCTGAAACCTCTCTTTTCTTTACCTCCCCCAATTCCCAGATATATTATCAGCCACCCCTCTCAACCCCAGTGCAGCAACTCTTTTGTCCATGAGCCCTGTTCCTGTGGTTTAATAAAACTACCTTTTTGGACTGAAGATCTCTCAAGAATTCTTTCTTGGCTGCTGGCTCTGGACACCCTCCTCCCACCCCCACCACATCTCATGTATATTCCCAAACCACATTTATTTAGACTATAATGTGAGTGGTGTCCCCAGAAGTACCCAACACTGTGGTGGGCAGGGAATTGGGGCTGTGTGTGCATGTACGTGTGTGTGTGTGTGTGTGTGTGTGTGTGTAACTGAAGATGCACCAAGGACATATTTTGCTTCTTTGTCAAGTACTTCTTACAGCAGTTCCCAAGGCATTTGTTTGGTCAACTTTAAAATGTGCACTTCTATTACACTGGGCTGAGTTTAAGGAGATTTCTGCAACCTGAACTGACCCATTTATTTCAAAGTCTAAGAGACTTACAAACTTGTCCATGTGACCACAGAGAAGGTATGGGATGTCGATACTTGGTGTTATCCCATTCTGGTTAAAAAATGAAAATTAATAAGCCATCAACCTCAGTAGTTCATAAATATTTCATTAATCTTTGATTGTAATGGGAAATTTTGAAAAATTTGCCTAACATTGAAGTTATAAAAAATTAGTCTTTTAAAAATTGTTCCTAAAGGCAACCTGCTTTGAATTATTACTAAGCAGTAAAAACAAGGGCTGTGTTAGGGCCAGATGATAGAAACTGAAAGCCACATGTAGTTTTTCTAGCAAGCATTCCCAAAGGGGCCCTGGTGGCTAGGTATAAGCTTTTGATTAAATTCACTGGGTTTCTTCTATTGGGCTACAATGCCTAGGCTGGTTACCAAATGTGCTCCCTTCATGGGGATTTGTGCATTAAAAATCACAGAAAGGTGCCTTCTGAAAATGTCATATTATGTGAATGTTTTATAATATTTTGTGAATGCTGACCATTTTGAGTAAGGTTCTTGAACTTCAAGATAATTACACCTGGTGTACTCAGTGAGGGCATCCAGAGGTTAGCAGGATGGAAAAAAGTACATTGTAGTTACCCATTCCTGAAGGTTCCTTCTCCTTGTGGTATGTGTGCGATGCCCCTTTGCTGAGTTTGATTTTATTGACAAATAGACATTGGAACCAAGCCACCTGGGCTGAAGTTCATCCATCCAACATTCATGGCTCCATCATTCCTTAACTGCTCAACTTCAGCAATTGGTTTAACCTCTGTGTCTCAGTTTGCTTCTCCGATAGAAAATGATAATGGTACTTTCCTTGTCGAAAAGTTGTGAAAATTAAATGACAGAATACATATACAATGAATGGGCTTGGAATTGTGTGGCTCATGATAAATTCCTAAGAAATATTTCTTATTACTCTTGCCCTTTCTAATTTTCTCTTCCTAACCTTTCCCCTCAATCTCTCCTCCATCAGTTTTATATCAAACACGTCCTGACACCTTGTGACGTTTCCTATTTCATCTCTGAGATTCCTTCTAACTCTCGGTTTAAGATTCTAGTATTCTTTGACATGTCAGGCATTGCAGTAGGTATGCTAGGGAGTACAGATGAAGAGATGTGGTCTCTGCTCTCAGATTACAGCCCTGCAGAGGAGAGAGGACAGTTTCAGCTAATTGCTGCATTAGATAGAATGTGATACATGCTCTTACAGATGTATCAAGTGCATTGGTGATACAGGAAGAGGGAGGAAAGAAAAATTTCAGTTGGAGAATGGTTTGGGATAGCCTTTCAACCGTCTTGGCCTTTGCATGCGATCTTTTTTTTTTCTTTCTTTTTTGAGATTTTATGTATTTATTTTAGAGAGAGAGAGAATGCAAATGGGGGGAGGGGAAGTTGGAGAAGAGGAGAGAGAATCTCAGACAGATTCTCTGCTGAGCAGGGAGCCCAGCAAAGTGCTCAACATGAAGCTCCATCTCATGACCCTGAGATCATGACCTGATCTGAAACCAAGAGTCAAATGCTCAATGACTGAGCCACCTCGGCACCCATGCATTCCATCTTGAATGAGGACATTTGAAGGTGTGGGAATAGGTGAGCAAAGCCTCAGAGGCTGGAAAGCAAAGAATGAGTCTAGAGAACTTGAGTGAGTCTATGGACCTGGAGCCTAGGGAATCATGCCTGGCAGTTGCAGCTTAGGAATTCGTGATTCCTGAAGAACCAGCAGGACATGCTAAGGTGGGGTTTGTTTTACTGATAATAAGAAGCGCTTGAAAGTTTAAAACAAATAGGGCCAAAATCAATCATTTCTTCTTTCTTTCTTTTCTGTTCCTTCTCCTGTTCCTTCTTTCTCTTTGCCACTGATTAAAGGACCGCTTTTCATTAAAGCAATTGGTCAGCCCTACCTAGCCTTTCCCTTTGCTTCACCATAAATTTGCTAGGACTCCCTCTGGACAGGGAGTACTGTGTCTTCTGTTAAGAGGATTTATTCTCCTCTGGGATCTTAACTTACATTTACATATTCTAAATGACAGATGCAAAGAGAACATTCTTTATATAATATATATTCTAATGACTTGAGCTTCATCAGTGATTAGTTCTTTTTTTTAAGATTTTATTTATTAATTTGAGAGAGAGAGCTTGAGCGCAGGAGTCATGGGGGAGGGGGAGGTTAGAGGAAGAGGGAGAAAGAGAATTCCCTCTGAGCAGGGAGCCTGACATGGGGCTTAATCCCAGGACCCTGGGATCATGACCTGAACCGAAGGCAGATGCCTTCTGACTGAGGTACCCAAGCACCCCTCGGTGACTGGTTTTGAATAAAAACATTGTAGATCAAATTTGCCTTGAGTCAAACATTGATAACACAAACTAATTAGTGGATGTTGGCTTATAGCCGCCTAAGATAGGCATTTTCTTTGGAAATGATGTTCCCTTTTTGAGTACTTGCATTATAAATCTGAAATAAGCACAAGTTTAAGGTAACATATGGAAAAAATTTGTATTCTGAATGCAAAACAATTTGATTTTCTGTTGAGACTACTGTACTTCCATGTAAATTTGCTTCTTCAGTCAGTATTACAGTTTTGTATAAGAAATATAAAATTTTGTGTTGCATGTTATGAATAGGACTCTACCTAGTACCCCAATTTAGCTACTTTCTGTTAAAGTAATAAACAAGGAGACCATTAGACAGAGGTGACTCTGATACCTTGGGGGCCTCTGTAAGCAAACTGAAATCGAAACCAGAGTCAATGCACTTGACTTTAAGAAAACAAAACTTAAGAACAGCTAATCACAGACAGCCAACTAGGCTTTCCCCAGTAAAGCAGCCAATGAGGCTATAGCCAATCAAATAGTTGCTTTGCTTTGTTTCTGCATCCTCCGCATAAAAGCCTCCTTCCTAGCTTCTGTCCACGGAAAGTTCCTAACCACTTTCAGCTTGGTGATGCTTGATTTAAATGAATGTTTGCTCAAATAAACTCTTACAAATTTTAATGTACCTCAGTTTCCGTATTTCAGAAGCTCAGAAAGGAAGAACCAGCTTCCCCCCCCCGCACCATGTTGTTGTCTCCACAGCAAGTTACGTCCCCTCCTGAGTGTTTCCTCATCTGTAAAGGAATAATTACAAAAGTAACTTCCTCATGGAAATGTTGTGATTATTAAATTAGGTATACAAAGCTGTTTGAATATGTTTGACACCTAGCAAATTCCATGTTTCAGTGAATGTACTATTTTATCAATAAGGATGAAATGGCTTTCTCTACTTGGTAAATTTGTTCCATTCATTATTCTAGGACAATCTTTTTCTTTTTTTTCTTAAATCTGATTTTGTTATTTTAGAGCAGTCTTAGATTCATAGCAAAGGCAAGAAGAAGTATAGAGAAGGTCCCCCAATGTCCCTTCCTATTCATTCACAGCCTTCTCTACTATCAGCATGTACCACCAATGTGATATATTGGCTACAATTGATGATCCCACAATGATAGGGTCTTTAGGGCATTGAAACTACTCTATATGATACTATAGTGATGGATACATATCAGTATATACTTGTCTGAACCCTCAGAATATACAACACCAAGAATATACAACATGCAAACTACGGACTTCGGGTAATAACAATGTGGTAATGTAGGTTTATCAGTTGTAACAAACGTGCCACACTGGTGGGGGATGTTAACAGTGGGGAAAGTTGTGCACAGGTACAGGCAAGGGTATATGGGAAATCTGTGTATTTGCCTCTCAATTTTGCTATGAACCTAAAAATTCTCTAAGAAAACAAAGTCTATTAAGAAAGAATCCTCTGAAAGTGCTCAGCATCACTCGGCATCAGAGAAATACAAATCAAAACCACAGCGAGATACCACCTTACACCAGTCAGAATGGCTAAAATCAACAAGTCAGGAAACGACAGATGTTGGCGAGGTTGTGGAGAAAGGGGAACCCTCCTACACTGTTGGTGGGAATGCAAGCTGGTGCAGCCACTCTGGAAAACAGTATGGAGATTCCTCAAAAAGTTGAAAATGGAGCTACCCTACGACCCAGCAATCGCACTACTGGGTATTTATCCTAAAGACACAAAGGTAGTGATCCTCAGGGGCACGTGCACCCGAATGTTTATAGCAGCAATGTCCACAATAGCCAAACTATGGAAAGAACCTAGATGTCCATCAACAGATGAATGGATAAAGAAGATGTGGTATATATATA
>LNAC01000625.1:600153-610550 GCA_002007465.1 Ailurus styani
AGACTCCTGATCTCACAAAACAAACTGAGGGTTACTGGGGGGTGGGAGGGTAGGGATAGGGTAGATGGGTTATGGATATTGGGGAGGGTTTGTGCTTTGGTGAGTGCTGTGAAAGATGTAAGCCTGATGATTCACAGACCTGTACCCCTTGGGCAAAGAATAAAAATAAAATTAAATATAAAAAAAAAAGAAAGAATCCTCTGAGCTCTACCTTTTCATCTTTTCCTTCTCCTCAATCTCTGGCAACCACTGATCTATTTATTGTCTCCATAGTTTTGCCTTTTCCAGGATGCCGTATGGTTGGAATCACACAATCTATATGATTTGAAGATTACCTTCTTTTACCCAGTAACATGTATTTATGGTTCTTCCATATCTTTTCATGGCATGAAAGCTCATTCTTTTTCTTTTTTCTTTTCTTCCTTTTTTTTCTTTCTTTTTAAAGATTTTATTTATTCATTTGATTCATTCATTTATGAATTCATTCAATTCATTTATTCAAATTCATTCATTTATTTATTCATTTATTCATTGAGAAAGAGAGAGAGCATGAGCAGGGGAGAGGGAGAGGGAGAAGCAGACTCCCTACTGAGCAGGGAGCCCAACTTGGGGCTTGATCCCAGGACCCAGAGATCATCACCTGAGCTGAAGGCAGACCCTTAACCAACTGAGCCACCCAGGCACCCCTCATTTCTTTTAATACTGAATAATAAATTCAATTATATGGCTGTCCCACAGTTTATTAATTAATTCATTTATTAAGGACATCTTGGTTGCTTCTAAGTTTTTGGCAATTATGAATAAAGCTGCTATAAACCTCTGTGGTCAGGCTTTTGTGTGGATATAAGTTTTTAATTCATTTGGGTAAATAGTTCAGTGGTATAATTCTTGGATTACATTGTAAAAGTGTATTTAGTTTTGTTAGAATCTGCCAAATTGTCTTCCAAGTGGATGTACTGTTTTGCACTCTCACTAGCAATGGATACAAGTTCCTATTGCTCCACATCCTGGTCAGCATTTGGTGTTGTCAGTGTTTTGGATTTTGTTATTCTAATAGGTATATAGTGGTGTGTCATTGTTGCTTAATTTGAAATATCCTAATGATGTATGATATTGAGCATCTTTTCATATGGTGATCTGCCATCTATACATCTTCTTTGGTAAATGCCCGGCTCCTTTGACCATTTTTCAATCAATTTGTTTGCTTTCTTATTGTTGAGATTTAAGGATTCTTTGTATATTTTGGATAACAGTCTTATATCAAATATATCTTTTGCAAATATTTCTCTCAGTCCATGGCTTCTCTTCTCCTTCTCTTGACCTAGGTAAGTCATTCAATTTAAAAAATTCAAATTAAAATTCAAATTAAAAAAATTCAAATTAAAAAAAATTTAATTATAAAACAATGTTTTAACTAGGAACTTATAAAAGCGTGAGGAGAAATAGCTTTGGAGCAGCTAGAGAAGATTGTGGGTTTCTTTTTTTTCACCACTGTAAAATATTAAGTGGTTTTTCTAGTCTTTTAAAGAACATTTTCATTTTAAAATAATTTTAAATGTACAGGATTGCAAAATTAGCACAGGAAGTTCTCTTTCTACTCTTCCCACTGCTTCCCTTAATGTTACATAGCCATGGTACAAAGAAGACCAGCCAGGCAGGAAAGCCAGGCCTGGCTCAACATGGGGCTATTCTCACAGTCAGGTCAAACAGGGCTCCTGGTGGGAGGAGGGAATGTCACCAGTTCCCCCAGGAGCAGCTGAGAAGACTGCACAAACAGAGAGCAGAGTTGGTCCTAATCAGGATATCAAAGTGCAGGTCTGAGCTAGTTGGAGAGACAAAAAAAAAGGGTCAATGTGGGGTAGGCTGTGTGCATTTTAGATGATCCTTGGAACAAAAGGCTTTCTTCCACCCACACTGAGGTGACTTCAGGTAACATGGGTCAATAAGAATTATATTTCAGGTCGGGAGGAAATCCTTCCCCATACCTTGGAAGGAACGCCTACCTTAATAAGCAAAAGTGTCTTAGGGTGGGCTGATAAGAAATCCTGGGGGGCCTGGGTGGCTAGGTCGGTAAAGCGTTGCTCTTTGGCTCAGGTCACAGTCTCAGGGGCCTTGGATCAAGGGCCCCTTTGGGCTCTCTGCTCAGCAGGTAGTCTGCTTCTCCTTCTCCCTCTGTCCCTCCACTCGCTTATGCAAGCTCTCTCTCGCTCTCTGTCAAATAAATAAATAAAATCTTTTTAAAAAAAGAAAGAAATGAGAGAAATAGAAAATCATTAGAATTTTACAGTAGTTATTATTGCCACGGGGAAATTCCACTGAAGGATCCTTAAATTAGTGGTCAGAACTTTAAAGAGAAATAAGATATTAGCACAGCCTCAAAGTATCACCCATAATATTTAGTAATTATTGTGGTGCCGGTTAATTACTGTAGTTCTGGGAGGTGGAACCCGATTACCCTTTTTTGAGTGTGGTCTGGATTAAGTGACCAACTTCTAATGAATAGAACATGGAATGGGAAAAATTATAACTTTACAGGAGAGAAACCTGGCGGATAGCTCCTTAACCAAATGATCAAGGTTAACATCATCAGTATGAGTCATGCTGATATCATGTACCCATTAATATGTCAAGATGAGAAAGCCAAGTAACCTCTGTAGTATTCTTCTTAAAACTCTGTAATTCCAATTAATCATGAGATATCATCAGACAGATACAAATTGAAAGATACTCTACAAAATACCCACCTGGCACACTTCAAAAGTGTTAGAATCATGAAAAACAAGGAGTCACAGAGAAACCACAAAAGATTAAAGAAAACCTAGGATACGTGATATGCTGTGTTGGATCCTGGAACAGAAGAAACCCATGCCAAGTCTGGCTCCGAAAGGCTGGGCCAATGGCAATTGACAGTCACAAATGTGGCCTGAAAGTGAAAACTGAACATACAGAAAACCAGAGCCTGGTGGAGTCAGCAAATTAGCATATTCATCTAAGTCAGTTTCACTTAAACTAATTAAGGTTCCCTTAACTCACCACCCTTTGTTGAATTTTCTAAGCTTTTAATGATTCAATGAAACACAAGCTTGTGGATTTCTTCTTATGTTGCTTAATAGATCAGCATGTCAGCAAAGACCTTCTTTGCAGGGAGGTGGTGAAATAAATTCAGGGGTGACTGACAATTGCTTCATGCCTAGAAAAAACACAACACCAAATAGGGCAGGTTGGGAAATGAGTACTGAGACATGAAAGCTTAATCTGCAATTCTAGGTTTTAATGCAGAGTGGATTAATATACAAATAGAGAGTGTTCCTATTGATTTCTGAGAAAAAAGATATATTGGACTATTCCTTCTATGCAGTTTATTCATTAAGAATTGACAAAGACACCATTTTGCCATACTTTGGCTTTTCTTATCTGTCATTGGAGACAGAAATAGATTTTTTTTTATTTGGGACTGTCAAATCTGAATGATGAAAATAACTAGCAAATTAGCTAAAAAATTTACCGTGCTGAATGTATGCCTTTTGCTGTTTGGCATAGTAAGAGTTGAGATTTTAGAAAGAGACTTTGTGGATAAGGCCTGGGTAAGAGGAAGAAGTCATTAAAGTTACAAAGCCTTAGCACTTTTACAGAAAATTGAACTTTAGGGAAGAAAAATTTGGCGGTTTGTTTTACATGGTTGATTCTTCCCAGCTGGTCTATGTTCAAATATTGAGCATCTTCCGTGTGTGGGAATGACAGTGATAGCAAAGGCAATCCAGAAGATAGGTCTCCATGTGGGGCTCCCACAGGGCTTTAGTGATAGGATTTGGGCAGAACCTGAGAGCCTGTCTGCATCAGTCTGTTTCTAGAGTATTCAGTGAAGTCTGCAGTTTCTCCCATTAGGATGACATTTATATCTTTGCTTCATCATTTGGGTTTCTGAATGTCCCTGTTATCAGGACAGAGAAATATCTTAAACATTAATAGCTACCAAAACTCTAGATTAATTGCTTCCATTCCCACAGTGAGGAAAACCCACTAAAATAGAACGCGTGTGCGCTGGGCAGTAGACAATGATTAAAAAGATGGGAATAGTTTTGCTGAAAGTAGAAGGGACAAAAATAAATATGCTGAACATTCCAGAGCAAGAGTTCATGCTGAGGTTCTGGAAGATTCTGATATTCAGGGGGTGAGGAATGAAAAATAGGTCTCTGGATCATATCAACACATTTTTGTATGTTTTCTTTTCTTTTTAACCACTATCCATACTTGTTGCTTCTTCCATTTAAAATGCAATTTAGAAAAAGGGGTGCACCTGCATGGCTCTGTCGATTAGGTGTCGAGCTCTTGATTTCGGCTAAGGTAGTGATCTCAGGGTCATGAGATGGATCCCCTAATTGGGCTTTGTGCTGGTGTGGAGACTGCTTAAGATTCTCTCCTTCCCTCTCCTCTGCTCACCCTCCTCCACTCCCCTGTTAGCACATGCTCGCGCTCTCTCTCTCTCAAATATAAATAAACAAGTAAATAAATAATGCAATTAATATGATTGAAAGCGTAGATAGCAGGAGAAACAGTTTAACCCAGACGCGGATCCCTGTTCTGCATAAATTCCAAGCGATTCCAAGAATTTGCATCCTGTTCTATCATGTTGTAAGCACTGTACTGTTATTTAAAACTTCAAAGCTGTAGTCAAAACACAACTAAAATACCCTATTACATATGTTTTCTTTTTTTTTTTAAGATTTTATTGATTTACTTGACAGGGAGAGACACAGTCACAGGGAATAGAAGCAGGGGGAGTGGGAAAGGGAGAAGCAGGCCTCCCACTGAGCAGGGGGCCTGATGCGGGGCTCGATCCCAGGACTCTGGGATCGTGACCTGAGCCAAAGGCAGAGGCTTAACAACTGAACCACCCAGGCGCCCCTATATTTCCTTTCAAAGGAATCAACCATAAAACTGGATGCAGTCATTAACTTCAGGTAATCACTTGTGTCTGAGAGTTCAATGCTCCAAGAACTACAAAGAATGTCTGCTGACAAGGTCGTGCAAAAAGGGTTCCCTGTTTTGATTTGACATTCAAAAATATTTTATTAGACAGTGCTGTCAACTTGACTTTTTATCTTTACTGTCGTTTCCCCCTTATCCGCGGGGACAAGTTCCAAGAACCGTCCCCGCCAGAGGATGACTGAAACCTCTGATAGTACCCAACCCTGTACAGACTTTGGTTTTTTCCCTGATCCATTCATACCTATGATAACTTAAATTTATAAATTAGGCACAGTAAGAGATGGGTACACAAACGAACAGTAAAATAGAACAATTGTAATAATATGCTGTAATAAAATGTGAATGTGATCTCTCTCTCTCAAAATGTCTTATTGTAGGGCACTCACACCTCTCCGGTCGCTTTGAGGTGACAAAGCGCCTGCGCGTGAGATGAAGCGAGCCAAAGACGCAGCATTGTGACGTAACGTCACGCTACTCTTGACCTTCTGACGCCACAAGCCTGCGCCGGGAGGATCATCTGCTTCCGACTGTGGTTGACCTCGAGTAACAAACTGCAGAAAGCTACGCTGTGGGTAACGAAGGCCTATTCTACTACACTGTGATTTCCGCTGTAAGGATTTGTATTGCTAGGAGGCGAGAAAAGTCACTTTTCAAAAATTGCATGAAGAGGGCGCCTGGGTGGCTCAGTGGGTTAAAGCCTCTGCCTTCGGCTCAGGTCATGATCTCAGGGTCCTGGGATCGAGGCCCGCATCGGGCTCCCTGCTCAGCGGGGAGCCTGCTTCCTCCTCTCTCTGCCTGCCTCTCTGCCTACTTGTAATCTCTCTCTGTCAAATAAATAAAAATTAAAAAAAAAAAACACTTCTCAACATTTAAAAAAAAAATTGCATGAAGAATAGTAGTTCGTCTTTAGTACAGAGCACTGACGTTCGGTTTTCTCTCATTTCCTGCTCCTACTCTTAGCCCATTACGTTCTATTTGCAGATAACAACTGGAATAATCTTCTAGAAATGTAAATAGGATTATTTCACCCTCTGCTTAACTTTCCATTGGTTTCATGTATTTAAAATTTAAACTCCCTTACTCATGTTATGAAAGTGGAAGGAACAAGCCCTTTCTCACCAGCCTTATCTTGTGACACTTTCTCATTTGCTTACTTGGTTCCAATCACACAGACATTTTTCTGTTCTTAGATAAATTGCCTGCTTCCTTCCGACCTGATGCCTTTGTAGTTGCTGTTCATACTGCCTAGAAAGCTCTGCTCCCCGATTTTTGCATGACTGGCTTCTTAATCAAGTTCTACTCCAGTGTGTCTCCTTCCAAGTAAGGTCTTCCTTGCCCTCCAAGCCTAAGGGTAACTTTGATCCCAGTCAATGTCACGTCACCTGGCTTTTTTCTGTTTTAATCCTGTTTTTTATTATCTGATATTTTCTTGTTCAGTCCTCTGTTTACTTTTTGTCAACCCTCTGCAAGGATGTAACTCCATGGAGGAGAGTCATTGTCTCCATTGTTTCCTTCCACACTTCTGGACTGATAACAATCTGGAGTTATGTAAATATTTCTTGAATGAATAAATGAATAGATTATTTCTTTTCTTGGTTGGTTAGTTGACAACCCGTAGAAACTGCACAATAGTAAAGTAGATGTATTCCAATTAGTTTGTCTACACAGAGAGATTGGGAATTACCGTTACCAACTCCTAGGAGATTAGGTTTCTCTGGCCTTTGACCTAGTAAGAGTAGACCTTTGTGTCTCAAAAAAAAAAAAAAAAAAGAAAAGAAAAAAAGAAAAATTGAAAAAAACGGTACTGGTTCGTTAAGAATGTGATCTCTTCAGATTAGTCAATCAGACAATACAAATAACTAATTAAGCAAATATAATACAAATGAAAAAGAGGGATGGGAAGGGAGTTCAACAGAGGTTGGAGGGTAGACATTATATAGATCAGCCTAGAGAATTCTTATTCTCATTGTCGATGCCAAGGGATAAGCCTGTAACCTGAAAGGACATTGACAGAGGGCGTGGCAGTGGCTGTTCAATGCTTTACATGAAGAAATCTCTGTATTTAACCAGCATTTAATAGTGGGTAAGGAAAAATTTTTGACAAAGGAAAGGGTTGGGGTTGCAGTGATAGACCAATCTCTGGAGTGTTGAAGAGTGAGTCTGTGTGCAGACTGAGGGGTAACATGTAGCTAAAACATATATGAAGGGTCTTCTGAAAGGAAGAAAAAGTTTCTAAAAACAGAGCTTGTCTTTAGAGGGAGAAAGGGGCTAGCTCAATCTTTGTCCTTAATTAAGGGAGAGAAATGGAGATAAACTCCAGCCATTTTTGGACAGCAGTTAATAGAGTCAGAGTCAGATGTTTTCTTATGTATTTATTTGAGAGGGAGAGAGCACGAGCAGGGTGGGGGATGGGGAGGAGGGGGAGAGGCAGAGAGAGAGAAACGGACTCCCCGCTGAGCAGGGAGCCCATGCAGGGCTCTATCCCAGGACCCTGAGATCATGACCTGAGCTGAAGGCAGACACTTAACTGACTGAGCCACCCAGGCACCCCTTGAGTCAAATGTTTTGTGTCCACTGGTCACCATCTTAAGCCACAGTGCAGGTATGGTTACCACAGAACTAACAAACAATAACCTCCCTGGACAACTGAACTCATTTCAGGGATGACTTTGCTGTTCTACACTTTTGTGAGAAAGCTCCCCCACTTGCCCTCAGGTAGTGACAATCAGGATTCAGCAAGGGGCCAAGATTGGTACTAAAAGTCTTTCTATGGCTCTGTAAATTTATTAATGACCCTAGTACATTGAAAGTAACTCTGGCTATCCAGAGACTCCAAAAAGAGTTCTGTTGCTTTGTGAATATGACTGTGTGGACTTTGGCTTATGGGTAAATGACTCATTGCCCTTGAAAATACTATGGAAAGGCTATGGTTTGTATCTGTCTCAGGTGTAAATTTGCTTTTGATTGACATTGTGGTGGCAAACAATTTAAAGTCAAAAAAGACAAAATGTCATCTTTGGGGGCCTTATGTTGGTATTTGAAGTCACAACTGTGAGGGAAGTGCTTTTAAAAATGTGCTATTTTGGGGCACTGGGTGGTTCAGTTGGTTAAGCGACTGCCTTTGGCTCAGGTCATGATCCCAGAGTCCTGGGATCAGGTCCCGCATAGGGCTCCCAGCTCCTTGGAGGAGTCTGCTTCTCCCTCTGACCTTCTCCCCTCTCGTGCTCTCTCTCTCTCTCAAATAAATAAATAAAATCTTTTTTAAAATGTGCTATTTCTCAGTATCCTTTTATGCCACAGGAAAAAATTTTTATTCTTACTCTCATTTAAAAGTCAGCGACTGCAACATTCATTGTAAGTGGAAATACGTTGTCCTCCTGAATTTTATGGTGGGCACACAAGGGTCTGGCAATAAATGGTTTAGGGGGCCCTGTAACTTTAATTATTGTTGTAATTTCAATAATTGAACAACTATTTTTGTGTGTGTGTGAAATACTATTTTGTGAAAACTCACAAGTGTTTATTGGAAATTCCTTATAAAACATCAGATACTTATTGTTCTGCAGCATTGGGCTCGAAATCTTTAATTTACTGGCTAGAATGAATTGTTTTAGTACCGAGATACTATGATGGCCCCTTTAATTCAGTTAGTGTATTTGGTATATGCAGATGATATGTTAATTAAAAAGCAAACAAACAAACAACGAAAAACATTAGGGAGGCTTTTGTTTTTCCATGAAGGCCTGAAAGGGTCCATGCCTGTTCTCCCAGGAAGTTGCCTTGATGCTGGGAAAATCAGGTTTCCTAAATATAACTTGATATTATCCTTTATTTACCCCAGAAAGATAAGATGGCAAAACAGCATGCCCAATTCAATAATAGATAAGAAACACACACTTTTTCTTTTCTGAGAGCTGTGTAACCTTTGGGTCCATTTGGATGTTTAGAGAATTTTTCTGTACTTTGTGGGAACTTTAAAGATATATGGCAAAGAGTTTATATCAAACAAAATGACCTACTTAAAATAGAGAAAGACAAACCAGTTCCATTCATCTGAGCGAGCAGAAGCTGAAAAATCCTTGATAATGTTCTTCTCTACTGACCGTCTCACTTCAGAGAGACACTCTTAATTTTCTCGACACTCCTCATTTCGGAGGGACTGAAATGTTATCAGCTGGAACACCCTTTTAGATGTGCACTGCAGATCCTCTCCAGGAGAACTTTGGGCTCGTCACTCTGTGTTATTATCTGATAAGAAAGGACCCACGTCCAGATGCCAACTGTCACTCAAGCTCCCTCCACGCCAGCCATCCTCGAAAGTGACCTAACAATGCAGGTCTGTCCCCGCTGCCCCAGTAACACCTGGGCTCCCTGACTCGGTGGATCCACTGCAAGGCTCTACCATGCTCTGTGACCCAGTCGCCACTTAGCTTTGGTCGATCTTCAGGATTTAAGATTTTGTCACCTTCTTCGTCTCAGGTGTCCACATCACGCTGTCATTCTCTACTTCACTCTAACTACTTATACCTCACAGAACTCAGAGACCATTCAGAATGTGAAAAGTAGGAAAGGTCTTCAAGAAGGTGAATAATCTGGGCGCCTGGGTGGCTCAGTGGGTTAAAGCCTCCGCCTTCGGCTCAGGTCATGATCTCAGGGTCCTGGGATCAAGCCCTGCATCGGATCAAGCTCTGCTCAGCAGGGAGCCTGCTTCCTCCTCTCTCTCTCTCTCTGCCTGCCTCTCTGCCTGCTTGTGATCTCTCTCTCTGTGTCAAATAAATAAATAAAATCTAAAAAAAAAAAAAGGTGAATAATCTGACTTCCAAAAACTACACTTTCCTCCTGTTTAGTATTCATTTCTTTGAGAACTTTTGCTATTCTCCAGATCCTACATAGCTAATGTGAGAATAATCCTCATTAATAGGGGTTCCTCAAAAAGTTGAAAATAGAGCTACCCTATGACCCAGCAATTGCACTGTTGGATATTTACCATAAAGATACAAATGTAGTAATCTGAAGGGGCACCTATGCCCCAATGTTTAGAGAAGCAATGTCCACAAGAGCCAAACTATGAAAAGAGCCTAGATGTCCATCGACAGATGAATGGATAAAGAAGATGTGGTATATATATGCAATGGAATATTATGCCGCCATCAAAAAATGAAATTTTGCCATTTGCAATGATGTGGATGGAACTAGAGGGTATTATGCTAAGTGAAATAAGTCAATCAGAGAAAGGTAATTATAATATGATCTCACTGATAAGAGGAATTTGAGAAACAAGACAGAGAATCATAGGGGAAGGGAGGGAAAAATGAAACAAGATGAAACCAGAGAGGGAGACAAAACCATAAGAGACTCTCTCTTTTTTTTTTTAAGATTATTTATTTATTTATTTCACAGAGGGAGAG
>LNAC01000625.1:627258-650946 GCA_002007465.1 Ailurus styani
GCCCGTGGGGTCCCCGCTCACAGATCAGTGGCCCGGCTGAGCTTCAGATCCCAGCCCAAGGTAACCCCGAGCTGAGGGACACTTCAGCTCAGCTCCGTCTCTCCCGCCGGCTTCTATCTGAGACCTGGGAGCTCGGTCGCGCTCAGACACCCCTGGTCTTTTTGTGTCCCCGTGGGTCCTGAGACCACACTGTCCCTGCAGGGGCTTCACCCCCCGCTTGGTCTCTGGGGCGACGTCCCTCAGTGGAGCCGACTTCTCACAGTTCCGAGTCTGTGCTCCGCTGCTCGCTCCCTTGCCGGCAGCCGGCCCCTCCCCCCGGGGTCTATCTTCCCGTCGCCGCAGATTCACTTCTCCGCACGTCCTACCTTCCAGAAAGTGGTCGATTTTCTGTTCCTAGACTTGCTGCTCTTCTTCTCTTCGATCTCCGGTAGAATTTGTAGGTGTTCAGAATGGTTTGATAGCTCTCTGGGTGAATTCCTGGGACCTGATGATAATCGGTCTCCTACTCCTCCGCCATCTTGCCGCTCCACTCCTACTATGTGTTTCTTAAAACCATTTTATCTACCTCCTGGGCACACTATCAGATGATAATTCCCAGCCTCCCTTGCAATTATGTCTGGCCATATGACTAAATCCTGTAGACGTTTTCATGCCACTTCTAAGCTTGGCCCATAAAAACTTATTACTCTCTACTCTTCCTCCTCCCACAAATTCTGGGTGGATACAGAAGATCCACCAACAGATTTATGTTCCTGTGGACTTAAATGGAACCACTAAGTGGTACCTGGATCCCTGAGTCACCATATGGAAGGAAACCTTCAACTAGAGTGTAATGGGAATAAAAAATAAACTTTTATTTTGTTAAAGTAACTGGAATTTATTAGGTTTCTTTGTTGTAGTACTCTGTGTTACTTTCCCTAACCCAAACAAAAGCAACCAGATTTCTCTGCCTATTCAAGCATATTAAAAGCTTGGAATTTTTGGTAAGAGGAAAATGAGATGATAAATCCATGAAGGTGTAGAGCTTCAGATATTTTTGGATGTGGCATTGTTGGTGGGAATATTTTGAGGGAGTTTCTTTTGACCTATGGGTTTTAAGAACACATTTTGCATTTTCATTTGGGTTATATTGTTGTAGGGTACCTGATTTGTCTTATTAATGGAAAGGGTATATTAAAAACTTTTCACTATGTTAGTAGATTTTTATTTCTCATTGTGTTTATGTAATTTTTTGCTTTGTATTCATTGAACTTATGTTATTAGTTGCATATAATTTTAGAACTGATATTCTTCCATGTGTATTGAAACCCTTTTAAAAAAACTTTTGCCATTATGAATTGACCTATTTATTTTTTATAAGAATTTTTTAAAAGATTTTATTTATTTATTTATTTATTTATTTTTAAAGATTTTATTTATTTAACAGAGAGAGAGAGAGAGATCACAAGTAGGCAGAGAGGCAGGCAGAGAGAGAGAAGGAAGCAGGCTCCCTGCTGAGCAGAGAGCCCGATGGGGGGCTCGATCCCAGGACCCTGAGATCATGGCCTGAGCCGAAGGCAGAGGCTTTAACCCACTGAGCCACCCAGGTGCCCAAAAAGATTTTATTTATTTATGAGAGATAGTGAGAGAGAGCTTGAGCAGTAGGGAGAAGGAGAAACAGGCTCCCCGCTGAGCAGGGAGCCCAACATGGGACTTGGTCCCAGGACCCTGAAATCATGAACTGAGCTGAAGACAGACACTTAACTGACTTAGCCACCTAGGTGCCCTGAATTGACCTATTTCTAATAAAAATTTCTAATAATAGTTTATGAATGAATTGTTGGTATTAATGGAATTATGCAAGCTTTCCTTTGGTTAGTATTTGCTTAGCATATAAATTTCTACTTTTTATGCTTTTGTACTTTCTATATCTTCATGTTTTTTATATATTTCCTATAAATAAGATATAGCTGAATTAAATAGCTTATAATTTTCTTTTTCTTAAATTGAAACATTTTGTCCATATAATTTTGAATTATTAACATATTTGGAATAATCTCTCTTACTTTATTTTGTGTTTTCAGGGTATCTTACCCACAGAATGATTTTAGTGAAAGGATAGATACTGTATATCAATGGGAAAGAATTGGGAATCCAGACATCGACTCAAACCTATGCAGTAACTTGTTTTCAACAATGGTGATGAAGCAACTTATTAAAGAAAGGACAGTCTTTTCAACAAATAGTGCTAGAACAAACGGATATCCATATTTTAAAAAAAGGCTCAATCCTTACCTTATACCTTATATACAAAAATTAACTTGAATTGGATTATAGACTTAAATGGAAAAGTTAAAAGTAAAAAATTCCTAGAAGAAAACCTAGGATGAAATATTTTTTGCAAATTTGAGTAGGAACTTTTTCTCAGATACCACACAAAAAGCATGAACTACAAAAGAAAAATACTGGACTTTATCAAAATTACAGACTTGCTCTTCAAAAGACACTGCTAAGAAAGTGTAAGATAAACCACAGAATTAAATAAATTATTTGCAATGCATATTTCTTTTTTTTTTTTAAGATTTTATTTATTTATTTGACACAGAGAGAGAGATTACAAGTAGGCAGAGAGGCAGGCAGAGAGACAGGGAGAGGAGGAAGCAGGCTCCCTGCTGAGCAGAGAGCCCGATGCGGGCCTTGATCCCAGGACGCTGAGATCATGACTTGAGCCGAAAGCAGAGGCTTTAACCCACTGAGCCACCCAGGCGCCCTGCAATGCATATTTCTGACAAAAGACTTATATCTAGAACATGTATAAAGACTTTCTTTTTTTTTTTTAAGAGTTTATTTTTTTTGTTTGAGAGACAGAGCATAAGCAGGCAGAGAGGCAGAAGGAAAGGGAGAAGCAGACTCCTCACTGAGCTGAGAGGCTGACTTGGGGCTCCATCCCAGGCACAGGAGATCATGACCTAAGCCAAAGGCAGATGCCCAACCATCTGAGCCACCCAGCCACCCCAAGACTATCTTAACTGAAAAATAAGAACATGAACTGACCAATTTAAAAATGAGCAAAAAATTTCAATAGATACTTTAGAAAAGTGATCAATACGACATAAACTTATGTTCCACATCATTAGGAGAATGCAAGTCGAGGCCATGAGATGTCACTACTTATCAGTAGAACACTGATATTAGGGGCATCTGGGTGGCTCAGTCAGTTAGACATCTGCCTTTGGCTTGGGTTGCGGTCCCGGAGTCCTGGGATCGAGGCCTGCATCAGGTTCCCTGCTCACTGGGGAGGCTGCTTTTCCCTCTGCCTCAATGTGCAGCTCCCCCTGCTTGTGCTCTCTCTCTCTCCTGTCAAATAAATAAATAAAATCTTAAAAAAAAAAAAAGAACACTGACATTAAAATTGCCAAGAATACACATACTTATGAGAACGTGAAGGAACTGGAACTCTCATACACTTACAAGGTCTTTGGAAAATTGACACTTACTTTAGTAAGTAAACAAATACCTACCTTATGATCCAGGCATTTCACTCTAGCTATGAAATGAAAAAATAAAAAAATAAAAATATCCACACAAAGGTGAATGCTTGTAACAGGTTTAACAATAGCCCAAAAGTGGAAACCACCTAAATGTCTCTGTGAATTTTTAAAAATATGCCATATCTATTCAACTGAATATTATTCAGAAATAAAAACAATGAAATACTGATTCACAATACAACACAAATCATCCTCAAGATCATAATGCTAAGTGAAAAGATCCACACAAAAAATATATGATGCCATTCATGCAAAAAGGAATAAAAAATGCTATAGTGGCAAAAAAATATATATCTGTGGTTGTCTGGTGCCAGTGGTAAAGAATGGGATGTACTACAGAGGGGCCTGAGGAAATTGTACACATTAAATGCTTGCAGTTCATTTTCAACATATTATACATCAATAAATTTAGATTGCATACTTCGAATTAGGTTTAGTATGCTGGTAGCTAATTTCTCTCAGCATATGTAAAATTCCACCATCTTCTGGTTTCCACTGTTAAAAATGATAATCCTCTGTTAATGTAATTATTATTCCCTTACAGTAATTGTCGTGGTTTTTTTCGCCTTTTTTTCACCGGTTCTATTTAGACTTTTTCTTTCTTTTTTTTGGGGGGTGGGGGGGTTGATAGTTTCATTGCGATATGGATTTCTCTTTCTTTATTCTACTTGATATTTGTGAAGCTTACTGAATCTGTGGGGAGGGGTCTTCTGTAAGTTTTAGAAACTTTAAGTCATTGTTTATCCAAATAGTTCCCATAATTCATTCTCTTTCCCCTCTCCTTCTATTAAACTCTTATTTGTGCATGCCCTGGGCATTGTTTTATGCTCCTACACTTTTAAAGCCATGAAAGTCAAAACTTCAAATTCCTAAACTCAGAAATTGGATTTCTCCAAGGAATAACCTATTTTAAATTCTCTATTTACCTTGCTGGTTTTCTGTCCTCACTTAAATTTTGGCATCTGAGTATTACTTTCTTGCTAGTACAGGCATTTGAAAAGATTTACAAATATATCTGACTTAGCATTTTAATTTGTTTTTCACTGGAGGATCAGTTATGGAACCCAGTCTGTACTTTCAGAAAATGGAACTGCACGGTACAGAGGACTCCATTTAAATAATTGCATTATGATGTATCTATTACAATTGAAATTATTTCTTTAATGATTATCCCTTAATCACTACATAACTCAGGTTCTGTTTTTGGGAGCTGAAAAAGAGTTTATAAACACAAAACAGTTAGGAAATCCTGGAGAGATTTTGTTTTGGTGGTATCGAATAATCTCAGGTCTACTTGCAATGAGATTGCAACAAAACCAAAGACTTTCACATGGAACAGGAGATTATATTGCAAAGAGTATGTGATTTCTTAACAGTTCACATTAGAAATTGTATATTTCAGAATGATCTCAAATTACTGGAAGAAAATTTGATAGCTGTGAAAATCTTTTGAGATACTTGCGATATTAAGAGAAAAAGGAATGATTCATTTCTTTTCTCTAGGTTGTTGAAATAATATTTCAGAAATGACATCTTACTGATAGAAAATTTTTAACTTGATCATTATTCAACTCATGCCAATTTTAAGCATATTCAATAGCCAAGTTATTCTCAATATTTTGGAATTTGATACCTAGTTTTACTTCATAATCATTTTACTTCATTTTATGAAACCTTTGTGAATTTCAGATAATGTGGTGGTGTTAACTAAATTTGAGCCCTGGGATTCCTAATGTGCACTAGCCAGTGTCCTATCTTCTGCTTATATATGCCAATTTTAGCTGTTTTCCACATCTCTTAGGAAACTAACTGTACTCTTAGCTTAAAAAATTGATTTCACACACATAAACACATACATCAATGAAATAAGCAGTTTACTTTTAGCTCCAAAAGATTTATATAAACATTTGTAATGAACTAATTTATATGTCTATATTATTTTTGGGACTGCTATCAATGTCTCAAATATATTTATTGTTCAATGTTTGTTAATAAAGAAGGAGATTTTGAATTTATATCTTAGTATTGGCCATTCTGGATGATATTCTTACTTTTTTTTTAATAAAACATTTCTAAGTTGTCATGTCTTGCGATGCACTTTGAAGTTTGTTAGTTGTGCATTCATATTTTAGATGCATGGTAATTTTATATTTCTCTATTTCTGAAAAAAAGTATTATTTTACTAAGACTTACTTTAGGGGTGCCTGGGTGGCTCAGTGGGTTAAAGTCTCTGCCTTCGGCTCAGGTCATGATCTCAGGGTCCTGGGATCGAGCCCCGCATCGGGCTCCCTGCTCAGTAGGGAGCCTGCTTCCTCCTCTCTCTCTGCCTGCCTCTCTGCCTACTTGTGCTTTCTCTCTCTCTGTCTCTGACAAATAAATAAATAAAATCTTTAAAAAAATAAATAATAAGCCTCACTTTAAATCTCTGAACATAAAGTAATAAAGAAGACTGAGAATAATATTGGGTAATGTAGAATGAACGTATATTTGGAAGTTTAAGTCTGACTCCACCATTTATCAGATATGTAGCAGCAGAAAAAAAAATTTTATTTCTATAAATTTTAAATGGCTCAAATCTAAAATGAGTTAACCATCAATAAAAAGTAAATAAAATGAGTTGACTATTATCCAAAAAATAGGGTAATGTGTATCAATTAAGTAGAATATGGTGATCATAGGTACTCAAAAAATTAATCTTTTTAAAATATTTTTAAGACTTTATTTATTTATTTGAGAGAGAGAGAGAGAGACAAGAGCACAAGCAGGGGCAGTGGCAGAGGGAGAGGGAGATGCAGGCTCCCTGCTGAGCAGGGAACCCATGCAGGGATCAACCCCAGGAACCGACCGAGCCACCCAGGTGCCCCCCAAAATTAACTTTTCTAATTTTGGATCATCCAAAGTTTATTTGTAGGACAAGGAGTAAAAGCCTGAAGCTTATGCTTAAAGTTTTAAAAAGAGGAAAAAGAACAATGAGAAAAGGAACCACCTTTGCTCAGAGGAGGTGTTCTATCACTCTTGCTGGAGAAAGTTTTAAATGAATGACTGCTTCTGTTTTTGTGTTTTGTATTTTGAAACCTCTGCTTCTGATGCCCAGCTGGGGCCATCATAGATAGGACAGTTAGGACGGACATTCAACAGAAGGTGGCACACAAAGACTCAATTCGCAATAACTTATTCTTTTTAGTATCTTAGTGTGTATTTTAACACTGTTCCAAGCCCTATTGAGACAAATGATTTCTATGGAGGATTGTTTGAAGCAGCCCATTCCTTTCTGTGAACTAAGCCAGAACATCAAAAAGCTATGCAGTTAGTATTTCTTTTTATTGTACATTAGGTACCATGCTAAGAGTACAAGAGAATGGTAATAACATTCTTAAGTGATCTGTCATAAGCCCTTTCTTTCTTTTTTAAAGATTTTATTTATTTGAGAGAGAGAGAGAGAGAGAGCACAAGCAGGAAGAGTGGCAGAGGAAGAGGGAGAAATAGGCTCCCCACCGAGCAGGGAACCCCATGTGGGGCTCAGTCCCAGGACCCTGGGATCATGACCTGAGCCAAAGGCAGATGATAACCAACTGAGCCACCCAGGAGCCCTTTATCAACTCTTGCAAAAGTTAATTACTCCTCCATCTTTGAAGCACTTTACTTGGTCCCTTCTCTCTTGGTTTGCTCCACCCTCACAGACTTTCCTTTCCAACGTACCTACATGGTATTGCTTATCTCCTTGACCTTCGAGAATTGGAATGTCCCTGGACTCAGTCCTTGGTCATTTTCTTCTATATCTACACCAGCTCCTTTGAAGATCTCATATGGTCTTGGGGTTGAAATATTATTTTGAAAACTACAGAATTTATACCTGTAGTCTAGACATTTTGCCTACACTCTTATGTATCTAATTGTCTCCATGGCATTTTTACTTGGATCTCACACTTTACATTTCTTAAACAGAGTTCCTGATTTTCCTGATCATCTCAGAGTCTTCTGGGCTTAGGTAAATGCAACTCCATCCTTCTAGTTGCTCAGGTCAAAAATATTGGACTCCTCTCTTTCCCTTACCTTTGACTCCTCTCTGAATCTCTCATCCCAAATATAATTTATAAGTAAATTCTATTGGTTCATATTTGAGCTTTGTCAAGGTTCTGATGGTTTCTACCACTGTGACAGCTCTGATCCAAGCCATGGGTCATATTTTACCTGGATTACTGAACTAGCCTCCTGTGTCACACCAACTGCTATAACACAACTCTAAAATCTCAGTGGCTAAGTGCAACAAATGTTGGTTATTTGCTCACGTGACAGTAAATGAATTAAGGGGCTCTGATCTACGTGGTCATTTAGGGACCCAGGATTCTTCTATCAAATGGATCCTTCTTTCCCTACAACGTGGAATTCTCTACTGGATTCTCTGCATGCGGCAGAGTATATGGGCAGCGTGTGTGTTTTCTTACAGGCCAAGACTTGATGCAGCCTACATCACTTCTGATTGTTCCCCATGGGGTACATCAGTCACATGGTGCCATTTGCAAGAAAAGCTAGGAAATTGCATTGCACTGTGTAAACAGGGAGTAAATAAGGTTATTTGGTGAACACCTACCTGTCATGGCCATCCTGATAAATGTAGGCACCAAATTGCATTATTGCTCAAAACTTTCCAATGGCCTAACTTCTCACGCAAAAAGAAGAATAGAATAGAATAAGAATAGGAAGAAGAGGAGGAAGAGGAGGAAGAAGAAAAAACTGAATCTGCAACTTGGATCAGGTATCTTCCATGAACTGGCTACCATTACCTTTGTCACTTTATCTCCTACAACTCCCCCCGCCCCTTGTTTGCTCCTCTCCAGCCACACTGACTTCCTTGATGGTCCTTGAATGTGCCAGGCATGCCCCCATCTCAGGGCCTTTCCACTTGCTGTTTCTTCTGTGTGCAGTATGTTTCTTCCTAGCTATCTGCAAGGCTTTCTGCCTTACAGTCTTTGTATCTTGGCTCAAAGATTGCTTTCCCAGTGAGTCCATTCCTGCCAACCCAAATTGAAATGGGAACCATCAACCTCAGTACTCCTTATCCTGCTTCCCCAGTTAATTTTTTTCATAGTTCTTATCATTTTGTATTCTACTATATATTTGTTTTGTTTCTTGTCTCTCTCCTAATAGAATGTAAGTTCCAACAGAACAGGGATCTTGTTTGTTGTGTTCACTGCTTTATCCTCGGCTCTAGAGGTAGTACCTGGCATTTGGTAGATACTGAATAATAATTATAATAAGCATAATTATGCAAATACAACAATAATGACAATGATAATAATACTAATTTTTTGAGTAAATGAATTCTCCATTCCCAAAGATTTTAAATCAAGCTAGGAAGACAGATAGACAATTGTAACATCTTACTAAAAGACACAGATATCAATTGTTAAAGAAAGAAAGAAACGACCAACTTGTTCTGGCTGGAACCTGAGGCTTCACAATGACAGTGTTAGACCTGGGTGCTGAAGAATGAATAGGAGTTTTCCAGGTGTTAAGGGGCATTCTAGGAAGAAAAATAGCACAACAAAGGCTTGGCAGCAGGAGAATTAAGACATTTGGGTAACAACTGAGGAATCAGAGGTGTCTGGATGTGGATATGCATGTACATATTCAAGAAGGGATATTAGGCTAAAATGTTAGGTTAATACAAAAATGTCTGGTATTTCAACACATTTGGATTTTACTCTGTTGGCACTGAGGAGCTTGGCAGTCTCTAGTAGGAGCATGATGAGTCCAGGTGTGTGTGTGTGAAAAATAAGCTTGGTGACTGAAGGGCAAGTGGCAGGGATGTAGGTGAAAGGCTGCTCTGATACTCCAGACAGAAATGATGAAAACCTGACCTAAGAGACTCAACAAGGGATCAGATGCACAAATCTAATCAGTCACAAAGCTCTCATCTAAATTGCTTGTTGCAGTCTCCCAGTGGCAGGAGTGAGAAGTCTGCCCAAGTGTGGATAACACTTGAGAACATAGCGATCACTAGGAACACTGATTTTGGCTGAAGCTAAGAGTTCTACACCTCCATCCACGTGAAAGCTGTCTCTCTAATGCTGTCCATGGCCATGATGGCAAAGTTCTCAAGGTCTGGATCTCAGCCATCTTCTCATGAAGATACGACTTTGTGATTGAAAGAAGATATAAAACATTTATATTATTATATGTTCACAAATTGTTTGGTTTTGAATTCGATCCTTGATTCCTCAGGCCTGTTTGGCTTTATGCAAATGAACCTAAGGATCTGTAAATGATTTATTTCGTTATTGATTTTATTCCCTGCAATTTAAAAAGTACCGAATCCCTATGACGTTCACTTTGTAAGGGACTGTAAGACACACAAATATGACTAATACTTAGAGAAAAACATTTGAGCCACAGGTCCTATCTATCACTGCCTTGGTCCATTACAAGTGTCTCCTTAACGAAGTGATAATAAAAACCTGTGGGCCTTGCAAATAATACTTTACTAGGATTGCTTCCCCATCAGTAAACCATTTGTGTTTATATTAACCTTCCAAATCTGAATTGAGTAATTTCCCAAAGATGGTCTTTTTGTTGTTGTTGTCTTAGAATGCTCTGAAAGTTAGCATGTGATGTTGGATATAAAAGGTGTGTGTGTGTGTGTGTGTGTGTGTGTGTGTGTGCACACTCTTCTGCCATGGCTAAGGCACAAGACTGATGAGCAACTAGGCTACAACCAAGTGAATACTGAGGAACCAAGACCATCCATCACTTCTAACTGACATAATATGTTTATCTTTCTAGACAGTACAAAATCCAGAAACAACTTGTTTTGTTTTTTCAGTGATAGATGCTGCTTCATATTAATGATTTTTTCTCTATCTGACATATGTGCATGTTAATAGTGAAGAAATGTGAAAGCTCAAGCTTCCTAGGAAACTGCACATTTGTAAAATCCTCTAATGTAAAGCATTATGAAGAATGTGTCTTTTCCCAGCACTGGAGAAATTGGTGATCTAAAGCATCTGAGCTTGGATTGTAATTCCTCTGTGAGCTCATTTCACACTGAGTAGTAGAACTTGATAAAATATACTTGACTACATTCTGGGCGTTGGTGGTATTTCATTTTTGTGGGTGTTCTTAGCTTCACTGGACTTAGAAATAGCTTTGTTCTAGGGGTGTAAATAACAGTTTTCTCGTAGCCTTCTCATCCTTTATATTTCCTCTGCAGAATCCTTCCTCAGCTTGGTGTCAGCTTCTCATTCTGCATCTATCTGTCCCAGTACTCTGAAGTAAGAAACTTTTTGGGGAGAATTTTGAACTTAGGAGTCTTCATGAGCACATAGTACATGGCTGTAGGTGTTTCTCTTTCAGATTCACTTCTCATTTTAGTAAAATCATTCAGTCAGAAGGTTTTTTGGTTTGTTGGGTGCTCATTTTTTTTTCTTTTCTGATGGAAAATGATGTGTTTCTCAAAAGTTAAGGAAAAGATTTTTTCCCATTTTTTAAAAAGCCTTCTGGAGATAAAGGAGAGTGTAGGAGGCATACGTGCAATATTCTAGAGTAGGGTCTGAACAAACAAACAAAGATACTCTCCACAGCAAAACGAACTTGTTCAATAGTCGTTCATTTTGGGGGAAAATGCAATGGTTTTATATTTTGTTTTGAGATGGCTTTTGATATCCTTAAGAAAATAGGTGCCATCATAAGCCACAGTCATTGGTGTGGAAGAGTAAGCAGATGATTGCCAAGGAGGTTGCTGAATCTCAATGGGAACCGGTCCAAGAATTAGGCTGTTTCCTTTAAAAAAAGTCAGCTTTACTGACATAAAATAAACATACAAAATTGCAAGATGCATAAAGTGTGTATTGTGGTGACTTGATATATATACATGTTGTGAAATGATCCTCCCCATCTAGTTCATTAATAAGCTCATCATCCCACGTTGTTATCTGTTTAATTTTTTGGGTGAGGATATTTAAGTTCTACTTTCATAGGAAATCTTAAATTATACAACACAATATTATCAATTTTCACCATGTTATACATTAAATCCACAGAACTTATTCATCTTATAGCGGAAAGTTTGAACCCTTTAACCAGGCTTTCCCCACTCTCCCCCTTCTCCACCCCTGACAACAACTCTTCTAATCTTTTAGGAGTTTGGCATTTTTTATTTTATTTTATTTTTTGGCTGTTGTGTTGAAGGAAGAAAGTTAAAGCAGATAAACCTGAAAGAAAGAGTTTTTTTTTCAATGTAAGTGATCCTATAGACTGTTCCTAAGTAGTATTTCAAATCCAATACGGCAAAATAAATGTTTTCGTAAAATGTATCAGTATCAAATTTCCATAATATATAGCTTGTCCTAAGTGTTCTCATGAACTGCTGTATTAGAATAGTGCCTCTTAATAAAATGTTTACTGAGTAATTTTGGAAATGATATTTATTGAGCACTTGCTATGAGCCAGGCACTGAAAAGTAAGTGCCTTATTAGTAAGTACTTATGTACTTATAGCAGTACATGAATACAACAGTTGGGATGTAATAGGCATTTTTTTAAGGATTTTATTTGTTTATTTGACACAGAGAGAGAGAGCACAAGTAGGCGGAGTGGCAGGCAGAGGGAGAGGGAGAAGCAGGCTCCCTGCCAAGCAGAGAGCCTGACATGGGGACTCAATCCCAGGATCCCAGGATCATGACCTGACTCAAAGGCAGGAGCTTAACTGACTGAGCCACCCAGGTGCCTCTGTAATGGGAATTCTTGTACCTCTCCCCATTGGGTTTATAAGCCACTGAACCATTGACACCTCTCCAAAGGTAGATGTACTGGAATGCTTCCCAAAAATGTGACATTTGGAGTGTCCACACTGAAGTTACTTTCAGTCAAGGTGGTAGGTGATTAACACCATCCTCTATGCATTCCTAAGCCAAAGTGATTTTAAGACCACATCTATGCAGTTATATGTGAACTTTTTTTTTTAAGATTTTTTTATTTATTTGACAGAGAGAGACACAGCGAGAGAGGGAACACAAGCAGGGGGAGTGGGAGAGGGAGAAGCAGGCTTCCCACTGCGCAAGGAGCCTAATGTGGGCTCGATCCCCGGACCCTAGCATCATGACCTGAGCCGAAGGCAGATGCTCAATGACTGAGCCATCCAGGTGCCCCATCTGTGAACTTTTTGACTGAACACCATGCCGTGATATTTTTGTGCACCTCTTCTAAAATATATGTATATGTATATTGTATAAATGTACAACTCTACTGAATATTATGGTTATTATAAAACATATACAAAATAGAAATTGTCAACTGATGAAATAACAAATAACAATAAAAGTGAATAGAAGTTATAATATTCTCTTCTGTAGTCTCAACAGATCATTTTGTTGATTCCCTTAATCTCAGCATTTAAATCGATTGGAAGGGGCCAAGTGAGGACAATGTTATCTCCAGCTATAGCTGCTCATGGAGTTTTTCTTCTCATACAGAAGAATTATAGACAGGTTTCTAAAATTTTGTAACACTCCAGCTTCATTCCTGGCGTATCAGGTAGTTAAAGCAAATGAAATCTCCTTATTCTGTATCTCAGGTACTTGTCAGAGAGTCTGGTCTGGATTTTACTGTTCTTTCATCTCACAGGACAGATTAAGACAATTCATGTTTGAGAGTCATAATCTAAGGCTCTTCTCAGGTGCTGTTACCACAGAGGGATTGAAGGTATGTGGAGATACGGAGTCCCTGGTCCCATCCAGTGTAGGCAGGCTTGTTCAAGACCCCTTGGGAGGGATATGTCTGAGTCTGAAAAAGTATGGCCCATGAGATAAGTTGATCATTCATTTTCTGTATTTTCTAATATAATGTCACCAGAAAGTTAGATGGATATTTTAGATGACTTTAATTTGCTGTAGAAATTATTCAAAGAATTATAACATATGTTCTAAGCATTTTTTAAAAAAGATTTATTTATTTAAAGATTTTATTTATTTATTTGACAGAGAGAGAGAGAGATTACAAGTAGGCAGAGAGGCAGCAGAGAGAGAGGAGGAAGCAGGCTCCCTGCCGAGCAGAGAGCCCGATGCGGGCCTCAATCCCAGGACCCTGAGATCATGACCTGAGCCGAAGGCAGAGGTTTTAACCCACTGAGCCACCCAGGCGACCTATTTATTTATTTGAGAGAGAGAGAGAGAGAGAGAGAGCACGGTGGGGAGGGGCAGAGGGAGAGGGAGAGAGGAACTGTAGCAGATTCCACACTCATTGTGGAGCCCAGCTCGGGGCTTGATATCACGACTCTCTGTGATCACGGCCTGAGCTGAAATCAAGAGTTGGATGTTCACCAAACTACGCCACCAAGCACCTAGCATTTTTGGGTTTTTTTTTTAGAAGGTTATTATCCAAAAAAGCCACATAGAATACATGCATTTAGCAATATTCATCATGTTATTAAATATTCTTAATGAGATTACTAGCAGGAAACTTTCTCTCTCCTGAAAATGGAAAGTATAATAGGGTAACAATAATCTTCTTTCTTTACTTCCCATTACATGAATAATTTTATTATTTTTTGTTGGAAGCCAAATGTTAAGTTTTATGGTTAGCTCATCTTATATTAAGAATTAAAAAATACATTTTCTTCAAAAGACTGTCATTTTTTATAAGGGAGTTTACCTTAAGGTTTCCTTAGGAAGTGTGTTTTGAAGATTGCCATAGGGGCGCCTGGGTGGCTCATTTGGTTAAGCAAGTCCCTTTGACTCAGGTCATGATCTTAGGGTCCTGGGATCGAGTCCTGCATTGGGCTCTCTGCTCGGCGGGGAGCCTGCTTCCCCTTCTCCCTCTGCCTGCCTTTCTGCCTGCTTGTGATCTTTCTCTCTGTCAAATAAATAAATAAAATCTTTAAAAAAATTAAAAAAAGTTAAAGATTGCCATGAAAATCGTCAGACTGAGAAAAACACTTGGCTTTTTTTTTTTTTTTTTTTTGGTGAATGACTTTATAATGAAGCTATGTACTCTGATATTTGTCAGGGGCTATATAAGGATGCATCTTTTTACATCTTTGAAAACATAAAAGATGTTTGAATTATTTCCTATCCAAAAACCTTCTCTCGACACCTCATATCCCAACAGTTCCTATCTAATTTCTTTATCTTCCTCACTAGCAAACTTCCTTGAAACAGTGTCAATATTTTCTTTCTTATTTCCCACTGAACTCACTCCAGTCTTCCCCCTCATTCCACACCTGTTTCTTATCCATGCCCTCAATGTTCTCCATGTTGCTAAATCCAGGGGTGAATCCTCAGTCCTCATTTTACTGACTGAACAGCCACATTTGACATCACTGGTCGCTCCTTTCTTTGAAACTGTGTTGGGCACCTGGGTGGCTCAATTGATTAAGCATTTGCCTCTGGCTCAGGTCATGATCCTGGGGTCCTGGGATTGTGCCAGGCATTGGGCTCCCTGCTCAGTGGGGAGCCCGCTTCTCCCTCTCCCTCTGTTTGCCCCTCCTCCTGCTTATACTCTCTCTCTCTGTCAAATAATAAAGTAAAATTAAAAAAAAAAGAAACTGTGTCTGCACTTGGTCACCAGAATATCCTTCCCTTTATGTTTTATTTCTGCCTCACTGCTCTGCTGCTTCTCTGTTTTCTTTGCTGCATTCTACTGAGATTTGTGACCTCAAATATTGGAGTCTCTCAAGGTATATTCTTTGGATCTTTTCTCTGTCTATATTCACTCATTTGGGTTATCTCATCTTAAGCCAGAGATTTGACTCTCAAAAAGTATCTACCTTTCCTTGAAACCCCACGTTTCAAAATATCAGCAACTTTACCTTTAACGTGTGTCCTAATTTTGAGTGATCAATGAAATATTTTTGGTGCAAACCATCGTCATCTCTTACTTGGTCTACTGCAATAGGTTTTTTTTTTTTTTTTTAAAGATTTTATTTCTTTATTTGACACAGAGAGAGAGAGATCACAAGTAGGCAGAGAGAGAGGAGGAAGCAGGCTCCCTGCCGAGCAGAGAGCCCGATATGGGCCTCGATCCCAGGACCCTGAGATCATGACCTGAGCCGAAAGCAGAGGCTTTAAGCCACTGAGCCACCCAGGCGCCCCTGCAATAGGTTTTGAATGTGTCTCCTAACTTCTCCTTTTGTTCTGTGATCATCCCCTATCCCTGCCCCCAATAATGACTTAGAAGTTCACCCTGAACAAAATTCAAAGTGCTTACCATGGGGAATAATGTTCTCAGTGAAACGGCCTTTTTATCTGTTTCTTTGCATCACTTCTCAATCTTGGCCTCACTCACTGTACTTCAGCCAAGCTTACCTCCTTGTGTCATCCCTGATCATGCTAAGTCCACCTGGGACTTGGCACAGGGTGTGGCTTTTGCAGGAAGCACTTTCATCAGATAGCCTTGTGGCTCACTGTCTCACTTCATTTAGGTTTTCTATCCAATGTCATACCATCTGATCCAAGAGTCCCTCCCTGAGCCTCCATCCAACATAGGAGCTCTGCCAGCCTTTTAATTCCACTTTATCCTCTGACACACTCTTCTTTCCCGTAGAGCACGTATCAATATTAATTACCTATTGATTCAGTTGCTTGATTGTTGCCTTTCTTCGGTAGAAGGTAGGCTCTCTAGTAGCGGGGATTTGCCTTTGTTTTTGCAGTTACAGTCAGGAGTACTTGCCTAAAGCAAGTGCTCAATAAATATTGTTTTCAATGAATGAATGAATGGAGGAAATGGGAATGGCTTTTAGGGTATTAGCTGGAAGAATTTCTTTTTCTTATGTATAATCTATAAATTGCTGGTGTGGGTTTATGATTAATCAATGCTATGACTCTTTACCCTGAGAATTCTGTACTCCTCTGCGGAGCTCATTCAGGGTAATGCAAGGGTCATTCCTCATGCTTTTTGCCAGAAGAGTCTTTTCCTGCTTGGAGTTATAGTGGAAAACCAATCCAGTCCTGTGAGAAAGATGATTGCTGTGAAACTTGTTTCCTACTCCAGTGATTGTGGGTCTGGCATTGAACAAGACCATCACCCTTTTTACTTCTTCACAAAAGCAGGATTTATTTTCAACCCCATCCAATTATTTTCTGGAGCCTAGTTCTGTAGAATCATTGTTTTGTTATTTTATGGGAGGATACTGGAGAAAGGTGTATAAAATGCTTTAAAACAAAGATATATTCGAAGCATTTCCACTGTGGCCAAATTGTCTGAATCTGACTTTGAGGTTGATATTTTCATTGGATATTTAGTGCTTATCAAAATCATTTGCAGCCAAAATAAAATGTCAGTCAGAGGCATACATTTTACCGCTACAAATTTAAGATTTCATAGGATTTTTGTGATGTATATCTCTTCAAGGTATGGTTTGACAGAAATTAAATTAAATCTGCCATTTCAAATAAATCCTGAGGATGGAAAAATTATAGATAATTTTCAGTATCTGATAAATGTATGTTCTTCTCTAGCAGTGAATGCTACTATTGAAATAAATAATAATTTTAAAAATTATCTGAGATAAACATTGTTTTTAGTAAAAGATATCATTAGAAAATGACACAGAAGTCCTAATAGTAAGATGATTAAAATTCTCCATATGGTTATCATAAATTATAAAATTAATGTAAAAATTAGTGGGGTTTTTTGTTATTTAATTCATTCAAAATATTCCACATTTAGTAAATGAGGTATTTGCTGGACTTTTCGTAATATATCATAAAGTAAGTTAGAGTAGTCAAAATATCCCTGTATGAGACTTTTAATTTTGAAGAGTATAAAGAATTAGTTTCAAAAGGAAACCCAGAAGACAGAACATATTAGTATATTACTATAACACATTCCATAAAATTATATCATTTTTCACTTGAAATAGCTATAAAATTAATTTTAAAATTTAAAGAAAGAAATTAGAACATTCTGATGCATAAATTACATTTATTATTCATGCTTTTTCCAGTCCTTACCTCAATCCACACATATTTTTAACAGGTATAATCATGAGCAATTTGATATCTGTGATTTTTAATGTAAAATTATTTATATTTTCACATCTTGCTGTGTAATCTTTATAAGTATCATTTTTAATGATCATTATATTCCTTTTAGTGGATTGCTGTAATTTGCCTAACTACTTTTCTCATGCTGGACTCAGCCACATTTGTTTGCTTCCTGAGAAGGCACTTATAATATTAAGTTATAATAAATAACTCCCTATGTGGTATGATTGGAGTAGGGCTGAAAATATTTCTCATTTCAAAATATCCCATACAAAGTTATTATTCATTCTTATACCTTGGCCTGAATCAGTTAGCATATTAGTTCTAGCCAAAATATGAGAAATACATTTTGAATGGAGAAGACATGAACACACTGAGGGCTTGAGCTTAGGCTCACTCACCCTGGGAAACTGAGCTGTGGGTTGACACTGAGCACAGGCTCTTAAGTGCGAATCAACACCCTAAAGGGTCAGCGAGGACACCTCATTTGCAGTATAAAATCTATTACTCGGTTGAGGCATGCAAACTGTACAATTCGTGTGGAGGTTAGTTTTACACAGACATGGAAAGAATCTGCAAAGTGAAAAGGGACGACTGTAAGTAGGTTTTTTCTGTCTCGGGTTGGAGGATCTTTAGGGGAGATGTTACTGATTCGCAGCATGTATCCAGTGTGGGTAGAAGAATAATAAATTGACTTGACCAGAAATTTGACACAGCACAGGAACATGACTGTGGTAACAATGGTGCCAAATCAGTAAAGTCAGAGCCACACTTGTCAGTTCTGTTGTTTGTCATTAAGCCATGAAGAAAATACTAACGACTGGCAAGACTTTGGAAGCCGATCCTTTTTTTTTTTTCCTCCAGATTCTTCCATGGTCCAACTGACTAAGACATCACTGGATGAAGGGTTTGTCTAAATTGTAAGGCAGTATACAAGGAGCAATAGGATTCCTTTTTCCATTAGTGGGCTGCATTATAATTTAGAAGCTAATTTTTGTTCACTAAATTGAGCTATGACCATTTATGACCAAAATGATAGTACTCAGTTTTAAGGATTTAATTGGAGCAATGAAGTAAATTGTAAATTTCATGAGTTGTTAATTATGTGTATAAATATAGCAGTAATTATGTTCATTCATTCATTCACTCACATTATAATAATATTCACATTCATAGCAATATTTTTGGAGGTTTTACATGTGGCAGGCTCTAGTCTGGGGGACATAATAGTGAACCAGACAAAGTCCCTATTCTGATGCAGCTTATAGTCTAGCGGAGTGAGATAGATGCCAAACAAGTAAATACATACATATGCAAAATTTTAAATTTCATCTTGCACAGGAAAAGCAAAAGTAAGCTAAGAACACTGTAGGCAGACCTGTTTTATTTATTTATTTATTTATTTTCAGTAGGCTGCATACCCCAAGTGGGGCTCAAACTCACTACCCTGGGATCAAGAATCACATGCTCTACCGACTGAGCCAGCCGGGCACCCCCAGATCTGTTTTATATTAGGTGGTCATAGACGGTCTGAAAAACTAGAATCAAGACCTGAGGAAGGAGACAACAAGCCTGCAGGTATGTGGAAGGACTTCTAGGTGGAATCACAGCAAGTATCCTGTTGTTGAGGTGGAACCTTCTGGGTATTGTCTGGGGAAAGCATTGAAGCAGGTGTGCTGGGGCAGAGTGGATGAGGAGGGGAGTTACATACAATGACCTCAAAAAGTTGTGTGTGCAGGTACAGGGTATGGAGGGTGTAGGACTTTTAGACCACTGTAATGACTTTGGCTTTTACACGGGAAGAGATAAGAATCCATTACAGGGTTTTGACCAGATGAGAGATATGATTGGATTTGTTTTAAAGGAATCACCCCACAGTGTGGAAAATAAAGATGAGAAGAAAAAAGGGAAACTAGAGAGCAATTTTATGCAGAGAAGGTAACTGTATCTTTGAGATAAAGGAAGTGGTCAGATTCAGGATATATTTAGAAGGATAAGTGATAGGTCTTCTGTTGGATTGAACATGTATTGTGACACTGAGAAGACAAAGATGACTGAGGCGTCTTGGTCTGAGCAACTGGGAGGATGAGATTGTCATTTAGTGAGATACAAAGTGTTCTGGGAGAAGCAGCTCTCTAATCCATTTTGAGTTAATTTTTGAATACAGTATAAAGTAGAGGTCCAACTTTATTCTTTTGCATGTGGATATCCAGTTTTCCCAGCAATGCTTGTTGAAACAATTGCCCTTTCCTCATTGACTGGTCCTGTCAAAATTATGTGGCCACCCATGGGAGAGTTTGCTTCTGGGGTGTCTCTTCTATTGCACTGGAACATGTGTCTGTCTTGATGACAGCACCAAAGCTTTGATTGCTAAAGCTTTGTAGAAAGTGTTGAAATCAGCAAGTGTGAGACTTCTAAATTTGTTCTTTTTTTTTTTTCCAAAATTGTTTGGACTGTTCAGTGTCCCTTGAGATGTTCTGTGAATTTTAGGATGGAATTTCTTATTTCTGCAAAAAAAAAAAAAAAGTCTTTGGGATTTTGATAGGATTTTATTGTATATGCAGATCCTTTTGTGTAGTAACGATATCTTAATGATATTAAGTTTTCCAGTCCATGAATATGAATGTCTTTCCATTGATTGGTGTCTTCTTTAACCTCTTAGAGCAACGTCTTGTAGTTTTCAGTCTTTGTCTCCTTGATGAAGTTTCTTACTAAGTATTTAATTCTTTTGTGATGTCATATTATTTTTTATTTTTAAGTTTCTTCTCCAGATTTATTGAGATATAATTGATATACACCACTGTGTATGTTTAAGTTGTACTAAGTGATTTGATAGATGTATATATTGTGAAATGATTACTTGAGTAAGGCTAGTTAAAACACAATTTGATGCTATTTTAAGTGGAATGGCATTCTTAATTTCCTTTTTGGATTGCTCATTGTTAGTGTATGGAAATGCAACTGATTTTTGTTGAAACCTTTTTTCCTCCTATATAAAATCTCTAAAAATCCTGAAAAACTATTGTCCTATAGAGCACAGTTTAGAAAATATTGCCCAAAGGGGCATTCTAATTTTTTTGTTGCTATTGTTGCAAAGTCTTTCTTTAAATGTATTTGCTTTTCCAAATCATTTGGGGAACTTTGTTTATGTCACTTTTCACATTTATGATAAATTGTATTCTTATTTATTTTGAAGGAAAAGACTAGAGAATTTGAATAATGTCTGTAGTCAAATAAAAGTTGATTTATGCATCTACCAGAATTCCCTATTTACCTTCATCTCATTAATTCAAAGGACAAAAGTTTAAATCTAAGTTCTACTGTGTGTGAACCATATGACTTTGAACAGCTTGCTTCATGATTCTGAGCCTAAACTTTCTAATCTGTAAAACAGAGTAACAATGCGGGAATTATTTTTTTGTTATAATCAAAGGACACACATATGTCTATTTCACTTAGGGAGTGTTTTAAATGGGGGATGAAGAATGTGTATTGTCTTTAGGCTCTGCTATTGGTTCTTTTTTTAAACCAAAGTTTACTTGACATACAATGTTCTATTAGTTTCAATTGTCCTACATAGGGACTGGACAAATGTATCTATTATGCAGTACTCACCATGGTAATTGTAGTTATTACATTTCACCCTACAGTGTTATTTCAGTATTATTGACTATATTCCCTATGCTATAGTTTTCATACCTGAAACTATTTATTTAATAACTGGAAGTTTGTATTCCTTAATCGCCTTCACCTATTTTGTCCAACCTTCCCAACCCCCTCTCCTCTGGCAACCAGGAGTTTATTCTGAACTTATAAGATTCTTTCTAGTTTTG
Organism: Ailurus styani; assembly: GCA_002007465.1. Lineage (NCBI taxonomy): Eukaryota > Metazoa > Chordata > Mammalia > Carnivora > Ailuridae > Ailurus > Ailurus styani. The sequence continues at coordinate 648,600 of LNAC01000625.1, forward strand.
TGTGTGTGTGTTTGCTCTTCTTTTTTTTTTTTTTAAGATTATTTCTTTTTATAAGACTTATTTATTTATTTGAGAAAGAGAGAAAGTAAGGGGAGGAGCAGACGGAGAGAATCTTCAAGAAGACTCCCTGCTGAGCATGGAGCCTGACACTGGGCTTGATTTCACACCCATGAGATCATGACCTGAGTCAAAAGCAAGAGTCAGACGTTCAACTGACTGAGCCACCCAGGAGTCCCTCATTTGTTTCATTTTTTAAATTTCACATGTAAGTAAAATCATATCATACTTGCCTTTTTCTGTCTCACTTATTTCACTTAGTATAATATTCTCTAGTTCCATCCATGTTGTCATGAATGGCAAGATCTTATTGTTCTTTATGGCTGAGTGATATTCCATTATATAAATAGATCTATCTCACATCTTCCTAAGCCATTCATTTATCAATGGATACTTAGGTTGCTTCCATATCTTTACTATTGTAAATAATACTGCAAGAAATGTAAGGGTACATATATCTTTTCAAATTGTTTTTGTTTTCTTTGGGTAAATACCCAGTAGTAGATTACTGGATTGTGTGGTATTTCTGTTTTTAATTTTTTGAGGAAACTCCATACTGTTTTCCACAGTGGCTGCACCAATTTACATTCCATCCAACAGTGCTTGAGGGTTCCCTTTTTACCACATCCTCGCCAATGTTTATTATTTCTTGTCTTTTTGATTTTAGTCATTCTGGCAAGTATGAGGTGATATATCATTATGGTCTTGATTTGCATTTCCCTGATAATGAGTGATGTTGAACATCTTTTCATGTGTTTGTTGGCCATCTGGATGTCTTCTTTGGAAAAATGTCTATTCAGGTTCTCTGCTCCCTTCTTACTCAGATTTTTTTTTTGATGTTAAATTGTATGAGTTCTTTGTATATTTTGGATATTAACCCCTTATCAGATATATCATTTACAAATATCTTCTCCCATTCAGTAGGTTGCCTTTTTGTTTTGTTGGTGATTTCCTTTGCTGTGCAAAAGCTCTGTGGTTTGATATAGTCCCAATAGTTTATTTTTACTTTTGTTTTCCTTGCTTGAGAAGACATACCCAGAAAAAAAGCTGCTAAAGCTGATGTCCAAGAAATGACTGCTTGTATTTTCTTTTAGGAGTTTTATGGTTTCAGCTTACATTTAGATTTCTAATCCATTTTGAGTCTATTTTTATGTATGGTGTAAGAAAGGTTCATGCTTTTGCATTGCTATTCATTCTTTATGTCCTAAGTTATAATCCTAGACTTAAAAAATTTATTTCTTCATTCATGGAAAAATGAGATACGTGTAGATTATAAGGTTTAATAATATCATTAATTAATTTCTATTATGTAGGCTTGACAGTATTGCTAGACTTATTAATTTCTCTGATATGGTCTGGTAGCTGACATTTGAAAGCACAAAATGGGTGATCCTTTTTGAAGTTGGGGAGTTGGATGAGACATTTCTAAGCATGACTGCTAAGAAACATTGTTTAAGCAAACTAGTAAGGAAGAAAGAATCAGAACCTTGTTTTCTGGTAGCAACCTTTCCTTCTCTTCCTTATAGAACTCAACAATTTTCCTATAGGCCTATGCACTGTGTGAGATTAAATGCATTGTTAAGGATAAAACACCATTGCTGCACTTGAAATCATTGACTACAGAGGCTTGAGTCGAGATTTTTTTCTCTTTCTCTTATTCAAATTTCTGGAACAGATTTGCCCTGAAATATTGTAATTATTCTTTTCTTTAATCTCAGTTCTCTCAGGAAAGTTTAAGCTAACTTCTTATCACTAGCCTTAGAGGTGGCATTGCTATTATCTTCATGGTGATAGCGTGCTTTCTGCCGTACAGCATATGGTTGTAGTCATTTCCCCAAAGGGCCTATTTCCTAAGCAGGAAAGTCCATTCCAGTGTAAAATGCCCTAATAAGAAATATCAGCAGTGTGCAATTAATCATTTCTTGACTCTGGTTGGAGGCAGGAAGAAAAGGAGATATTTTAGTTCCCCGAGAAGTATGATTATCAGAGGTAGTATCAACTCCTGTATATTTCCAGGTGCCTTCCCTGTGTTTCTGTTGGGCACACTGGTGTCTGGAGGCAGCTCTGCCTCTTGTTCAGGCTCAGTGAGAGGGCAGAATTCCCTAATCCCACACCATCGGTTCCTCCCACTCACCAAGCCCTCAGTGCCAGCAGGCTTCAGTAATCGTCAGTTGTCTCCCTGTCAAAACCACAAAGGCACAGGAATGAACTCATCCTTTCTCTTTTTTTTTTTTATTCTTTGCCCAAGGGGTACAAGTCTGTGAATCATCAGGCTTACATCTTTCACAGC
>LNAC01000625.1:651203-670995 GCA_002007465.1 Ailurus styani
GTTGCGGAGAAAGGGGAACCCTCCTACACTGTTGGTGGGAATGCAAGCTGGTGCAGCCACTCTGGAAAACAGTATGGAGATTCCTCAAAAAGTTGAAAATGGAGCTACCCTACGACCCAGCAATCGCACTACTGGGTATTTATCCTAAAGACACAAAGGTAGTGATCCTCAGGGGCACGTGCACCCGAATGTTTATAGCAGCAATGAACTCATCCTTTCTTTCTTTTATTTGTGTATTTGCTCATTTGCTCAGCAACATGAGTAAGGCAATCCTGGAGACACAAAGATGAAAAAAGTTTATAATTTCTGACCTCAAGGAACCCTTGAGTCCTTGAGGTCTGTTGAGGTGATGAATATTTAATTCTATTATTATATGATTATGACTGAGGCATGGAGGAGGGACATCCTATCCATGAGGTAGCGGGAGAAGGTTACACTTGACATTAAAAGTGGAGCTTTCCTAATTTAAAGAGTGGAGTTTAGAATCCTTGGCATTGTACATAGCTTATACAAAAGCACAGGACAAAAGCACAAGGAAATTTGGTGGTGGTGTTTGAGGATGGACATCACTCAGGCGCTTCCCCTTGAACGTCTGCTGTGAGTGGCCAGGCTGGTGCCTGGTCCTCGTTAGTGAAAGAGTGGGTGCTTCCTTGTGAGCATCCAACCAGGGATTGAACCTGATGTTCTGGCAGGGTGACAGTGTCCAGGTCCACTTCCAGGAAGGGGCTGGAATCCTACTCTTGACCTCCTTGTATGAATCTTACGGAGTGATCAGACTTAGGATTATGACTCTCATGCCTTCTGCATCACCTGGTGGTCTACACGTCCCGTAGGTTGTCAACATCTCACTGAGATGAGATCTTCATACCTGGTGTGGATGACTTACCCTTCCCTGAGACCTATAGCTCTACTCTTACTCCCTACAGGCCTCCTTCTGTAGGTGAGTGTCCTCCTAAGTCCTGCATAATGGCCAGCTGGCAGTCATAGTCCCATTCCTCCAGTTACACCTGGGTCTTCCCTGGATGGAAAGAGATTGTTCCAGAAATAAGTTATCATTTAAGACTTTGTTTATTTATTTATTAAAGATTTTATTTATTTATTTGAGAGAGAGTGAGAGACAGAGAGAGAGCATGAGCAGGGTAAGGGGCAGAGGGAGAAGCAGGCTCCCAGGAAGCCCAACATGGGGCTTGATCCCAGGACTCCAGGATCATGACCTGAGACAAAGGCAGACGCTTAACTGACTGAGCAACCCAGGTGCTCCTCATTTCAGACTTCAAAAGGAGTTGAGGACATAAAGGGATTATAAATGGCCAGTAGGAAAACAAAACAGAAAACAGTAGTGAAGAGAAACCAAATGCTAAAAGTAGTAAAGTGGGGCAATGTTGATACATATTACTGAAATATATATAATTGAAATGATGGCTCCAAAGCCTTCTAGGAAGGGATATGGATACAGTGGTTGTCTGGACAGATAGATGGCAACTGTGGCTTACCAATATTTTGCAATAACGATTAAAAAAATCCCCATCTCTTCATCCTTTTTACATACTCCACTATTAGATCTATCAATTACAAAAAATAATCTTAGTGGTAGTGGCCATTTACCGTTTTTGGTAGTGGCCATTTTGGGGGCAGTCTGAACACACTCTAGGAAACCAGGGTTTGCCCCAGTGTCCTGGGGATTGGGCACACACGGAACCTAGAAGTGCCAGGATCCCAATTCCCGCACTGCTCATCCACTCAACCCAACATGACCCACTTAATGAAAAGAAAGAAAAATCAGACACGCTAGTCATTTGATAACAATACGTTGGAATAGTCACAGCCTCACACCTTCAGCAGGGACTGGTAAACCTCAACCAGGTGAAATCCAGACCATTAGGAATTCCCTGTGCGACACCAAGACAGCTGTTAGGACTCAAAGTTGCTGCATTTGCTCTAATAGGTTCCTCTTGTCCCAGATACAAATGTTGGGTAATCTACTCGAGAATTTTGTGCACTTTTTTTTATCAGTTTTCCCACAGAGCTCCCTGCCCCCTTTTTTGTCAGTTACAAGATGCTAATATGCTAATGTCGACCTAGACAGGGATCATAAATATTCAAATCAATTCCATGTAGTGCTTGTTATGTGCTTGGCTGTAGCTCTAATAAAAGATGAGTAAAACACAGTTCTGATCCTCAGAGAAGCAGGCTAATTGCTTGGGAGGAATTCTAAAATTTAGGTATGCTGTTGCCTTAAATTTAGATGGGAATTATACCTTGAAATACTGAAATGTGGAGTAATGCATGACAAAGGGCTCAAACGAGCATCCCGGATAAAAAATTTTAGTATTTATGTGTACATACAGGTCACGTCACTGTGGGTTCATGGTAAGACTGGAAGTTTTTGTGAACAGATTGAGACTTCAGTGGCTTTGAAGAATGAACGGGAGCTCGGTAGAAGGCTGAAGGAAGATAGTGAGGCTGTCTCCTTGAATGGCAGACAGGGAAAGATAATGTTGGCATATCATGTTATGGGCAAATTGTGGGAGGCCACGAAGATGAGGTATTTGTTCTTTATTCTGAGAAAATTGGAAATCAAAATTATCTGAGCATGGCACTTGTGAGTAGGTACAATTTATTTGCTAATTTCTTGAAAATAAGGAAGTCAAGAGGTACTAACTTCTAGGTGTAAAATAAATAAGTCATGGGTGCCTGGGTGGCTCAGTCATTTAAGCATCAGACTCTTGATCTCAGGTCAGGTCTTGATCTCAGGGTCATGAGTTCAAGCCCCGTGTTGGGCTCCACGGTGCTCATGCAGCCTACTTAAAAAAAAAATTAAAAATAAAATAAATAAGTCATGGGGATATAATGTATACCAGGGGCTGTAGTCAAAAATACTGTATTGCAAATTTGAAAGTTGCTAAAGAAGTAAATCGTAAATATTCCCATCACAAGAAAAAAAATGTTGTAAAATTGTACAATGACAGATGGTAAATAGACTTAAATGTGGTGATCATTTTTCAATGTATAAAAACACTGAATCATTAGTTGAACATATGATTCTAGTATAGTGCTATATCTCAACTATACCACAATTTCAAAAAAGTATATTAGACTTGGAGAATAGAGAAGGCAAGGAGAGCAGTTGATGGGATGGTGAGGCAATCTGGGGGAACGTAGATATTCTTTATCAATTAAAGTTGTGACAGTGAGAACATAAATGATCAGAAAAAAATAATAACTAACACCGATCCACTATGATGTGGCAGACACATTTCTAAGACTTTTATTGTATTACTCATTTACTTTTTGCAGAAACTCTCTATGTGGTATGTACTATTATAATCATCCCCATTTTTACAGATGAGGAAACTGAGCAAGAGGTCATGTAACCTCCTCATGGCACATAACTCTTAAGTGATAACAGCCTGGATCCCACCAGGCAACATGACTACACAGTCTATGCTCTTGGCTGCTAAATCCCATTGCCCTTGGGATGGGTAAAGGGGTATTTATGAAGAAATGTATATAATATTTGGAAATTGTATATTGTATGTGAAGACAAGCAGCAACATCTCTGTCCCTTGGACAGCTTTTTTTTTAATTTAATTTTTATTCTTTGCCCAAGGGGTACAGGTCTATGAATCATCATGCTTACATCTTTCACAGCATTCACCAAAGCACAACCCCTCCCCAATGTCCATAACCCAGCCACCCTATCCCTACCCTCCCACCCCCCAGTAACCCTCAGTTTGTTTTGTGAGATTAGGAGTCTCTTATGGTTTGTCTCCTTCCCCATCCCATCTTGTTTCATTATTTTTCCCTCCCTACCCCCCACAACCCCCCACCCTGCCCCTCAAGTTCCTCATATCAGAGAGATCATATGATAATTGTCTTTCTCTGATTGACTTATTTCGCTCAGCATAATACCCTCCAGTTCCATCCATGTCGTTGCGAATGGCAAGATTTCGTTTCTTTTGATAGCTGCATAATATTCCATTGTATATATATACCACATCTTCTTTATCCATTCATCTGTTGATGGACATCTAGGTTCTTTCCATAGTTTGGCTATTGTGGACATTGCTGCTATAAACATTCGGGTGCACGTGCCCCTGAGGAACACTACCTTTGTGTCTTTAGGATAAATACCCAGTAGTGCGATTGCTGGGTCGTAGGGTAGCTCCATTTTCAACTTTTTGAGGAATCTCCATACTGTTTTCCAGAGTGGCTGCACCAGCTTGCATTCCTACCAACAGTGTAGGAGGGTTCCCCTTTCTCCGCAACCTCACCAACATTTGTCATTTCCTGACTTGTTGATTTTATCCATTCTGACTGGTGTAAGGAGCTTTTTTTTTTTTTTTAAGATTTTATTTATTTATTTGACAGACAGCGAGATCACAAGTAGGCAGAGAGGCAGGCAGAGAGAGAGGGGGAAGCAGGCTCTCTGCCAAGCAGAGACCAGATGTGGGGCTCAATCCCAGGACCCTGAGATCATGACCTGAACCGAAGGCAGAGGCTTAACCCACTGAGCCACCCAGACGCCCCTTGGATAGCTTTCAGTAACTGTTTATTCAACATGGTGTGTCATTTAAGTTAAGGATAGATAATGCATTCCGTTTAAAACGGAATGATGGGAAATAAATTTTTAAATGTATTTCTTTGATTTGCCTTTCAAAGGGTAGAGATATCTTAAATCTGCTTATTCAAATGCCTCAAAAATGATAGGCATTTATATTTTTTAGATATAAATTTATTTTTTGAATGCAGTTGAAAATGTAAATAGTTGATTCATACTGTATGCAGAACCCAAATGAAGACTTCTATACGTTGGATTAGTTGATTCTGGGTTATGTAGCAAAATCTACACATTTTCCTTTAAATTTGCCAAAAAGCTTTTGGGTAACTTACTTCAGATTTACTGTAGTATGAGTACTCACTCAGTCCTTATGTTTGAAGATAGAAAAGAACCCATGAAGAAAAGTATTTTTTACCACTTCTCTGGTTCTTACTTTTTATTTAAGTGGTGCATTGTACTTCTAAAGAGAAAACAATCTCACACTTGGCATCTGTTATTATATGTGTGGTTTGCACCTTCATTGGGGGTAAATTTTTAAGCTGTTTCATAAAAATGCTAACAATTGTATACTAATAACTAATCAAAACTAATGAAGTGTATGACATTTAAATTAATGTCATATTTGATTGGACTTGTTCTGAGCTTAATGATGGAACAGATAAGATATTAAAGATCTCATAATGAAAATTTCATTAGTCTTCTCCAACTGTTTCTTTTAACTTGGTTCTTAGTTTGAAACATATTTTATTTCAACAAGGAAGTACAGCAAGGATGTATTTCTTTCCAAAAGAATGGGTTGACTTTAATCTTTAAAGAAAAAAACAAAAATGGGATGCCTGGGTGGCTCAGTCAGTTAAGCATCTGCCTTCGGCTCAGGTCACGATCCCAGGGTCCTGGGATGGAGTCTGGCGTTGGGCTCCCTGCTCAGCTGGAAGCCTGCATCTTCCTCTCCTCCCCACTCATGTTCTCTGTCGCTGTCTCTGTCTCTCTCTCTCTAAAATAAATAAATCTTAAAAAAGAAAAACAAAAAAATGACCTTATTAATATATAATGGAATATGATAGCTCTCATTTTTAAGAAAATTGAATTTTTCATTTGTTGTATTGAGATATTTGGGACATGTTGGACATTCCAGTGCAAAGGTTCAAGTTTTTTTTTCTTATATTTGTGGTTATTTGCAAGGGAAGACAATGATATAAAAGACTTTTGACAAAAGATGCTAGTTTTTCAGAAAAAAACCTTTACTTTCTAGGACTTTTCAAAATTTGCTTTGGGGGCACCTAAGTGGCACAGTCAGTTGAGCGTCTGACTCTTGGTTTTTGCTCACGTTGTTATTCTAGGGTCATGAGATCCAGCCCCGCAAAGGGCTCCAGGCTGGGCAGGGAGTCTGCTTGAGATTCTCTCTCCTTCTCCTTCTGCCTTCCCTTGCCTCTCTCCATTCTCTCCCTTCCCCCTGCTCTCTCTCTAAAATTAAAAAAAAAAATTTATTTTTTTTGCTTTAGAAGTTCTGTTGGTCATTTAAGTTTTGCTTGTCTTACCTTATACAATCAAATTATTTCATTTCCCTGCAGGGTTACATGTTTTAATAAACCATTTGTAAAAGGGTTTATTTTCTGCGTGAAAGACTGTAGGGTCTATCACAGGCAGATAGAACAGGCAAAGTGACCTTCAGAACTGCTTTGAGGTCAGATGCTAAACTGATTATTTGTAGAGTCTAAAGTCACTATAATTACCTAAAGTAAGGAAAGAAAGAAAAAACAAAACAAGAAATTGTGTTTGTTTCCAAAGGGTATTCATTGTATATTTACTCAAACAATGATTTTTATGATTTAAATGGAAATATTTTACAGAATAGATAATTTTGTGACAGAAATAAAACTGGCCCAGATTTAGAGCATCCAAAAAAATAGTCTAAGTTGTTATATATATTGCTGACTTTCTAGTGATTGTAGATCTTAAGATAGGAATATATTTAGTTTCTGCATGTGCATAACATTAAATTATTAAATAGAAAAGTGCAAAAATTTAGCTATGACCTTTTGTCAAAGTTATGTGGGGTTACATGAGCTGGTGAGTATAAAGTGCATGAGAAGAGCAATAAATCAGAAAAAATATAATATTTGTGATTATAAAAATAATATAAGTGTAATATAGAAAATTTGAAGGTATAGAGAAGTAGAAGGAAGAAAAAATAACTATAACATGCAATCTGGAAATAACTTTCATTAACTCTGTTGTATTCCTTCTAGTATTCTTTATTTTCACATATGAATGCATCTGATCTGGATCATATTTAATTACTGTTTTATTGTGCATTTTGCATCTAATGTTATATCAGGAACATCCCCTTAAAATTCTTTGAAAATTTAATTTTTAATAACTGAGAAATCAAGATATAATATAATTCATTTAATGAATCTGCTGTTTGGATATTTAGTTTATTTCTACTTCATTTGTGTTGCAAATAATGCATTATTAAACATCTTGATAAATAAATCTTTGTCATCACTATCTTATTTCTATAGAGTTGATTTGTAGGATGGCAACTACTGGGTTATTTACTTATTTCATCATTTCTGCAACAAATATCCCTTGAAAGCCAGCTTTGCACTATGAAACATTTTTAAGTATTTTGACACATATTATAACATTGCTGTCCAGTGTGGTTGTACTAATTTATTGGTAATTATTCCAATACCTCCCTTCTGGTATTTATGTCCTTGGATAATCCCTTCCATAATGATTGGGTAGATCTGTGTAAACCAACATGATATTATGGAAATGAAAGTTAGTCAGAAAGGACATCATGGTGGCTGCCTTGCCCTCTCTTGGCTCAGTTGCTCTGAAGGACCCCAGGTGCCATACCATGGGAACACTCAGGCAGCCCCAAGGAGAGGTTTATGTAGCGAGAGCCTGATGCCCCATCCCAAGAGCCAGCAAGGACCTGAGTCCTCTAGCCAACAATCATATGAATGTGCCATCTCTCAAGCATCCTCCAGGCCTAGCCCAGCCTTCAGATGACTGCAGCTCTGGCCAGCACCTTGATGGCCACCTCAGGAGAACTCTTGAGCCAGAACCTCCAAGTAGTTAAGCCACTACTTGATTCTTGACCCTCAGAAACTGTGTAGGACAATAAATATTTGTAGTTTTGTTACATTTTGGGATACTTTATTACACATCAATAGATAAATAATACTCACTCCTACCAGCAGTTGGCATAGTCCTTGCTGACATTGTCATCTTTGAGCTAATTTGGCAGATAAATATTATCTTATTGTTTTATTTTAGTTAATAATTTTCCTGTGTTTAGTTAATCATATTGTTTTCACTTCCAGTGGTGATTTATGTCTCTCCATTGTTTTTAAAATTACAGTTTCAGTTTTTTCCTTGAATTTCCAGTGAGAACCAGTACAACAGTATAAAGACACCAATAGGAACCATGAGAAAACCTCAGAAATGCTTGATTCAAGGATTTCACAAGATTAACAAAGGGTCAAGATTTAGACAATAACTGACTCCTAAAGATGCAGTTTAGCATTTCTCCTGGTACCCTCCTGGATCATCAAAGCAGCTGTGGTAGATCATATATTCCAAAATGCCAGAACAGTATTTCCTATCTACATCCTCTTCCTATGACATGAATTTGGCATTCTTTCCATTGACTGGTTGGGTCTATAATCTACATCATTTTGAGCCTGGAAGACTTGAGACTGTAAGTGAAAGTGAAGCTATGTGAGTTTTGAAGTTAGATCACAAAAGATGCTATAGTTCCTTCCTGATTCTCTGTTGATGCTTCGTCTTGGAACTCAGCTACTCTGTTGCAAGGAAGTCAAAACTAGCCCATGTGGAGAGGTCACTTGTAGGTTTTCCAGTCAACAGTCCAGCAGAGCTCCTAGTCAACAGTCAGCATCAATTGCCAAATATGTAAGTGGAGATGCCTCCAGAAAATTCTAGCTCTGAGCCACTGAGTCACCCCCCCTTAAACTTCAAGTCTTCCCAGATGAGGCTGTAACCATTTTGGAGCAGAAACAACAAAGTCCACTCTGCCATATTTGAATTCCTGACCTATAGAATTTGTGAGCATCATGAAATCATTGGTTTATGTCTCTTAAGTTTTGGTTTGCTATGTAGCAATAGTAACTGTAACAGCAACCATATAAGGAAAAGTAGGTTAGTCAGATGTTTTTAGTCACCATTTTACTTGTGGAAATATAAGTAAAGAGAGGGAGAGAGAGATAAGTGATATTTTCGGGGTTTCCGAATAAGTTAGTGTCAGTTCAATAGTGGACTATTTTCACCACAGGATATGCTTTTATTTTTATTTTTATTTTTATTTTTTTAAGATTTTATTTATTTATTTCACAGTGGGAGAGAGATCACAAGGAGGCAGAGAGGCAGGCAGAGAGAGAGGGGGAAGCAGGCTCCCTGCTGAGCAGAGAGCCTGATGCGGGCCTTGATCCCAGGACCTGAGATCATGACCTGAGCCGAAGGCAGAGGCTTTAACCCACTGAGCCACCCAGGCACCCCAGGATATGCTTTTAAAGATATAACTAGTGACAAAAATATAATGGAAATATTTTATACTCAATGATTCATTCAGAAATATTTTTCAGTAGTACTAGCAGATTCCAGGCAATAGATGAGGTTTTTGTGGTAAAATAGTGAGCAAAAAGAAGGTATGGACTCCACCTACCTGGGAATTATAGGCCAACACAGGAGACATTCAGCAGGTAGTCACACATATACATAAACATGGACCATTGGGTACATCAAATAAAGGAAGTTATAACAGTACTCTAAGAGCAATACCAAACTGATTGTGGTCAGGAAAATGTGACTGGCATTTGACTTGAGAACTGAAGGATGAGTAATTATATTTAGCTGTACATAGGTTTTCTTTTCACATGTTAGTTTTTTATTTGTTCGTTCTCACTATCAAATTATATACTGCTTTAGACCAGAAAATGTGCTTTCTATTTCACTTGAATAACTCCATGGAGCATAATTATACTCATAGTTATGCTCAGGCTTCTGCAAGTGGTACAATGGACTTAAGAATAATTCAACTTTGGGTTCCATTTCTATGGTTGTTTTATGATGCTGTTTTCCTGTCATTCACCTCCAGGTTTTAGCTGAGGTTTCTGCATCATCTGCACTAAGCTGTTCTGATAAGTATGAAGGAATTGGCTGATGCATTTATTTGGCAAAATAATGGATTATGTCCACTAACAACATTAGTACTTCCTGTGCTATGAAGTATACAAGGACACTTAATAGTTATGAATTGACAAGATAAACTAGTAAGAGTTTTAAAGATTTACAGAATTGAATAATTCTTTTATTTTAAGATTTTATTTATTGAAAGAGAGAGAGATCACAAGTAGGCAGAGAGTCAGGCAGAAAGAGAGGAGGAGGCAGGCTCCCTGCTGAGCATGGAGCCTGATGCGGGCCTTGATCCCAGGACCCTGAGATCATGGCCTGAGCTGAAGGCAGAGGCTTTAACCCACTGAGCCACCCAGGTGCCCCAGAATTGAATAATTCTTACTAATAATCCAAAAATGGAAAGAAAGTGATAGAGGGGTGGAATTCAAATCCTAAAATTCTCTACAACTCATTTTACAACTTACAGCTCTATTAAGATTCTCAATATTCTATAATGAAATTTCTATGAAAGAGTTATAACTATAAAGGAGAATTCCAGTAGGCCCAGACTTGGAGGGTACAATGGAATACACGAGGATATGCAAGAGGATGATGGGGGACAGGGGAAGATGGAAGGGAACCTGAGGCAGAACTCCGTAATTCAGTCAAGCATTTGTACTCCATCAGGGCTATCAAGAACAGATGTTCTGAGATGAACATCGCTCCAGAATTGCTCTCTGATTTATGACCTCTTTTCTTTTGGAAGATCTATCTATTGTGGTACTATGACTCCCCTAAACTTGCTGAAATACAGTCCATTTATCTTCTTGTCAAAGACTTTAGCTCTCTAAGGATTGAGCAGAGGTTGAGGTGGATGGAATAATATCAGCGGATTTGATGTATTGGAGTTGGGGACCAAGAGATGCCATGAAAGGGACTATCTTCTGGCTTAGGTTCTGATTTGTACCAGGGGCAAGTGGATGGCACAGTAGACTTTCTAGTAGTTTGAATTAAATTAGAGATGTTTCTTTCATTTGAAGTTAACTCATTCACTCTGATCAGTTTGATGACGGGAAAGAAATACAGTCATATCTGAGGCTTGAGAAAGGATATCTCAGATATAAGATTATGGGCCCTTAACCGATGGTGATGTGATTTGGGAGGTCACAGAGCCAAAACTCTTATAGGAACAGGGTTTCTCTTTAAATAAAGTTAGGGAAAAGGCTATTGTTCTGTATTCAAGGTCACTAGTAAGTCAACAAAATTAGTTTTAAATCTGTTTAATCACTCAGTGACAGCTCCGTAGCTAGTGTAGTAGCAAACAGACCTGGTTTAAACTTCTTTAGTTGATGAATGACTAACCATCTGAGTTAAACACAAACCTAAAATCTAGCCATGAATGACAGCTTCACACTTTGAAGGTCAGATCGTTGATGGTGAGCTCATTCCTGTGAATATGAGTCTAAGATTGATGTTAACTCAGTCCCTGACGTTAGCTCAGTTGCATCTCTGTAACAAATAAAAACATGCTTACATCAACTCATTCCTCCTGACATAACCAACATAAACCTGAAATGAACACTTTCTGAAAACCCTGTATTAAGTCAACAACTTTCTTTGCCCAAAAGACTTCTTGGTCAACACAGCTCTCCTTTACTTAGGTAAACAGTAAATTTAGTTTTTAGTTTTAGGTACTAACTAGTGGTCTCTTCCTGTGATAGTTTCAAAAGGCATTGAGTATACCATGGAAATCCAGAAAGGAGATGTGTTGGGCCCTTTGCGTGTCATATTGGACCAAGGACCAGACCTCTGAAGAAGGTTGTTGAGAGGACCTAAACTCTTCTGGACTATTTTCAAGGGTGTTTGTACAGTGAACATTCATGGAAGAGAGAGAGAATGTCTTCTGGAGTCAAAGGCAGGATTGTTCAGTGTACTAAGACTAAGGAGGCAGATCTTTAGAAGACAGAAGATCAGGCAAGAGAAAATTGGGTCCTGAATTAATGGAGTAATAGGGGAGATAAAGTGGATCCCAATTTTGCTATACATTTTCCATTTGTCCCTCTGTAGCCTGTATTGGAGTGGTAATATCCAGAAGTTGAACATCTTGGACTAGATCAATGTATATTTTTATTCCCTGTCTTCCAGTTATGTTCAGACAATGACACGTGCAGGCTGGACATCAACAGAGTGACAGAGCATGAGATCATATCCCATCTTCCACTCCACCAGCTTCTTCTGGTGGGAATCACTATGGTCTTGCTGTGGCCCAAGGTCATAACTCCTGTTAGGTCTAACCTTTTCCAGGTGGCTTCCTATTTCCATGATCATTTCTTCCTTTTGTTGGCCCTTCAGTCCTGGGGGTAGTAATGGGTTCTCTCCATATTATTGTATTGACGCCTCTATTAACCTCTCCTGAAATTGCCCAATTTGAATATGCCATCTATTTTTTGCCAGGGCCTACTCAATACACTACTGATGTGGTGATGCAAAGGCAGAAAAGATGGGACTTGGCAGCTGACTGAATGTCAGGGGTAGAGGAAGAGAGGAGGCAGAGTGGGCACTGTTTAAGTAGGGGAATGGAAGCTGTTCACAGAGACCAGAAGACCAGCAGAAGGTTTAGAAGGAACACTGGCAAATAAATTTTAAGGATATTGTATTTGAGGAGAAGGCAGTTAAAATACAAGATTGGTGCCCAGGACAGAAAGCAGGACTAGGGATATAAATGTATTCCTCTACATAGGAGAATGTGAAAGCTATGGGAGTGACTGAAAACAATCACGGGAGACTCTATAGATCTTCTACTAAGCTAAGCCTTATTAACTCAACCTCAGTTTAGACAGCAAGTCATCATCCAAAGACATGCAATTCACCCAGTCTAAGTCAAAGTAATTAAAGTATCTACTTGAATTGCCCAAATGCTATGAAGGAGATAAAATATACATAGTAAAGTCTTGAGATCTTTTTTTTCATTGATTCTTTCCCACCCGCAGTAGTTTTTCCCTTTTTGCAGGACCTTCCTTCTGCAAACTATATGCCTGTCATAAAACTTCCTTTCTTGACATTCCTTTATTTATTATTCTCCTGATTCCTTATCACAGTGATGAGAGGTCAGATTTCAGATATATTCTGGGGGTAGAGCCAGGAGAATGTGCTAACAAATGTGATTGGGGGTGTGAGAGAAGGAGACAACTTCTCCCAGGCACGTGAGTGCACACGTGTGCATGAGTGTGTTTTTATGTGCTGGCGTGTCTGTGTGTGTGTGTGTGTGTGTGTGTGTGTGTGTGTGTGTGTGTGTTGGGTGGGATTGACATCTGCCACTGATCCTTTATCTATGGAGAGGATGAAACTTGAAATAGGCCTGGAGCAGCCTGACTGGAAGTCAATATTTTTACCAATCTGTATTCCATAATTACTTCTCTAAGACCTTGAAAAACCCTCCTTAAATTGCACTTTTATTTTTCTGTTCAGTTTTAGCACTGAGTGTGTACAGTTCAATTTTCAAAGCTCTCACTGTATTGCTATGTATTTTTATCTTGTTTTTAGATTAGTGATTAGTTGATATTCACCTGAACTGCCTAATGGAGGAAGTCTCTAGATGCTGCTAAGGAAGAGTGATGATTTAGAGCTCGTTCTAGGCAGACTGCAGAAGGATGCTGGTAGAAGTCAGAATATAAATGATAAAAATGTGGACCTGAGATAGACTACAGGCATAAAGGGTAGAAGCACCTAAATTTAGTGAATGCAAAACTTAGATTCAAGACATGACAGCTGTCGTTTGTTGTCCGTAAAATAATCCCAAATTTATAGTTTTAAATTAAATTCACTATTGAGAATAGAAGTAAAAGAGTACCTCAAATTTATCTAGTTAAATAGCATCTTTGCCTTTCTTCACAGAGGTGTTAATTTTTGAAACTTAGCTGCATTTTTTGTTAAACTAAATAATTGATCACACATTACCATCAGATATACAAATACCTCAGATCTATTTTTCATCTTCTTTATCCCCACTGCTTTAGTTTAGGTTTTCCTTGACCCCCAACACTTATGGAATAAAGTTAAAGAAAATCATTACAGAGAATACTAAGCATATAAAACCCTTTGTAATCTGGCATTTGCCTGCTCTTCTGCCCTAATCTGCTGTTCTTAATACCTTCTTCCTCAGTGTCAGCACCCACACCAAGATATGAATGGTTTTCTAAACCTACTAATCCAGTTAACGGCCCTGCATTTGCATTTGTTGTACTGCTTTGTCTTTGTGGGGACAGCCTTCCAGGATTTGCATATAACCTGATCAACTCCTTCTGCTATAAACCTCAGTTTGAAGAGGGCTTTGAAATAAATCTCTGTTTTCATCCCAGGAAAAACTCAGTTGCTTCGAGGGCCTCCTTAACATCTAAAAATCTAACACTTACCACAAGGAATTGTAATTATTTTCTTACATGTCAATAGGCTCTTAGCAGGGAGAGCTCTGATCTTATTTTTCTTTGTGATCCTAGTCCCAGAAGCAAAAAAGATTTACAAAAAATGTTGAGCAAATATAAAAGATTCTTTCCTATTGGTGGTGTGGTAAATGGTCCATGGCAATGAGTAAATAATCAACGAATCATATATTGGGTAAAAAGTTTCTATGTTGGCTATCTCCCCTGAGATGTAAATGGTTTTTAAAACATATAATCCTAATGAGTCAGAATTTTTAAAAATAAATTTCACCCATCTCACTTGATGAATTTTTTTCATCAAGACTATAGAAATCACATCAGATTTCAACATTTTTTGGTGGCAGGACTTGTAAATCATGATTGTCCTATTCTATAGGTTCTCTTATATTCCATAAACCTAAATGAGGGATATCTGGTCACAACATCTTTCCTTAGGTTTTACTAAAAATATCCTTTCCTTCAATAGAGTCTCCAGTGAAATAGTGTTTCTAGTGTAAGAACATCTCATCCTCTTTAAGTGCAGGGGCTTGTTTGCTAAGCCTGTTTTCCTAAAATGTGTGCTAATGCCTTCTTTTCCTCAGAGCTGCCATTAGCAGGCTTTTAGGACCCCTCCAATCAAACCCTAACAAGGCCTCCTTGCTCAGATGAAGGTAAAAGGAAAAAGGAAATTGTACACAGATAATGCACAAACACTCTCAAGTGTTTCAGGGAAATAATTAGTGTTTACTCTGAGTCTTTCCCCTTGAAGACATTTTTAAAAAATCAGATTTGTAGATCATTAGGAAGGCTTATGGATAACACAGTTGCAGATAAAAACTCTGCAGAAAATGCATCATTTATTTCTGAGTTCTTTTTGACTATAAAGCAGAAAATGTGTAATCTCAGGGTGAGATTTATATTTGGTTTTCTGAGGAACTAAACTCATTTTCAGGCAGGATTAATTTACATCAAGAAAGCCGGGCAGTATTGTTAGAAAACGTCAGGAAGGAATTGTTTTTACAAGGGGCAGATTCCTGAGGGATCTGGTGCCATTCTTGCTTTAAAATAGCATATCACGTCCATCCTAAAACAGCAGAATACACATAATTTTCAAGCGTACATGGAACATTCTCCAAAATAGATCACATATGATCCCATAATACAAACCTTAACACATTCAAAAAGATCAAAATCATGCCATGCATCTTTTCTGAACAAAACACTGAAATTTGAAGTCAACCACAAGGAAAAACCCAAAAAAACCACAAATACATCGAGGTTAAATGACACGCTACTAAACAATGAATGGGTCAACTAGGAAATCAAAGAAAAAATAAAAGGTACATGGAAACAAATGAAAACGAAAACACAACAGTGTAAAACCTCTGGGATACAGCATAAATAGTATTAAGAGGGAAGTTTATAGCCATACAGACCTACCTCAAGAAGCAAGAAAAATCTCACATAACATCCTCACCTTGCACCTAAAAGAGCTAGAAAAATAACAACAAACAAGACCTAAAACAATCAAAAGGAAGAAAATAATAAAGATTAGAGCAGAAATAGTGATATAGAAACTAAAAACAAACAAACAAACAAACAAACAAAAACCTAAACAAAAAACCGCAGATCAATGAAACTAGGATCTTGTCATTAGAAAAAGAAAATCAATAAAATTGATAAACCTCCAGTCAGACTTATCAAGGAAAAAAGAGAAAGTACTCAAATGAATAAAATCACAAGTGAAAGAGAATAAATAACAGCCAACACCAAGAAATAAAATTATCAGAGAATATTATGAAAAACAATTTGCCAAAAAATTGGACAACCTAGAAGAAATGGATAAATTCCAGGCGCCTGGGTGCCTCAGTTAATTAAGTGTCTGCCCTCAGCTCAGGTCATGATCCCAGGGTCTGGGTCCAGGGATCGAGCCCTGAGTGGGGCTCCCTGCTCAGTGGGGAGCCAACTTTTCCCTCACCTATACCACTCACCCACTTGTGTGCTCTTAATCTCTCTCTAATAAATAAATAAACAATATTTTTTAGAAATATGAGGTCTGGGTAAAAAGAATAGCTAGATCAATGAAAGTATCATCTCTGAAACCAAAACAAAATATAACAAAAAGCAAATGAAAGCCAAACCAACTCAAATCCTCTCCCCTCCTTAAAAATATCAACATTTACTGAGGATGGGTCAGTGTCTTCTTAGTATGTGAAAAATAGCATATTAAGAGAATTAAGTTCCTTCTTTCATAACTCTTAAATTTACCTTAAAAAAAGATTTTATCTATTTATCTGAGAGAGAGCATGAGAGAGAGCGAGAGAGCGAGAGAGCACACGTGCACATGTACACAAGCAAGGGGAAGGGCAGTAGCCACTGGAGAAGCGGGCTGAGCAGGGAGCCCAACTCTACTTGGGGCTTCTGAAGGATGTGATCCCAGAACCCTGGGATCATGACCTGAGCCAAAGGCAGAGGCTCAACTGCTCAACTGACTGAGTCCCCCAGGCGCCCCTTAAATTAACCCTTTCTTTAAACAAAACCAAACCCAACCAACAACAACTTTGGGTTGCATTAACAGGTCCGTAATAGAAGGCATTGTAAAGAGGAGTGGCAAGATGGCGGAGGAGTAGGAGACTGATTATCATCAGGTCCCAGGAATTCACCTAGATGGCTATCAAACTATTCTGAACACCTACAAATTCTACCAGAGATTGAAGAGAAGAGCAGCAATTCTAGGAACAGGAAATTGACCACTTTCTGGAAGTTCCAGGTCTCTTCTGAGTAAGTTAGTGTATACTTCTCTGGGGTCATTGCTGCCCTTTAGTATTTGGTTCTCTCATCCATCTATTCTTATCTGCATAAAATGACAAGGTGGAAAAAATCAACACAAGAGAAAGAACAAGAGACAGTAATGATGGCTAGGGACCTAATCAATGCAGACATTAGTAATATGACAGAACTAGAGTTCAGAATGACGATTCTTAAGGTGCTGGCTGGGCTCAAAAAAACCATGGAAGATAATAGAGAAGCCCTTGCTAAAGAAATAAAAAACATTTCTGGAGAAATAAAAGAACTAAAATCTAACCAAGCTGAAATCAAAAAAGCTATTAACGAGGTGCAATTGAAAATGGAGGCTCTTACTGCTAGGATAAATGAAGCAGAAGACAGAATTAGTGATTTAGAAGACAAAATGTCAGAGAAAAAAGAAGAGGATGAAAAGAGAGACAAACAACTACTGGACCATGAGGAGAGAATTCGAGAGATAAGTGATACCATAAGATGAAACAATATTAGAATAATTGGGATCCCAGAAGAGGACGAGATTGAGAGAGGGCCAGAAGGTATATTGGAGCAGATCTTAATACAGAATTTCCCTAATCTGGCAAAGGGAACAAGCATCAAAATCCAGGAGGCACAGAGAAGCCTCCCTCAAAATCAATAAAAATAGGTCGACACCCGTCATCTAATAGTAAAACTTACAAGTCTTAGTGACAAAGAGAAAATCCTGAAAGCAGCTCGGGACAAGAGGTCTATAACATACAATGGTAGAAATATTAGATTGTCAGCAGACCTATCCACAGAGACCTGGCAGGCCAGAAAGAGCTGGCATGATGTATTCAGAGCACTAAATGAGAAAAATCTGCAGCCAAGAATACTATATCCAGCTAGGCTCTCACTGAAAATAGAAGGAGAGATAAAAATCTTCCAGGACAAACAAAAACTCAAGGAATTTGCAAACACCAAGCCAGCCCTACAGGAAATATTGAAAGGGGTCCTCTAAGCAAAGAGAACCTTAAAGAAACATAGACCAGAAAGGAAGAAACACAATATACAGTAACAGTCACCTTACAGGCAATACAATGGCTCTAAATGTATATCTCTCAATAGTTACTCTGAATGTAAATGGACTAAATGCCCCAACTAAAAGACACAGGGTATCAGAATGGATAAAAAAACAAGACCCATCGATATGCTGTCTACAAGAAACTCATCTTACACGCAAAGACACCTCCAGATTTAAAGTGAGGGGATGGAAAACAATTTACCATGCCAATGGACAGCAAAAGAAAGCTGGAGTGGCAATCCTTATATCAGATAAACTAGACTTTAAGGCAAAGAATATCATAAGAGATGAAGAAGGACACTATATCATACTAAAAGGATCTGTCCAACAAGAAGATCTAACAATCATAAATATCTATGCCCCTAACATGGGAGCAGCCAATTATATAAACCAATTAATAACAAAATCAAAGAAACACATTGACAAGAATACAATATTAGTAGGGGACTTGAACACCCCCCTTACTGAAATGGACAGATCATCAAAGCAAAAGATCAACAAGGAAATAAAGGCTTTAAATGACACCCTGGACCAGTTGGACATCACAGATATATTCAGAACATTCCATCCCAAAACAACAGAATACACATTCTTCTCCAGTGCACATGGAACATTCTCCAGAATAGACCATATTCTGGGTCACAAATCAGGTCTCAACAGGTACCAAAAGATTGGGATCATTCCCTGCATATTTTCAGACCATAATGCTCTGAAACTAGAACTCAACCACAAAAGGAAAGTTGGAAAGACCTCAAATACATGGAGGCTGAAGAACACCCTACTCAAGAATGAATGGGTCAACCAGGAAATTAAAGAAGAATTAAAAAAATTCATGGAAACAAATGAAAATGAAAACACAACTGTTCAAAATCTTTGGGACACAGCAAAAGCAGTCCTAAGAGGAAAGTATATAGCAATACAAGCCTTTCTCAAGAAACAAGAAAGGTCTCAAGTACACAACCTAACTCTACACCTACAAAAGCTAGAGAAAGAACAGCAAAGAAAGGCTACACCCAGCAGGAGAAGAGAAATCATAAAGATCAGAGCAGAAATCAATGAAATAGAAACCAAAAGAACAGTGGAACAAATCAATGAAACTAGGAGCTGGTTCTTTGAAAGAATTAATAAGATTGATAAACCCCTGGCCAGACTTATCCAAAAGAAAAGAGAAAGGACTCAAATTAATAAAATCATGAATGAAAGAGGAGAGATCACAACCAACACCAAAGAAATACAAACAATTCTAAGAACATATTATGAGCAACTCTACACCAGCAAATTTGACAATCTGGAAGAAATGGATGCATTCTTAGAGAAATATAAACTACCAAAACTGAACCAGGAAGAAACTGAAGACCTGAATAGACCCATCACCAGTAAGGAGATTGAAGCAGTCATCAAAAATCTCCCAACGAACAAGAGCCCAGGGCCAGACGGCTTCCCAGGGGAATTCTACCAAACATTTAAAGAAGAATTAATACCTATTCTCCTGAAACTGTTCCAAAAAATAGAATTGGAAGGAAAACTTCCAAACTCCTTTTATGAGGCCAGCATTACCTTGATCCCCAAACCAGGCAAAGACCCCATCAAGAAGGAGAATTACAGACCAATATCTTTGATGAATACGGATGCAAAAATCCTCAACAAAATACTAGCCAATAGGATCCAGCAGCACATAAAAAGGATTATTCACCACGACCAAGTAGGATTTATTCCTGGGATGCAAGTTTGGTTTAACATTCGCAAATCAACCAATGTGATACAAGACATTAATAAAAGAAAGAACAAGAACCATGTGATCCTCTCAATAGATGCTGAAAAAGCATT